>CM046381.1:9554802-9588802 GCA_025413485.1 Ficus microcarpa
TTTTTTCAGAAAACTTCATTTATTCTAGTGTGGATGGCAGGCAGGCTTATATTTCTTGGTTTCAATAGGACTCCTTACAAGCGTTATTTCTATATACTATTATCTAAAAATAATCAAGTTATTAATGGTTGGACAAAACCAAGAAATAACCCCTCCCATGCAAAATTATAGAAGATCCCCTTTAAAATCAAACACCTAATTGAGGTATTGATACTACAAATAAATATGCATGTTAGGCAAAGTAACATTGCGTACTTAATCCTTGAAAGAATTCTCCGACAGTAAAATTGGAAATCCGAAATTAATTATTTTCATAATTTTTTAGTATGAGAGCTACATACGCCATTTAAAAAAAAAAAAAAAAAGAGTATATACTCGTTCTTCATATTTTTTTTTTATTTTAACAATATTGAGTATATCAATGCCGAAGTGCGATTAAGTTTTTAATGGATATGACAATTTAGTTAGGAAGGAAAAAAAAAAAAAAAGGGAAAACCAAAAATATGCACAAAAACATGACAATTTAGTTTTTGATGGGTACCGCCTCTATTGCATAAGGCACTGAATATATATTTCCTTGTTTTGCCATCTCCTCCTCAAATTCTACAAAGATATCCAAAAGCGCCTCGTAACATGGTTGCATGTATTCTGGAAGCTGCTTCACGCGGTTCACATCCCACCTACGGTAATAAAAATATATATATATATATATATATAATCAGTATAATTTATTGGAAATTCATGAGGGAATCAAATATTCGTATAAATATATGCGTATATATATATATATATGCACATGAAACAGGAGCTATAAATATGATTTGGTTTTGGGGACACCTTTCAATTGCTTCAGTAAAGATCTTAAGTTCGTCAATCAAGCCATACGCATCATAAATATCATCTATTACAGTAACAATGGCGCCAAGTTTGCCAAGAAGACTTCTTGAAAGGAAGTTCTCTGGTTCAGGGCAAAGTCCAATCCCGCAAAAGTAGCACTCCACCAATCTATCTCTTGCAAAGGATGACTTTGCAGCTACTCCTAAATCTTTCCAATACCTGTAATCATAAAAATGCAATCAGGAAATAACAATTATCACTAATTAATCACTATTTTAAACATAGCTGAACTTTAGGGTTATCCTCACATTTGTCCGATGCAATTTAAAACTCTCATATTACCCCATGAGTTTTGAAATAATATCACGTAACCTCTTTTATTATAATTTTTTTAGGGGAACTTTAATTGTTTTTTTAGTTACAAACCGATGGAAAAAAAATGTGAAGTAGTCTAACTAAATCCCTTATGTTAGGATTTTTGTTAACAAGACTGCACTATTTACTCCTTTCTTTTAACATAATTCTAAAAGAGGGGATTACATGGGATTAATTTAAAGTTGAGGAACAAAGTAGGAGTTTTTTAAGTTCAGATGACAATGTGCGAAAAATCCCATAATTAGAGGGTATGGATGAGAATAATCCTCACATGTATTTACTCTAACACTTAACTGATTATCCCCAAAATTTCACACAAAAACCTCTAATAAGTTGAAAAATCATCACTGTACTACCCGTATTTTATACATTTTTGTGCAGAAATTTCATGACAAAGGAAGCTTCAAGAATACTTAAACGCATTGAAAATGATTATGTACCTTGTGTGAACGCTAAGCTCCTTTTGGTAAATTGACTGCCGAAGATTGAACTCTAACGTTGCAAGCTTTAACAAGGCTTTGCTATGGGAGGCCATCTCAGGGTAAACATACATCATGTAATGCTTGGCCTCTAACATTGGTAGGTTCTTTCGCATTTGTTGCTTTAGAGCGTGGCTTACTTGTGCTGCCAGTGGAATACTGCTTATGGTACCGGTTTCGACGTACTTACTAAGCTGTGTAGTAGTGAAAGTAAGGGCTTCGTCTAGGATCTCTTCCCCACGTATCCGTAGCTGCGAAGCATCATACAAGCTTAGCATTCCTCGCACATCTGAGGTTAAGCATTCCTTGAAGTTCCCCTTCTCATCTTTAAACTTGTTGAATCTTTCTGCTAGATCACCAACAAAACCATAAACAAGGAATCATCGAAATAATTAATTGAACTTTTTCTCGTTGGTTTGATGAAACTAATTAGTCGAAGTAACCAATCAGTCGTATTGGCAGTACAATATTTTGAAAAACGTTTGATTGTTATGTCCCTCGTATTTCTGAAAATATTCTTTATCCTTTCGTCCACAAATCTAAACGAACTAAATCGTAGTCCAATTACTTTAATTGAAATAAAATAAAATTAAAAAAAAAAACCTACTACAAAATTAAAACAAATGATCGGTCGTTGGAGTAGTCTATCAAATGGTACACCCGAATCTAAACATATTTTAAAAATTATCTATCTGTTTTAGGTGAAAAAAAAAAAAAAAAAAAAAAAGAAAGGGGAGAGAGAGAGAAGCTATAACTGCCATAAAATTAAAAACAAAAAAGGAATTTAATGTGAACCGAAGAGATGTGAAATTCTATCAAATCAGGATTAGAGTCCTTAACTTCTAAGCTTCTTTGCCCCTTTTAAGATCAAATTCAAACCAGGTTGATGTTATCTTTGATAGTGTTCTAATATCCCTCTCTCTTTTTTTTTCTTCTTCTTCTTTTTTTTTTTTTTTTTTTTTAATGATTATGGGTTTTTAACTTAGCAACATACGAACAGATGGGCACACAAAATCATGGATTGTGGCTTCTTTGTTTAGTACATATTTAAAGTTTTTTTTTTTGCCCATACCCTACGAATTTTTAATTCTACAGATCTCCAAATAAAATCATTGTTATTTAATATGAAACCCCATAGAGAACAACTGTAATATATAGAACTGAGTTCTTGTAAGTCGATAGTTAGAGGATTTTAATATCTTTCAGTTTTCAAATTCTCCTGCTGTCTAATAGTTTATCATCGTAGTTGAACACTCCACTCCTTTTATCTTAGATAGGATTCTAATGTGATTTAAAATATTAGTTTAATACATGTTAAGGGGGTTGAATATACCAGCTGAAATACTGTATCCTTCTTGTCTCAGTAAGCGAAAACGAAAAGCAACACTGTAAAGATCATCGTCATCATCATCAGAATGGTATGTAGCATATAGACGTTCAAGTGCATCTTTAATCTCATCTTCAAAGTGGTATGCTACGAACAGCCGCTGAATTTCATCGATCAAATTCAATTGATGCATAGGATCATCTGCACTCTTCAACAATTCCATTATCGCTTCTTCTTTCAACTTTTCAGCGTCTTCTTGTTTGCTTGCATGTTCCTGCATGCGCTCGCATGAAAGAAAAAAATATAAGGTATGAAATAGTAAAAGGAGGCAGTAATATATGTTTATATTTACATATATTATATCTAGTGACAAAAGACAATTGGCATCCTAATGAAGCTAGCTTATATTCTAATTAGGTTTGTATTTACTAGAATCTTCATCCCAACCTCACTCAAATTTTATTAAATTAAAAAGGAAAAAGTTATGCAAAGTTAAGAAATGGCTTAAAAGCCCAAAAAACAACGAGCATGTAAAAAAGAAAAAATAAATAAATAAAGGTTACTTACATAAATGTCCAAATTAGAGGTGTTGATTTTTTTAAAAAATGTCAATTCTTTCTTTTATTTATAAAAATGTCTAAAATAGTATTTATAAAGACAACAGTACCCTTCATAAAGAATTGAGAATTAATAAATAAAGGAATTTTAAGAAATCAAAGAAAAAAAGGGAAAGAATGCCTAAATTAGTTTTCATGAAATTAGTAAACAAACTAGTATAAAAGGAAAAGATATCAAAATGATATAGTAATTATCATAAAGAAAAACATCATAATGATATAGTAATATCATAAAGAAAAACATCATATAAATACATAGTAATAATCATTAAAAAATAAGTAATTTCTTATTACATTTAAACTTTAGAAACTAACTATTAAAATGATACCAATAATAATAGAAGAATAAATTATCATCATAACGTTATAATTATCATTAAGAACCTAAAAATACTAAAAAAAATTAGTTTCAAAGAAACCAAAATCAAACATAAGAAACATGTTTATAAAAAACCTAAATCATACTATAATAAAGAACTAGTCATTAAGATAAATATACAACAATGATGAACAAAAAGGAAAAAAATTTGAAACATAATGAGAGAAATTGTTTTAAATATAGTAAAAGGGCAAAATGGGTACTATAAGCAATTGTTTCTTTGAAAATGGATATTTATACAATAAAATCAAAAAAGGACATATTTTAAAATGGGATTCTAAAAATAAACTTTTTATGTAATTATTTCAAAAGGAAAAGGAAAAGAAAAAGAAAAAATAGTATAGTGAAAGGGAATAACAAGCATAAGAGTTATTTAAAACATCCCAAATAGAAAAAAGAAAAAAGAAAACATTTTTCCCTAAATCGCCATTAAAATTTATTTCTTTTGTAAAGGCAAAACACTATATTAGACCAAAAAAAAAAAAAACGTGGAAGTGCAAGCCAAGACAAAAAGGTTACCCTAAAAGGAGTAAGGACAAAAGAAAAACAACCCAAAGGTAAACTATGGATACAAAATACCCACACAAAAAAAAAAAAAAAAAAAAAGAGTAAAAAAAGGACTAAAGTAGTTCATTGTTGAAAAGGGTGTGTGAAATAGAAGACCTTACTTTTTCGTCAAATTGATAAACTAGAAACCGATCTCCCCAGAAGCTTGGCGGAAAATTTGCTAGGGGACGCTTGACTTGGGTTTGGGTTTGGGATTGGGGAGCTATTTCTGGGAGAGACATGATTCTTTTGAGAGACTACTACTTAAGAGTAATTAAGCAATAGAGAGCTTGCTCTTGAAAACACTTGTTGTACGGAAGACGAAGAAGATAGTGGTGAAGCGAGACCTAATGGGTGGTGGTATTTATAGCCGTTAGAGTCTGCATTGCGATTGTTATGAAATGCTAATTGATTGGATGGAATATTACACGTAGACAGTCAGAACAACCAAATCCTTTTTATATTCAACAAAAGAAATTAAAGAGACCACTTCTTTTTTTTTTTTTTTAATTGTTATATAGATCTTGTGATAATTGGCGAAACTTACGAATATGCTCATTAACAAAATGACTTAACCATTTTCTTAAAAGTTATTTAAAAACTTTTACTAACAAAATGACCTCAAATAACCAGGAACGACGTGGTTATTCCTATTTTAAAAAGAAAGAAGGTTATTTCGCTAATTTCAACTTTTGAGGTTGTCATTTTGACAAATAACTAAGTTTTTAACGAGGTATATCTTTTTTTATTGTAAAGAGTAAATCTCTTTCTTTTTTATGTTAGGTTGGTTTTGTATTCTCTCTCTTGTTTTTCTTTCTTTTTTTTTTTTTCCTTTTGACCTATTTTGTTGTTTTATTCAACTTTAATGGTTGGATTCTAAACTTCTTTTTCTTATATATATATATATATATATATATATATATTGCCTTCTTAGCATTAAACTGGAGTGGGAATATGTGGTTTTAATGTAGAATGAGTAGTGTAATATTAGGTGTCACCTTGGTTGGGGTGTCCAAATTTCTCTTATATCAAATTTTTTTTTTTAAATAAAGAGAAAGTAGAGTGTCTGAATTAAATTGACATTATTTATCTTAGCCATCCCTCTCATATCATTTTTCTTCACTCTCTATTTACACAAAAAGAAAGAAATATATATAAATAGTCTTTACTTAAGGGGAAAAGTCAGGAAACAGATCTTTTAGAATGAATTTTCTAATAAAATCTAATCGTTAATCTTGTCCTATATGCCTACTGTCATACTTGATCCATTTTTGGTATGGCCATTTTTGGTTTAGCTGGATGAATAACTTAACGTTTAAAAACAAAACGACAAATGCTTGAAGCGAATAGCCAATAATCTTATACAACTAAAGCACGTCTACCGATTTCACTTAATCAGTAATATATATATATATATATATATATAAATCTTTTATGCATATGTTTCGAACAACTTGCCAAGAATTATTACGTAAACTTTATCAAGAGAAAATAGAAAATTGGTTTTACAATAAAATTGGTTGCTCTTTTGTTTCTTTTTTCCTTTTTTATCTGGTTTGTTAGGATTTTTGATGACATATATGTAGTTATATTAATCTATTTTCGTTTTTGATGGAACTTGAATTATTGATTTTTTCATAAAAGAATAGGGCTACTGATAGAAGAGGGAGATTGTGACAACCACTCGGGTCCTAAATCACTAGTCCGCAAGGCATTAAGATAAGGATTCAACTGGCCAACCATGAAAGAAGTGGGAGTCGCTATTTTTTGCAAGTAGCCCCTAGTCTTTTGTGAAACTTGGAATGGATATAGTAGGGCCACTTCTCCTTGCCTCCGGGGCAAAGAAAATTTGGTTTGGTTGTTACAAATTTCGACTGTAAGTGGGTGGAAGAAGAAGCTCTTGCTCAAGTGAAGGAGGCTGGTGTGGAGAACTTTGTGAGAAAAGACATCATTTGCAGATTTGGACTCTTGATGGAGACAATGGCAGATAACGGGACTCAATTCTCCTCTTGCGACTTCCAAGACTTTTGCAGATATCCACAAAGTAATGTCCAGGCAGAAGCAACCAACAAGACAATAGCATCATTCATATAATCTTCCGCTGAATATATTTACTGCTCCTGTGTTCCGTATTTCCTTTGTACTTCACGAATTTCCCTATTCTCTCTCCCTTTTCTCACTCAGGAACATCATCGCAATTCATAGTAGAAGCTCCCGGAGACTCCACAAAGGGTGTATTCCATAGATTATAGGCGAACCTCTAGTGTCTTTGACTCTATTTACGTTTTCTGCTATTTACTTTATTGCACTTATGCATAATTGACTCGCCACTAGCTATGACTCGCTAGTCATTGGCCCTAACTTTGTTTGATAGTAGATTTGGACCACTGCATATATACTGGTCTTGAAAAAGCCACATTTAATTGTTGTATTGGAGGACATCTTGTTTCTTTTTCACAAGCATATTTGTTATGTTGTGTTGTTCAAGAGTAAATGGATTGACACACATCTAAGGAAGAAAAACAAATATTTCAATTCGATAAACACATTAAAAACACTGGCAAACACGTTAAACCAATATGCTGTACATACACTGAGATTGGACATTAATACAACCAATACAAACAAACAAACAGACAAACCAAAACAAAACAAAACAAAACAATGGCAAACACGTTAAACCAATATGCAAATTAACAATACATTTTAAAGATTTTATATTCTAAATTGAATATGGGTTGTAGTGTAACTTTTGTAGTATTAGCATAACTGCGCACTTGCACAACATATGGATAAGGATGATTATAATACTCGAAACGTGGAACACTTGGAAGAAGAAATAAAATATGTATATATATGTATAATTGATATAAAATACATGTGATCTTTTTGTAGCAGGTGAGGCCCGGGCCCAATCGCGCATATGCTCTGCTAGGGTTTTCTAGAAACCTCTCCTTGTGAGTGGGGGAACCGTTAGTCCTCCCCCATTTACAGTGACGGAATCAGGACATTTTAATTTAGAGGGATCCCTTAGGGAACCTTGATTTTTACTCCTCAAAAGATAAATATTATGCTCTTCATACTTCAAGTGAGGGGGAATTTATGTTACGTAAGTAAACCTAGTTTGAATCATGCTCTTGTAATCCCTCTGTTAGGTACTGAGGAGTTATAACTAAGCATCTCTTTTCATTTATTATAAAGATTAAATCCTTTTATGTATGGTAAGTTTTGTATGCTCTTTCTTGTTTTGTTGTTTTGTTGTTTTGTTAGCCTTTATTGTTGGGTTCTAAACTTCTTTTTTATTTTTTATTTTTTTAGTATTAAATGAGCGAAGGATCTTGGGATTGGTATAGTATGAGTTGTGTTATTTTTCCCCCCTTCCTTTAAATGAAGAAAAAGAATAATTGATATCCGAGTGAAATAGAACATCTCAACTAACTTAGTACCATTTGTTCTAGCCATCTCTCTAATATAATTTTCCTCCTCTCTCTATTTACGAAAGAAAAAAAAATATCAATAATCTTTGCTAAATAAACAGATTTTTAAAATCATATTTTCTGATCACATGTAATTGTTGATCTTGTCGCATATACTAATTGTCGCACTTGATCCATTTTTGGTAAAGACATTTTGGGTATATTTAGCTGAATGAATAACTTAATTGTGATTAAAGTACAGAAACAAAACAACAAATAGTTGAATATCTTTATATTGCGTGTGAAAATATCTTAATTGTGACGTCTAATAATCTAATACAACTAATATGAGGCACGTTTCTCGACTTCTCTTATTACTGATAAAAATATATATTTTTATTTCGTATGTACATATCTTTCAAAGAAAAGTTATTACGATAAATAAATTTTTTCTATAAAATATTTTTTTATTGTTATACAAGTAAATGTATATAAGTATTTAACTTTCAATTTAAGTTTAACTTAACAAGTATTTACAAATCCAAGTTATATAGAAATGCAAATATAAATAAATGTAACTAATTTACATACAGAAAATCTATTTATTTTTACATATTATATATTTGATTGTTAAATGAGAAAACTTGGACAAAATAAATGCCTCTAATTATCTCCATTATATAATAGATTTATAGATTGAATTTAATCCGAACTTTTGCTTCTCTCCAAAATAATAGAATTGGCTCACAAGTTGATGTAAAATTTAGCTTGTGATCAAAGGAGTGAATTCTTAGTTACATGCATAATCTAGTGATAATATCACATATGACTATATCTACAAGTGTAGAATTCGAATCCTCCAACCCCAACTCAAAAACAAAAAAGAACAAAAAAACAAAAAAACAAAAAAACAAAAAAAAAAAAGGAGTGAATCCAAGCCAACTCGTCATAATTATTACAAGTTGGCGATTCCAAAAATGGACGGAAGGCATGCACTTGTCATCGATAAAAATAAAAATTTAAAAATTTGGAAAAAAAAAAAAAAAAATCAATGACCTTAGCCTTTTGATCCTTGAGTCTGTTATCAATCGCAAATTCGGTAACCAATTCAGTAGTCCTTTTGATTGCCAAGTCACTTCACCCATTCATTTTACTTTTTTAAGGTGTTTTTTATATTCTATTTGGTTTCTTATTATAAGGATCGATTCTGACCTTCTTGATTTTTCTTTCTTTTTTTAAATTATTTTAATAAAATTTAGTGGGGAGTTATCTCCACCTCTCTGTTTACATACTAAATATCAAATTTGGCAAATTTGAGAAAACATAAATTGATAATCAGCTTTTTTTTTTTTTTTTAATTTAAAAAGACTTATTATTCATATCATATTTGGGATATGAATATTTTAGAGGATTGAGTGAAACTGAAAAACAAAAATCAAAAGGGATAACTATCCAGCTGAGATAGAGTATCTCATCTTGATTAGCAGTCTTTAGTACTCTAACCACTTATTAATATAATGGTAATAATTTGCATTAATGGGACAAACCAAGAAACAGATTCTTTAAAATTATATTTGAAATCACAAATCAATAATTATTCTTTAATAATTATTGATCACATTTAACAATTATATTTTGACAGGCGGGCGTAGGGAGCGAGACGGCCATTTTTGTAGTAGTAGATCCATTCTTGGTATGGCTATTTTTGGTATAGATGGACGAATCATTTAACTTGAGATCAGTGTAAAACTTGAAGTGTATAAATAGTAGATGTGTTGTGGTGCATCTTTGGTAGTATCAACTGTTGATTTTGAAAAACATTAAAGCGGAAATTTGCCAAGATGATAGACCGTCAGATTGTATATGATAAGAATCTTTACTACCCGTTTGGTACATTAATTCATTTCCGTTCAAACCAAAATTTTTTTTGTCTTTTCCCAAAAAGTTTTTGTCTTCTTCCCAAAAAGTTTTTTGTCTTTTCTGAAAATTCAAAAAAATTTACTATTACAACTAAAATATTTCAACTCAAACTAGCGAACCAAACAGGTCCTTAGAAACTTTTACCAGTATTTCTATAGATATAGTAGTTTAGTATAAAAATCATCATAAGAATAACAATATTACTGTTATCTGACTAGGTCGATAGCTTCAAAAACGATTCAATCTCCAAGACAACTTAGGTCTTCCACGCCTAAATTTGGTACTATTTGAATGGACGTATGGACATATCTATTAATTGGGAATGATATAACATACTTGCTTTGTGTTCTTTGCTTTGTGCTCTCAACAAATGAAAAACCAAAAACAAAAACAAAAACGAACAAAGAGTACAATAGATGAATTTGCTCTCTAGGGTTTCTCTTCAAAAAAAAAAAAAAAAAAACCACTGGATTAAATTCAACCTATATATGTCTATTATATGTAACGGAGATAATTAGAGGCATTTATTTTGTCTAACTTTTTTTTTTCTTTTGAGTAAATTTTTGCTAACTTTTTTCATTCAACAATAATAGATTTTCTGTATGTGAATTAGTTACGTTTATTTATATTTGCATTTAGGTTTAACTTGGACTTGCAAATACAATACATGTTATGTTCCACTTAAATTGAAATTTGAATATTTATGTATATACATTTATGTGTAGCAGTAAAAAAAAATTATGTTTTATGGAAAAAAATATTACTCGTCTTGACAACTTTTCTTTGAAATATATGTACATTTAAAATAAAAATAGATTTTTTTATCACTAAGAAAAATCGAGAAACGTGCCTCATACAAGTTCCGATAGATTATTGGACATCACAATTAAGATATTCAAGTATATTCATATTCAAGATAAAGATATTCAAGCATTTGTCGTTTTGTTTTTGTACTTTAATCACAATTAAGTCATTCATCCAACTTTTGAAAATTGTTTCCCGTTTGAATTCAAATATCTACATAAAAAACTAATTTTGTCATTGCAGACTTTTCGATACAAAATAGCAAACATATCAAATAAAAAACTACACACCACAAGGACAATCCCTGTCGCGTAGGCGCCACTTGCAGTATGGGCCACCATTTTTGTATCGTCTAATTTTAATTAAATTAAAAAATATCATTATTTAAATTAGTCAATTAATTGGTTATTTATTATACGAACACGTAATAATTTATAATTCAACAATTCGAAATTATTAAACACCAAAGGTCCAAATAGTATTGCGGTAACGGAATGGGTAATTATAGACTTATAGTTTCAAGCTCCAATTAAAATTTGACAATTAATTAAATACTTTAATCAATATATCAATTATATTAATTCTAAAGTTATTTCACTAAAAAACTAGAGTTGCATTTTTGAAATTATAACTATATACTACAAGAATTTTCACTTTCGGAGACCAAAAAATTGATCCCAGAAGGTCTATTTTTTGGTCGCCATTTCCTTCCGCGACCAAAAATTTTTAGTTGCCATTTGGACCCCGAAAGTTAGTTGCACTCGGTATCGGCGACCAAAAAAAATTTGGTCTCTGAAGGTATCGGGGACCAAAAAAAATTCGGTCTCCAAAGATATTGACGACCAAAAAAAGTTTGGTGTAACGACCCACCTAGCACAGGCCGTTACCATACATATATACATAACATACTTACTTACGTAACGAATTAGCGGAAATTTTTTTTTATACGGCGCGTACGAGCGTACAACGATAATTAAAGAAAGATGTTCGAACATCAAATAATATACATAAAAGGACAAAACACGGAGCGGCTATTATTCCCATATTTCACAGCTCGCCCTGCCACGCTCCCCCATCTTGCATCAATGGTTGCCCGTAGGTTGCTTACCTACATCATAGACGTAAAATAATGAGCTTTCGCTCAGCAAGTACAACTACTATACCGCGACACAATGCAAACATAACATATCATAACATATCTTGACTTAACATATCATAGCATAGCATATCATGTCATAACTTAACATATCATAGCATAACATATGCATGAACCTATTATGCTCTTATTATGCTTTCTTATTCATTATTAACTTACTTTCATAACTTAACTTGCTTATGGGCCCCTTACATAAGTGTCCGTACCGGGCGCGTAACTATGGAGTGATTGGGGCGGCTAGTCTATTTTCAACTCAAACCATAGTCCAACCCGACCTAACACGGGTCGGCACGACACAGGCAAGCTTGTTTGCCATCTTACTTACTTGTCATCATATCATACTTGATCTTGTTCTTATCATAAGATTTGGTGAACATGCCTTATGATGTCACACACATATGTACATCATATCTTGACCATAACATAATCTTACATCATAACTTATATCATGACATATCCACATCATAAACTTAACATATCATATATCATATCCTAGCATCACATAATTCTAACACACATCACAGCATACATCATAGTGTATATCATAGCATACATCCTAGTATACATCATAGCATACATCAACATACTTAGGCAAGTATCACAACAGAAGCCTATACTGTAGGCGGAGTTGTACCTACCTCGTCTACTATGTCCGATATACTGCTGCTCCGAGTCGGGACACAACAGTAGGCTACCTCCTGCTATAATAAATGACATAGGTAAGGGTTTATAATCATAATCATAGAATGCTGGTGACCTAACCAACATTCATACATAGTCTTAGTTATATATCCCCTACACATACACAAGATAACTTACTTTGTTACAATAAGTAACCCTAAAGTTCAAGGCTAACCAAACATGGATCATGACTTATTAGGTTACATAGGGTAACCGTAAGTACTAAGCCCACATACATACAAGTAGGGTTAGGTTACCTTCCTAACCTTGGGCCTATGCCTTAACATCCTTAGTCCATAATCTATTGGGTTATTACAAGTAACCCTAGGTGTAACGACCCGCCAAGCACAGGCCGTTACCATACTTACGTACATATATTCATGAGACAACATATACGAAACTTATTTACTTAATACGTGAAACACAGCGGGAATTTTTTTTTTTTTTTTTTATACAGGACGTATAGAAAGTTATGAATTATAAGAAATGAACGGGTAATAGTATTTGTGCATACGAGCATGAATAGCGAGTAACTAACGGTTATTTACATTCCATAATATACATATAGATTCGAAACGCATAACGGATTACATCCCCTTCATTTCACAGTGCCTGGCCACGCTCCTCCATCATGCACCATCAAATGCTAGCAGGCTGCTTACCTACAGCATATACTTAAAACAATGAGTTTTCGCTCAGCAAGTACAACTCCTATACCGCAACACATAACCTAACATACCTTCTAACTTAACCATGTCACTTAACATATCACTGCATAAAATATATGCATGAACCAATTATGTTCAGATTATGCTTTCTTATTCTATTCTTAGTTCACTTCTTATCTTGTCTATGGGCCCTTACTTGAGTGTCTGTACCCGGCGTGCAACTATGGAATGATTGGGGCAGTCAGTCCAAGTCTAACTCAATCCATAGTTCAACCCGACCTCAGACGGGTGGCACGACACAGGCGACTTGTCGCCAGGCAACTTGTCGCCTTTTCTTATTTTTCACGTATCATTCTTGAACTTGTCATTCTTATGGGAATTAGTGAACATGCATTGATGCCACCTATTCTTACCTCATAATCATATTACATTCTTAACATACATCTTATTCTTAGCACACTTCATAGCATAAGCATATCATCGTATCCATCATAAAATATAGCACATTGCACGTAACACATAACATCTCAATTATACTTAGGTAAGTATACAACTAATAGCCTATGCTGTAGGTGGCGTTGTACTTACCTTGTCTATATATGATGTTAAAGTGCTCCGCTTCTGGGTTCAGCTGCAGGGTACTTCCTGCTTAATCGAAGGACTTAGGTAAGGTTTCTAATCTATTACCATAATATATTGGTTCTCAACCAACATTCATGCAATGCTTTGGTTATATGTCCCCTTAAATATAAATCATAAACTATCTTATGTGTGGTTACATTAAGTAACCTTATCCACTTGGGTTACAATAATAGCCCTATTGAACTCATACCATGGCCTAGTAGGTTACGTTGGATAACCTTTCATGCTAATCTCATATGCAAACGTATAGGGTTAGGTCATCACCTAACCTTGGGCTTATAACTTAACTTAATCCATACTAGGTTAACCAATATTAACCTCCAAGGTTACTAAAGTCAACCCTCTTCGGGTCAACCTCGAGCTTTGGGGCTAAGCCCGGTAACTCGGGTAAAATTTTCCAGTTACCATCCGTTGTGCTTGATTTTATGAATTTGGCTTGAAAACTTCCTTTTTCTTTATCTTTGAAAAAGTTTGGCAATTAAGCCCAAAACTTCTTTAATTTCTTACAAAAATTCTTGATTCTTGGAACATAGTTTTATAAAATGAATGAAGGTTGAAAACTGCCTTTGGAACAGTTTTCATAATTAAAACAATGCTTTTTGAAAGGAAAAACAGTTTTTCTGAGTAGGTTCTAGAAAATCCTGTGCAGGAATTTCTTGTTCCTTGCACAGTTTTTAGAAATCAGTTTGTATTTAAAAATCCAGATCGAATTTGAAAAACTTATCTTCACAAAAGTTCTAGCTCTTGAAGAGTTCCAAAACTTTTGTGTTTTAAGAAAAGTCCAGTTCTGCCTATATCTTTGTCAGTTTTCGTTTGAATCTCGCTGGTCGTGTAAACTAGGTCTGGGCAGACCAGTCTCGGTTTTCTGTAAAAACGGAGGCCATTGGAACCTCATTTTGGGAAACGATCCACATGCCCTCTAGGAAAAACCCTGTTCTACAACTTTCATGTTTTACATTTCACCTAGTTCGGCCTCTAAAGGCCTTAAATTTTCACTTTCCCGAAACTGGCCAGTTTCGAATCTGAATTGGCAGTTTCGGTTATTAAGTCCGGTTTACGTCCTAATTCGTGGATTCTATCTCGACCGACCACTTCGGGAGCTTACATAACAATCATGCAGTGTTTCTATCATCCCATACATTCAAACATGCTAACCCAACGTACTCATGCAGCCCCCAAAACCGACTGCCTTAGTCCTTGGCTGCATGGTTTTCTACCTTGCATACACATAACCATACCATTCCAATTCACATCATCTAACCCCCTAACATGCTTTCACATTTTCATGCACAATATTGGGGACATATAACCTCATTTAAACATTTTAGCATGCAATCCTAACATTCAATTAGGCATATGCAATAATAGATCAAAAACTTAAACCAAACCACCCTTAAAATCTAATCAAGCACCATAAACTAAACTAAGGGCAAGAAAATAAAATTTGAGCTTATGCTCTTACAAACTTTACTTGAAATACATTTAAACTTCACTTTGAAAACTTGAATGGAAAAAGTTAGGGTTTTGAGAAGAATACCTTGAATAAGATTAGGGTTGCTTAGGGTTTGCACCAAAATTCTCACTCTTTCCTTCTTGCTCCTAGAACCGGCCTCACCACTAACCCAAGCACCAAAATTTTTCTTTTATTCTCTTGATTGGTCCTCCACCAAGGCTCGGCCACACCTAGCTCCTTTCACCAAAAATTTTCAACTTTTCTTTCCTTTTTTCCCACTCACTGCCGTGGGCTGCAACACAAGGGAAAATGGTCCCAAAACTTCGTTTCAAGCTTGCTCTTGGTTGCTTACTCAAAACCGAACTCTCTCCTAAATTTCTCCCTAGAAATTTTTGGTTTTTCTCTTGTTTCCCTTCACTCCCTCACTCGGCAGCTCACCTAGAAGGAGTGCTAGAAAATTTTTCAAACTTTCCCTCTTGGTTTCTTGGCAAAACCGAACACTAACCCTAGGATTGGCTTAGGAAAATTTTTGGTTTTCTTCCTCTCTCACTCGGCTTTTGTGGAGAAAAAATGCAAGAGTTTAGCTAGGATTTTCAATTAAAATGAATAATGCTCACCCCTATTTATAAACAAAGGGAAACTTTTAGAAATTCTAGAAAAACCCTACAATTTTTTAAAAATCACACAAAAAGCATGCTAGGTGGCTGGCCATTTGTTTGGTGAAGAAGGAAAAAATTTCTAGAACAAGACACTTGTCTTGCTTTGCTTGGTTCAAAGAATTATGATGTCATAATTCAAAAATAGGTGATGTCATAATTCAAAAAGGCCTTGTTAGGCTACTTTTTGAAAAAGCAGTTTAATTTTAAACTTAACACAGATAAATCAAATACTGTGTTTACTAATACACAGTACTGTTATTTTATACTGCAGTCAAAATTTTATCTGTGTAAAATCGGACTGGAAAATTTTTTTCTTATTTTCTCGAGCCTTTTTACCTTGTGCCCTAACTTAGTGTGCTTGATTTTTCTACGGCGGTTTTAGTTCTCATTTATGTCATCTTGCCTGAAAAATGGGTTTTCGCAGTATTTCTCCCATACTGCGTGTCACAAAATTACACAGTCATTACTTTGACCATTTTGGTCAAACTTTGACTTTCTCGGGTCAAAGTTGACTTTTTCGATCAACCCTTTGACTGTCCTAAAATCATGCAAATTTCATCTCTTTTCATTCGAAAATGCCATTTACTTATCAAAACAAGCATATTTGAGTCTTATAATGCTATAAGAACTCATAACACATAATAAAATCCTAAATCGAATTTTTTCGAAAATGCCTCTACGGCATACACTTAATTCCTTTAAAAAAGGAAATAGTAACACAGAAAAATCAAGTATTACACTAGGTCTTAGCCCATTATTTAAACTTGGTATCATGTTGGGTTATATTGGGTAACCCTTGAGGTGGTTAAACTTAGTCAACTAAAGTCAACATCCTATGGGGTCAACTTGGGCTTTGGGCCAAGCCCAGTAACTTGGGTATCCTTCCCGGTTACCATTCGTCATCTCTTGTTACCCAACTTTAAAACAATTTGGGCCAAAAATCTATTTTTTCCTTTATCTCGGAAAACTTGGTTCTTTAATTCCAAAAATCCTTTTTTCATCTTAAGAAAAAAGGTGGCTCTTAGTGTAACGCCCTGACCTACATAGGGCCGTTACCTTACTTACTTAACTATATTTTACTTGAAAATTTGAGAATAATTTTTTTTCTCAACATACATATATATAAATAGATTAGCCCGTAGCAACTTGTCATACATACATACTGAAATAAAAAGATCAATCAAAATCTTTAATACCATACATACTATATATCATAATTTGTTTTTAAGATATATACATATATACATAAACCTATTAACTCAAAAGAGGTTGCGGAAAATATGCGTAGTGGTATCCCACACCGCCCTTCATCCGTCGCATCGTCCACATATAGCCCATCAATTAAGCTGCAGGCTTCTTACCTACAGTATTAAATATAACTGATGAGCTTTCGCCCAGTAAGCACAAATGTAATCTTACAAAAATATATTAACATCGTATAACTTATGCACGAACTATTTATGCTCAATTATGAATCTTTTATGTTCAATTATTGACTTGGACTTATTATTTTGATTACATGTGGGCCCCTTGTGTATGCGTACCGAATGCGCACTCTCCAGATAAAGTTAGAGTTTGCAAGGTCCCTAACAATTCTGGGAATCATTGAACCTGAACATGAATAGTCCTCCACCTGATGGGAGGTTGGTACGACACCTTACTTGTGTATTCGTATCATGTGGTTTATCATTAGTGAACATACTGTGACGCCCTCATCCTACGTAGGGCCGTTACCTTACTTGCTTAACTATACTTTATTTGAAAATTTGAGAATATTTTTTTTTTCAACATACATATATATAAAAAGTTTTGCTCATATGAACTTATCTTACATACATACTGAAATAAAAGATTGTTTAAAATCTTTAGTACCAAATATACTATGTAACATAATTTCTTTTCATAATATATACATATATACAAAATGTAACGCCCCCAAATCCACGTAGGGCTAATTACGCGAACTTGGGTCGCTACCTTACTTGTTTAACTTAAAACTTGAAGAAAATTGCGAAAATTATTTTTTTTTTCTTTTCTTTTCTTTTAAAACTTCTTTTGAAACTTCAAAAGACTTAACTTCATTTTAAAAATCGTGACTTGAAAACTTCTCATGCATAAAACATAAAACCTTAAACTTAATCTTAAACATAAACTTAAAACTGATTCTCATTCATAAAACTTAACTCCTTACTATGTGCTTACTCGAGTACCGAGCTTTCACCCCTTGGAAAAGCTACTATACATAAACATAACATAAACCATGGACCAGACCCAACCTAATGTGGATCGGTACAACACGAGGCAACTCGCTTGCCATACATACTGAAATTGTATCATACATACATAAAACATAATGTAAACACATTTTTCATTTCAACATATTTTGGAAACCCGTAGTGGTGTCCATTCCCACGTTTCATAATCCGCAGAGCCATCTCTCCACAGCTTTGCATCAGGTATTGCCGGTAGGTTGCTTACCTACAGCATGAACGTAAGTAGTGAGCTAAAAAGCTCAGTAAGCATAATATTCAATCCGCATGCAATGAAAATGCAAGCATAAGTATGAACCAATTATGATTTCTTATTAATCAAATTATGGTTCCCTACTTAATTATCTCTATACCATGTGTGCACGTACTGAGGTACATAACCATGCAGTGGTTGAAGGTGGTCCATCCGATCCAACTTAGACCATGAAACAAAATGTTTAACATGGAGTAGTGGAGACAGCCCGTCCAATTCAAGTCAAACCATGGAACATACCGTTTGAACTTACCACGGAGGCAAGCCAGTACAACACAACAATCCTTACTTAACTTATCTCATGTCTTAAGAACTTGTTCTTACCATATAGTTCATTATCGGTGAGCATGCTTCGTGATGCCATGATATCGAACATAAAACATAACTTACTACACCTTAACATGAACATGACATACTGCATCTTAACATGAACATGACATACTGCATCCTAACATAGCATCATAACATACCACATAAACATACTACTTCTTAACATAACACATAACATACTACTTCTTAACATAACACATAACATACTACTTCATAACATCACATTATAAATCATAAAATGCCATTCATGATTTCTTAAAAACAACTTATGCAACAAACATGTGTTCATGCTGTAGGCGGAGTTGTACTTACCTTCCGTCCTACGCTCTTGATTTACTATCCCAACTAATGCTGTTCCTTTTCCTGGTACAACTACAGGTTCTGCCTGCTTGACAAAGGACATGATCTAACTTAAACTCGTGAAATGTTGGTGATCCTACCAACATGCTTACATGGTCTTGGTTGTATGTCCCTTTGGCGCAAAACGTCTAACTGGGTTACACTTGGTAACCTTGCGTACTAAGCCTTACTAAACCCCTAAGGGTTACTTATCTTAATCCGTAACTATCGGGTTATATCTGATAATCCTTTAGTTGAGCTTAAACGGTATCCTTTAGGGTTACATTGGATAACCCTTAAGGTTAAACTAAATCAATGTCATTAGTCAACCAAAATTAACCATGGTCAACTTCAGTCAACTACGGTCAACTATGGTCAACCCCCCTTATGGGTCAACCTTTGGGCCTCGGGCTTGACCCGATAACTCAGGTGTAACTCCCGGTTACCTATCGTAATCTAATCGCTTGCTAAAATCTTGCTTGAAAAATCTATTTTCCTTACTTGGAAAACTTAGGGAAATAAATCCCAAAATCTTACTTTACTTGTAAAATTCTTTACTTAAATCATAAAATCCAAACTCTTGGATTAATGCTTCGTAAAATTATTTGAGGTTGAAAACCGCCCTTGGAACAGTTTTCCATAGTCAAAATAATCGTTTGATGTAGAAAAACAATTTTCTAGAAACGTTTGTGAAACTAGTGGTGCAGGAATTTTCGGATTCCTTGCGCACCCTTCGTAAAATAATTCCAATTTAAAAATCGGTTCGTAATCTGAAAAAGTTTTCTTCACGAAAGTTCTAGCTCTCAAAAAAATGCTAAAACTTTCGTGTTTTACAAAAATTCCAATTCGGCCTAGATTCGTACCAGTTTTTAGTTGAAACCGGATGACCCCTGAAAACTGGGTCTAGGGACTTAAAGAAACTAGCTACGGGTTTTGGGGAAAACGGAGGCCATTGGAGCCTTATTTTGAGAATCCGCCCGCAAAGCCCCCTAGAAAAAGTCGTTTTGGACAACTTTCGTGTTTTATGTTTTCCCAAATTCGGCCTCTAAAGGCCTGTTATTTTTCTTTTCCGAAAACTAGACAGATTTAATCCGAACCTACCAGTTTTCGTGCTTACTTGATTTTACGCGTCCTACTTCGCGGAACTAACTCAACCGATCACTCGGGAGCCTAAATAAATAACATGAAACGTTAACTAACATCCCACATATACCAACATGTCATCCCATCGCAGCCATGCAAACCAAACCGGAACTACTAAAGCCTAGATTTGCATGCTTCTAGGGTTTGCATCACATAACATTGAACCATTCATGCAACACCGAAGCTAGGTCTAACACCCTAGCAAGCAAGCCATACACGGCTGCACCTAAGGCAGGGAGCATACCAACCAAAAATCCATGCAAACCTAGCATTCATGCAAGCATAAAATCATAGCACACAAGCATAAACCATGCATAGCTAAACCACATGCAACACACCCTAATCAAGCATCATACTAAGTCTAGGGCATCAACATAAATTCTTGAGCTTAAGCTCTTACAATCCATGCTTGAAATACATTATAAATTTCCCAAATTAAGCTCGAACCAGGGAATTTACCTCATGAATTTCAGAAGTTGGTTTACACCTTTGGAGCCAAACTTCCTTGCTTTCCTTGGCTGCCTTCACAGCCGAATTTCCCCCTCCAATTGGGTTCCAAATTCCAGCCATGCACATACAAATATACCCATAAATATTCCATCAACTGGCATGGAAAAATCACTTAAGTTTGAAGGATTTTACCTTGACTTACCCTAGACATGGGTTAGGGTTGATAACCGAAAATCATCTCCCCCATTTGGCTGCACACTTGCTCGGCTTTGGCTCACCAAATGGCACCAAAATTTTTCACCAACCTTGGTGACTTCTTGCAGCCAAAACCGACCCTTGATAGCCCAAAAACCTCAAAATTTTTCTCTCCAAATTTTCTGCACACCAAGGCCGAACCCACTAGCTCACCTAGACACCAAAAATCACTTTGGTTTCTTGGTTGGAGTTTTTTCTCCATACTCGGCCACTCTCCAAATTTTTTTCTCAAAATTTTCTCTTCCTTTTCTTCCTCTCCTTCACACGGCCACTGCACAGAAATTGGCCCCAAAATTTCCAGATTTCTCCTTGGTTTCTAGCTTGAAACCGAACATGCACACTAACTAGCCTCCCTTGGCTTTTCAATTTTTTTTTCTTGGTTCTTTCTCTCCCTCTTCCTCTCTGATTTTTCTGAAGAAAAATGGCCAGAGGTTAGCTGATTTTCTGCATTTTTTCAACCCAAAACCGACCTCTATTTATAGGCAAATGCAAACTTTTCAAAAATTACATTTTAGTCCCTAAACTTTGAAAATTTCAACCCTTGCTCCACAAGGTGTGAGGTGGCCGGTCAAGACTTGGAGAACAAGTAAGGGATGACATCATTGCTGACCTCATGGCTGACCTCATCGCTTATATCACCAAATTTCTAAAATTTGCACTTTTGCCCCCAAAAACTAGAATTCTCGCAAAAATGCTCCCTAGGTGGCCGGTTGCTTTCTTGGTGATCAAGCCAAACTTATCTCATCATGATAACATCATCTTGATGACATCATATGCTTATATCATCAATTTTCTAAAATTTACACTTTTGCCTCAAAAGTGAAAATTTTTGCATTTATGCCCCTAAAATGTCATAACTGGTCATTTTGCTTGCTTTTCAAGCAATTGAAATTCTCTTCATGATATTATGTGATTTTCTCATACTTAAATCACATATTTTCTAAAATTATGTTTTTGCCCCGAAAGACAAAATCCTTGCAATTTTACCCCCAAAAGTAGCCGGTCCTTATCTTTGCTTGCAAGGCAAGTCATTGCCTTATTGTGACATCCTCTAATGACATCACTAAGCTTACTTCACATATTTTCCAAAATTTACACTTTTGCCCCAAAAGTGAAAATTTTGACATTTTTGCCCCTGACTTTGACCGGTCCTTTTGGGTGACTTGGTGACCAAGTTTTCTATATTTTCATGTCCTTTTGCCCTTGACCTTAACTAGGTGTGCTTGATTTTCTAGGGTAGTTTTAAAGCCTATTTGAGCTATCTTGCTCATACTGACCTATTTTACAGTATTTTCTCATACTGCATCATTTAACACTGTCAAGTCAACCGTTGACCGCTCTTGGTCAAACTTTGACTTTCTTGGTCAAATTTGACTTTTTCGGTCAAACTTTGACTTTTTCGAAAATACGTCCTTTTTCGTCCTTTTCGACTTGAAAGGGCGTTTTCTAACCTTAAAAATCTATTCTGAGTCTTATTCAGCCATAAGACCTCGTAAAAAGTATGAAAAACTCTTAACCGAGCTTTTCTGTAAACATCTTAACGTATGCCCATAATTCTTTTAAAAAGGAAATGGCAACATGTAAATTTCTAGGTATTACACAAAAACTTCTTTTTAAAGGTGCGGAATATATGCGTAGTGATATCCATACTGCCCTTCATCCACCGCACCGTCCGCATATAGCTCATCATTTAGACTGCAGGTTTCTTACCTACAGTATGAAATATAACTAATGAGCTTTCGCCCAGTAAGCACAAACGTAATCTCACCAAAACATTTTTATCTTGAAAACATACCAATCATCGTATAACATATGCATGAACCATTTATGTTCATTTATGCATCCATTTTTAACTTGAACTTATTATCTTCCTTTAACATGTGGGCCCCTTGTGTACGTACCAGATGCGCGCTCTCCAGATAAAGTTAGGGTTTTGTAAGGCCCCTAACAATTATGGGAATCATAAACATAACATCACTGATTATACCCTCACGCATCAACAAGAGGTTGATAATCATGACATGAACTTGAATTGTAACGACCCGCCTAGTACAGGCCGTTACCTTACATACATACTTACATCTTGCTCACTTACTTTGCAAAAACACAGCAGAGATTTTTAATTTTTTTTATACACGAATTAAAAACGTGGAGCATATAAAAGATGTTTGAAATAAAAATATTCACATATTATAAGTACTAAAAATCAAAACGCATAGCGGCTTGTCTTCCCACGATTTCACAGTATGCCCCGCCACGCTCTGCCATCTTGCATCACGCATTGCTGACAGGTTACTTACCTACAGCATAGACGTAAGACAGTGAGCTTTCGCTCAGCAAGTTCAACTGTCTTATCCGCGACATACACATACCCTTATCATGAACAATCTATCTTAACGTAACATGGCATCACATAATAACTCATAGCATCATTCATCATAGCATACCCTAACATGCCTAGCATATGCATGGTCCGGTTATGCTCGTATTTTACTTTCTTTACTTATTCTTATCTTTCTTTTGGGCCCTTACCTTAGTGTTCATACCCGGCACGCAACTATGGAGTGGTTGGGGCGGCCAGCCCAGTTCAACTCAAACCATAGTCCTACCCGACCTCGGACGGGTGGTACGACACTGGCAAGCTTGCTTGAGTTCCTTCTTTCTTTTCTTATCTCTTTCTTGAGCTTATTAGTTTTATAAGGATTAGTAAACATGCATCGTGATGTCACATAATCTTAATTTATACTAACATCTTTATCTTGCTTAACATGCTTTCTTATCTTCATACATCATATCATTATCCTTTTTCAACATATAACATGACATACAGTTCACATATAACATGGCAGACAGCATAGCACATAGTAGCACAAAGCATACAATTGCATACATCCCTAGCATACATCTAACATACTTAGGCAAGTACCATTTGGAGCCTATGTTGTAGGCGGAGTTGTACTTACCTCTTTCCCTATGTCCGACTCGGCACTGTCCTTCCACAGAGTACAGCTGCAGGCCTTCTCCTGCTTGAGTAAGCACATAGGTGAGAATCTAATTCTCATTGTGCAATGTCGGTGTCCTAACCAACATGCCTACAAATTCCTAGTTGTATGTCCCCGATACTCGATATCTGATTTGGTCACAAATTACCATCCTGTTGCTTAGGAATCCACAACTTGGATTACTCCTTAAGAGGCTACGTTGGATAACCTCTTAGACTAGGCTCTTGATATACTGTTAGGTTTTCTCCAAACCTTGGGCTTTATTCTTATGGCTTATTGGGTTAATTTTCTTAAACCTCTTCTCTCGGCCCATTTTTAGACCATTGGTATTCGTTAGGGTTACATTGGATAACCCTTAAGGTTACTCTTAACTAAAAGTTGGGTCAATCAAGGTTAACATTGGGTCAGCTATGGTTAACCCTTGGTCAACTCTGGGCTTTGGGGTTAAGCCCGCTAACTCGGGTACTATTCCCGGTTACAGCCCGTAATCGGCTTGATTACTCATTTTACTATAAAAATCAATTTTCTTATCTCAAAATTTCCATTTTTCTTATCCTTTTTACACTTTGAGTAGCTTGGCCTTAAAATCCTTTAAACTTTTTTATAAAAATTCCGATCTTTGGGGTCTAAACTCTTTCCCCCTTGCTCATCACCATAACCGGCCATCCCCCTTCAATTGGGATTCCAAAATTTTCAGCCATGCACATGAAACAACTACACATAAGCTTAATGTTCCAAACCAAATAAAAACTCAAGGGTTAGGGGTTTTACCTTAACCTAATCAAGGGTTTAGCACGCTTGGTTCAAGCTTTACCCTTTTTCTTTCCATGACCCACACAATCGGCTTCTCCTCCATATGGGTTTCAAAATTTTAGCCCCGTAATGGCTGCCTTACAGATCTGGTCATCAGCCTAGAGGATCTCATCCTCACTTTTTTTTTCTTCCTTTTCTTGGCTCTTAGTGCAAACCGAACACTCCCTAATTTTTCCTCTTGATTTTCCAATTTTTTCCTCTCTTTGGGTGGCTACTTGGGTTCGGATTCTTGGAGAAGAAAAAATGGCAGAGTTTGGCTGTTTCTGAATTTTTCCAGCCAAAAACCGACCCCCTTTGATGGGTATTTATAGTGGTAGAGAAACTTTCTAAAAATTGCATAAAAACCCCTCAAAAATCAAAAATTTCACTTTGACCCCTAATAGTTGTCATGTTGGCCGGCCATTCCTTGGTCTCCAAGGCTTGCTTACCTCATCAAGGTGACATCATCTTGATGACATCACTTGCTTACATCACCAATTTTTCAAAAATTACATTTTGGCCCTTAAAGACAAAATCTTGGCATTTTTGCCCCCTAGGTGGCCGGTAACTTGTCCACCAAGGCTTGCTTATCTCATCATGGTGACATCATCTTGATGACATCACCATGCTTACATCATCAAATTTTTAAAATTTACACTTTTGCCCTAAATGGCAAAATCTTTACATTTTTGCCCCTGAGGTGGCCGGCCACCTCACCTATTTTCTAGAGAATTTCAAAATTCTTTCCATGCTAATTTAATGATTTATGATGTTATAAATCTATGGTGAGTTGATATCATCACCTAAGGCCTCGTTTGGCTTTTTCCTTAAAACGCAGTCCATTTTTATGCTACACAGATATTTTTAATACTGTTATCCACTTAATTGTAATACCTGATTTTTCTATGTTATTATTTCCTTTTTACAGAAATTAAATGTATGTCGTAAAGGCATTTACGAAAAAGTTCGGTTTAGAAATTTACTATGTGTTATGAGTTCTTATAGCTTTATAAGACTCAAATACGCTTGTTTTGATTAGCAAATGGTCTTTTCGAATGAAAGGAGATGAAATTTGTATGATTTTAGGAAAGTCAAAGGGTTGATCAAAAAAGTCAACTTTGACCCAGAAAAGTCAAAGTTTGACCAAAATGGTCAAAATCATAACTGTGTAATTTTGTGGCATGCAGTATGAGAGAAATACTGCGAAAACCCACTTTTCGGGTATGACGGCATAAATGAGAACTAAAACTGCCGTAGAAAAATCAAGCACGCTAAGTTAGGGCACAGGGCAAAAGGGCTCGAGAAAATAAGAAAAAATTTTTCCAGTCCGATTTTTCACAGATAAAATTTTTACTGTAGTATAAAATATCAGTACTGTGTATTAGTAAAACACAGTATTGGATTTATCTATGTTAAATTTAAAATTAGACTGTTTTTCAAAAAGTAGCCAAACAATACTTTATATTTATGACATCATCTTTTTAATTATGACATCATAAACTTTTTGTGAACCAAGCACCACAAGACAAGTGTCTTATTCTAGAAATTTCTCCCTTGTTCTCCAAGTTTCTTGGCCGGCCACCTAGCAAGAAAATTGTGTGATTTTTTAAAATTTTGGGGTCAAAAATCTAATTTTTGAAAGTTCTTCTTTGTCTATAAATAGGGGAGAGCTCTATTCACTTTAAATGAAAATCTTAGCAAAACTCTTGCCAATTTTCTGCCCATAAATCCGAAAGAGAGAGAGAGAGAGGGGAGAGTGAAGAAAACCAAAAATTTTCTTAAGCTATCTTAGGGTTAGGTTCGGTTTTGCCAAGGAAGCAAGAGGGAAAGTTGAAAAATTTTTCCAGCCCTTTCTAGGCTGCTGCAGTGTGGGTGAGTGCATGGAAATCAAGAGTGGAAATCCAAAATTTTTAGGGGAAAGTTTGTGAGAGAATTCGGGTTTGATTCAAGCAACCAAAACCAAGCTTAGAACATGTTTTGGAGCCATTTCCTTTCTTGTGTGCAGCCACGGGTTTGAGTGGAAAAAGGGAAGAGAAAAATTCCAATTGTGGGTGAAAAAGCTTGGTGTGGCCGAGCCAAAGGTGCAGGGCAGTTTTGAGACCAAAAGAAAATTTTGGGAGCCACTTGGTGTGGAGAAACCGGTTCTAGGAGCAAGAAGAGGATAGGGAGATTTTAGTTCAAACCCTAAGCCAACCCTTGAGAAATTCAAGGTATTTTTCAAAACCCTAACCCTAATTTCATTCAAGCTTTTAAATTGAAATTTAAATGTATTTCAAGCAAGGTTTGTAAGAACATAAGCTCACAAGTTTATTTTTATGCCCTTAGCTAGTTTTAGTGCTTGATTAGTTTACCTAAGGGTGGTTTGGTTCATTTATACAAATTTATATGCTCATGGTTTGTTGTATGTTAGGATTGCATATTAGATTATTTACATGAGGTTATATGTCCCCAAGTATGTATGCAAGAATGTGAATGTATGTTAGTATAGGAAATGTGATTGAATAGAATGGTATGACTAGGTGTAGACAAGTTAGAAAACCATGCAGCCAAGGTTAGGGCAATCGGCTTTTTAGGGCTGCATGGACACGTTGGGTTAGCATGCTTGTAAATATGGGATGTTAGAAACGCTGCCTGTTTGTCAAGTAAGCTCCCGAAGTGGTCGGTCGAGTTAGAATCCGCGAATTAGGACGTAAACCGGATTAAATAACCAAAGCTGCCAGTTCGGGTCTAGAACTGATCAGTTTTGGAAAAGTGAAAATTTAAGGCCTTTAGAGGCCGAATGGGGTAAAACGTAAACACTAAAGTTGTAAAACAGAGTTTTGCCTAGGGGGCAACGCGGACCGTTTCCCAAAATGAGGCTTCAATGGCCTCCTTTTTTACAGAGAACCGAGATTGGTCTGCCCAGACCTAATCTACACGTTTAGCGAGTTTCAAATTAAAACTGGCACGAATCCAAGCAGAATTAGATTTTTCGTAAAACACGGAAGTTTTAGAACTCTTCGAGAGCTAGAACTTTTGTGAAGACAACTTTTTCTAATTCCAAAAGGGTTTTTAATATAATCTGATTTCTGAAAACTATGCAGGGAGCAAGAAATTCCTGCATAGGATTTTCTAGAACCAGTTTAGGAAAACTGTTTTTCTGTCTAAAAACACTGTTTTGAATATGGAAACTGTTCCAAAGGCAGTTTCCAACCCTCAAACATTTTATAAAATCATACTTCATGAATCAAGGATTTTTAGAAGAAATTAAGGAAATTTTAGGCTTAAGTGCCAAACTTTTTCTAAGATAAAGAAAAAATGAATTTTTAAGCTAAGTTTTTGAAATCAAGCAAAGACGGATGGTGACCGGGAAATTATACCCGAATTACCGGGCTTAACCCCAAAGCCCGAGGTTGACCCGAAGAGGATTGACTTTAGTAACCTTAGAGGTTAACATTGGTTCACCTAAAAAGACTTAAGATAAATTATCTAATGGGTTAGTAAAACCCATTAGGTTAAGGATTAAGGATTTAGCATAAAAAGGTTATCCAACGTAACCTACTAAGTCATGGTATACGATTTATTAGGGTTATTAAGTATAACCCAAAGCGATAAGGTTACTTAATGTAATCACACATAACATGATCTATGATAGGGGGACATATCATCAAAGCATTACATGAATGTTGGTGGAGAACCAACATATTATGGTTATAGGTTAGAAATCTTACCTAAGTCTTTCGATTAAGCAGGAAGTGTCCTGCAGCTGAGCCCCGATGTGGAACAGCGTAACATCAGGCATAGACAAGATAAGTACAACGCCGCCTACAGCGTAGGCTATTAGTTGTATACTTACCTAGATATAATTGGTATGCTATGTGCTATGTGTTATGATCAAATGCCATGTTATATACATGATAAGTCTATGTTATGAAATATGCTAAGTAAGCAATGTATGCTTAACTAAGAGTATGATATGATTATGAAGCATGATTAAGTAACATCGGATTGTATGCTCACTGATGGTAATAAGAATAATGAGTTTAAGAATGACAAGATGGAAAAGAAGGAATGGCGACAAGTTGCCTGTGTCGTACCACCCGTCCAAGGTCGGGTTGAACTGTGGGTTGAGTTGGACTTGGACTGGCCGCCCCAACCGATCCATAGTTGCGTGCCAAGTACGAACACTTAAGTTAAGGGCCCCTAAGTAAGATAAGAAATGACTAAATAAGAAAGCATAATTGGAACATAATTGGTTCATGCATGCTATATGTAACGATGTGTTATGTTATGAAATGATTGTATGTCAAGAATAGGATAAGATGCATAGTTATGTGTCGCGGTATAGGAGTTGTGCTTGCTGAGCGAAAGCTCATTGTTTTAAATTTATACTGTAGGTAAACAACCTGCCAGAAGTTGATGGTACAAGATGGAGTCGTGTGGCCGGGCACTGTGAAATGTGGGAAACGGAAGCCGCTACGCGTTTCGAAATTGATATAAATATTATGAGATGTTTAATAACTGCTACTTAAGTTATATTAATGCTAGTACGCATGGATACTGTTATCTGTATATATTGCATGTTTCGTAGCTTTATATATACACTATAAAAAAAAAAATTTCCGTTGTGTTTCACGTATTAAGAAAGTAAATTTGGTATAAGTATTCTCATGATTGTAAGTACGTATGTATGGTAACGGCCTGTGCTAGGCGGGTCGTTACATTAATAACAGTATTTTTATACTGCACTGCAGTCCAAAATTTATCTGTGTAAAAACGGACTGTACAAATTTTTCTTTATTTCTTCGAACCCTTTTTGCCCTTGGCCCTAACTTGGTGTGCTTGATTTTTCTAGGATGGTCTCATAGCTTAGTCTTGCTATTTTGTCTATAATGACAGTTTTTCACAGTATATTTCTTATACTGCTTATCGAATAACTATACTGTCATGCCTTTGACCTCTATGGTCAGCCTTTGACTTTTTGGTCAACTTTGACTTTTTCGGGTCAAATTTTGACCAACATAAAATCATAAAATTTGTTAAGCCTTTTTCCATAAAAAGCTTCATACATAGCTAGTCAATTATCTATTGAGTCTCATAGCCAATTTAATGAGAATTCAAACATTTGCTAGTAAAATTATGAATTTCACATTGCTATTCATAATTTTCAGAAAATATCACGTGAACACTTAATATGGACTTCAATTTCTTCTAAACATGAGTCAATGAAAATTCCGGGTGTTACATCCTACCCTCCTTAAAAGATTTTCGTCCTCGAAAATTCGGACAATTCTAAGTGGCTTTTCCTAAAATCCACCATAAATCCATAATGGTCTGTTCATGTTCCCATTTTTAATACTTTAATGGGATCATATCTTTTATACATGACCATAATCTTACTTCTATTTCATCTTAGTTCATACCTCATATCCTCGTACTTTCACGCATACTTTCGTCATTCTTTCATTCCTATCGTCATACTTTCATATCTTCATCATATCATCTTATTTATCATCATACTTTCATATTTTCGTACATACTTTCATACTTTTATATTTTCATCATATCTTCATTTTCTTCATATTGCATCACAAGAACTATCTTTATAAAATTTCTTAGCAAGTATATCATATAACTTGCTATATTTGTAAAGCATATTATATCATATAGCTTTTCCCATACTTGAAAAATGTATCGTATCTGTATATTTAAAATACTTCTTTTTAACTTTAATTGAGGGCTCAGCGAATATATCATATCGAAAATATTTTTCTTTCAATTTAGCTAAAGCTGAGGACCCTCTAGTACAATGTTAACCCTATGCTATTAGAACCCTTTTCTTTTCATGATGGCCCCTATCTTGGAGTTCGTTCCTTTTTTAGAACTCATCCCTCAAGGATTTGGCCTAAGGCCCCTATCTTGGAACTTGCTTTCTCAAGGATTCGGCCTTTCATAATGGCTCCTAATTCGGAACCTTTACGTTTATGACAGCCCCTATCTTGGAATTTCTTACTCAAGGATTCGGCCATCTTAAATAACATGTTGGCCCCTTTCTTGGAATATCATTCCTCAAGGATTTGGCCCATAACATAACTTGGTTCTAATAAGCATAAGATCAAGTACTATACATGAAAATAACTTCTTTGAATCTTTTCCATATTATTCATGGAAAATAATAAATAATATTATTGAAAACATTTTACTTGTTCGAATGATGCAATAGAAGACATACTACTAGCTATTTGTTAGCTAGTAGAAATTTCTCTTTTTGCCTTTAGCATTCCTTTAAAGCATAAAGTCATAATCTTAGTTCTAGGGAATATCCAAAACTTCCCATCATCATATAATTTCTATTACTTAAAAGGTTGCTGTCAACGTCAACCTTATTAATTTCATCATCATTCTTATGATATACCAATTCTTGTTGGTAACATCTAACTCATATTGGCATATTGTCTAATTGCTATTTCCAAACTAAGGCATTATCCACTTTTTCCCCATATTTACTATTATTCTTGTGCGGCAAAATTTCCCAAAATCAGGAAACTTAGCTTCCATGGTGTCAATCCATTTCCCAAAAAGGAAAATTTCTTTGTCGTCACTATACCTGAGATAAGGTGATAGGCTCTATGCTTTTGGAGCCTATTCCCCCCTTCTTTTTTTTTTAATTGCTATTCTAGCAATCGTAACTTAGCTTCTATCATTGTAAGATTAAACTCTTGCAAAACTTTGGTTCGTTCGTATGCGCGGCGATCCATCTTCTATTTCTAACTTCTAATTCTTCACATTTCTATACCCATTCTTTCATCTATATCTTATCATGTTCTTTCTTGGGAATACCATAACTCATCATGATCTTCTTCATATCATCATCATCATCATTATCATCATTAGCTTACCCTCTTACATACCCATCATGGTAGTTTCTAGGGTCATCGAAATACATATGTATATCATATGTGATCCCATAAAATCAAAAATATTATGGGTATCATTCCCCGTGAAACACTAATGAGATAAACTCATTACTTAAACAAGATCTTAAACAAAAATAATTTAACTTACTTGGGCCGTTGCGGAAATGATGTGAAGCGAAGTGAAGTAGGCTGGCAGGATACTGCTCTGATATCACCTTTGCAACGCCCCGACCATCCACGTAGGGCCGATCACATTACTTGACTTAACTTAACTTAATTTCTAAATCTAATACTTAGTCTAATTGGGAAAAATTTCATAATAATTTTTTTTTCCTCTTTTTCTTTTTGAACTTCATTAAAAATTGTGACTTGAAAACAGCACATATATAAACCATAACATGTTTCTTAATTATACATGTAAAACGTCATAACTTAAACAATTTGCGGAAAATATGCATAGTGGTATCCTATACCGCCCTTCACTTGCTGCATCGTCTCCAAAGCCCATCGGGTGAAGGTGCAGGCCTTTTTATCTTTACCTACAGTATGGAATATATCTGATGAGCTTTCGCCCAGTAAACACAAACATTATCTCACAAAAACATTTAACATCACATAATATATGCATGAACCATTTATGTTCAATTAGATGTCTTTTATGACCAATTATTAACTTGAACTTATTATCTTCCTTTAACATGTGGGCCCCTTGTGTACGTACCAGATGCGCGCTCTCCAGATAAAGTTAGGGTTTGTAAGGTCCCTAACAATTCTGGGAATCATTGAACTTGAACATGAATAGTCCTCCACCTTTGGGAGGTTGGTACGACAATTTACTTGTGTGTTCTTACCAGGTGGTTTATCATTAGTGAACATCACTCATGATGTCACTATATCATATCATAACTTACACTTCATTCATAACATGGCATGTCTTAAAAACATGGTATTTTTACAAACATAGCACTTTTGCAAACATAACATTTTTGCAAATATAGCACTTTTGTAAACATAACATTTTTGCAAACATAGCATTACGTAGAACATAGCACAAAACATGTTATAGCATATTTGAAAATAGATTATTATCTTCCATACTGCAGGTGAGCTTTGTACTTACCTGAGGTCTTATGCTCTTGACTTACAATTCTAACATGATACATCAACAGGTTCCTATTCCCGTTTCAATCAAGGTGTAAGATAAGATTATCCTATCTTACCATAAATCATTACATATGATGTTGGTATCCTAACCAACATTCATGAGCAATCCTAGTCATATGTCCCCTTCTATAACATCTTATGATGACTTGTTTGGTTACTTAAAGTAACCTTGGGTATTAACCCAAACATACATAATTAGGGTTAGGTTACAATCCCTAACCTTGACCTAAACTTTGTCATATTCAATCCATAATCCCTTGGGTTATTATCAATAACCCTAAGTCTTAGCCCAATTCATTAACCTTGGTATACTTTAGGGTTATCTTGGATAACCCTTAAGGTTAAACATAGTCAAACTTTTGGTCAACCAAAGTCAACATTTGGTCAACTAAGGTCAACCCTCTTTGGGTCAAACTTTGGGCTTTAGGCTTAGCCCAGTAACTCGGATATAACTTCCGGTTACCATCCGTTATCGCTTAGCTTACTAAATCTTAGCTTTAAAAATCCTATTTCTCCTTAACTTGGAAAATTTGAGGAATTTAATCTCAAAACTCTTGTAAAAATTCATATTCTTAAAACGGGAATTCATAAAATTATTGAGAGCTGAAAACTGTCATTGGAACAGTTTTCATAGTCAAAACAGGGGTTTTGAGAAAAAATACAGTTTTTCTAAATTGTTTTTAGAAAATCCTGTGCAGGAATTTCCTGTTTCCTGCACCCTTTCTGGAAATCTGTGTCAGTTTAAAAATGCAATTTGAATCTGAAAAATTTGTCTTCATGAAAGTTCTAGCTTTCGAAAAATCCTAAAACTTTCATGTTTTACAAAAAATCCAGTTCTGCTTGTATTCTTGTCAGTTTTCATTTGAAGCTAGCTGGTCGTGTAAACTAAGTCTGGGCAGACCAGTCTCGGTTTTCTGTAAAAACGGAGGCCATTGGAGTCTCATTTTTGAAATTTGTCCACGTTGTCCTCTAGGAAAACTCGTTTTGAACAACTTTCATGTTTTATATTTTACCCAGTTCGGCCTCTAAAGGCCTTAAATTTCCACTTTCCCGAAACTAGCCAGTTTCGAATCCGAATTGACAGTTTCAGTTATTAAGTCCGGTTTACATCCTAATTCATGGATTCTATCTCGACCAACCACTTCGG
>CM046381.1:9590002-9690002 GCA_025413485.1 Ficus microcarpa
CATTACGTAGGCCGTTACAGCTTACTTAACTTAACATACACCATTACTTAACTTACTTCATTAGCGGAAATTTGAACTAGAAAAATATCACACTTTTTTTGTTTTTTTTCAACTTGATTTACATACTTACATACAAATATACTTATATACATATGAATAAATACTGAAACGAGTATTTAAGTCTGAAATTGATTATAAAACCAAACTGCATACATATAATATAACAAAACGCGCAGTGGTTCCCAGCCCGTAATCTCATAGACAGTCCTACCTCGCTCCACGCCTTATCAAGCATTGCCAGTAGGGAGCTTACCTATAGCATAGACGTAAGTTGTGAGCTTTCGCTCAGCAAGTATAACTTTTTACCCGTAAAACATTTCATAATAAATGCATAAACCAATTATGATTCATTATGTTTCTTTTATATCTTAACATACTAAGGGCCCCTTAACATAAATGTCCGTATCGGGCGCGCAGCTATGGAGTGGTTGGGGCGACCGGCCCAATCCAACTCAAACCATAGGCTTAACCCGACCTAACGCGGGTCGATACGAACAGGCAAACTTACTTGTCATCATGTCATACTTTACTCTTATTCTTATCCTAGGAATTTGTGAACATGCTTCGTGATGTTTCACATACATAAATCATATATTGATATTTCATAAATCTTAAACAAATCATACATTATTTCATCTCATAACATTTAAAACATACCATACATAAAATCAGATCAAACAAGTAACACAACAAAGGGCCTATGCTGTAGGCGGAGTTGTACTTACTTGTTTTACTAGATCTGCGTTTTGGACTTTAACAAGCCGCCACACAGTTTATACACCTGTTTACAAAAGACATAACATAAGAATCACCTTATCTTATCATAACTTATTATTTATTTATTTATTTATTTATTTATTTTAATGTTGGTATCCCAACCAACATTTATCCATACTCCTAATTATATGTCCCACCACATACCAAAGGTTGACATTAAATTTGGTACTAACAGTAACCTTGATTCCAAAACTTTTCACATAAAAATTAGTAACCCCTCCGGTTACTGAAAACATCATTTACTTATTCGGCCTAACTTACAAATAACTTTTTCACCGATCCTTATGATTTTCTTTCAAAAATAGCAAAACTGTAAAATTCTGAAAACTTTTTCTGAAAACATTTCTAGAAACTCAGTCATCAAAGTATGTGCAGAAACTACCCAATCCTGCACCGTCTTGAAAACACTGCACAGGAACTTTTATTTTCCCTGCTCAGTTTTTTTTTAATTAAATTCTACTTTAAAATCGGTTTTGAATTTGCAAAAGTTCTCTTCATAAAAGTTGTAGACCTCAATATTTCTTAAAACTTTTGTGTTTAATACAAAACCCAGTTCTGCCCTTAACTCAGCCATTTTCTCATTTGAAGTTGCCTATCCGTGGTCACTAGACTGATTAGGCCAAGCTCAGGTTTTGATGAAAACGGAGGCCGTTGGATTCTTATTTTTGAAAACGGTCCATGCTGTCCCCTAGGATTTTCCTTTTCTACAACTTTCATGTTTTAACTTTCTTCAAATTCGGCCTCTAAGGGCCCCAAAATTCTAATTTCAGTTTACTGCCCTGTTTTGGTCCGAACTGGCAGTTTCCATTTGGGCATGGTTCTTACGCCAAATTACGTGCACCCTACCTCAAACGGTTAAAACCGTGAGCTTACAATCAAGTGGGCAGCGTATTACTATCGTTTTCCTTCTCATACAATCAATCCTCATTACATAGCACACATACTTTCGCATAAAAATTTTCTCACCGAAATTGAAGTTTTTGGGGTTATTCCAAACCCTCACACATCATACTTCACAATTCTAATCACATACATTCCATAACTCTTCTTAGGTATATGACGACATATAATCAAACATTTGGTGTGCATAATCTTAATGTATAAATTTTTAGAGCGTAAATAGAGAAATATAACCATCCACATAAAATTAAGCTCTCTAGAGCTCATACATACACATACAAGCTTACTTAAAACATTCAATGAAGAAAATAGAAAACGAGCTCATGCTCTCATAACCAAGAGTTTGAAATATGCACAAGAATTTTTGCTCCAAACTTAGTGGAAAGAGCTTAGGGGGATGAGAGGATTTACCTCTAAAGCTTGGAAAGTGAAACACTAGCTTGAATCCAACAACCCCTCTTTTTTTTTTTTTTTTTCTTGCTGCCTCCAAGAGTCCGAGAGCCCTCCTTTTCTTTTCTCTTCTTGCTGCTCGGCTTTGTGGGAGAGTTGGTGGCTAAAGATGAACTAAAAAGTTGGTCTTCATTAATTGACCAACTAGGTCCCACCACCAACATATATATATAACTTTAAATTGATTCCTTCCTTAATGGCATAGTAACCCACCAAAAGCCAATTATTTGCCCAACAACTCAAAAGTGGCCGGCCAAGAGGGACATACTTAATGACTAAGGAAGTTTGAATGGTCAACTTGTATTTCTTTCCATTTTTTTTTTCTAAAATCCAAAAAATTTCTTAATTATCTTTGTTGATAATGTGTTCCTTAATTAAGCCCCATTTGGCTTGTCTCTCAAAACACAGTCCAATATCATATAAATGTGAATATTTTCAATACTGTTTTCTACTAAAAACAGTACTGTTATACCGAACGACAATCTAAAATTCATCTGTGCTTAATCGGACCGCGTAAAAATTTTTCTTTTGAACTTAAAGTCTCTTGGCCTTTTTACTCCAAATATTGAGCTTGATTTTTCTACAATGATCCCGTGCCTTATTCTTACTTCCGTATTCGTAATTACGGTTTTTCACAGTATAATTTTGTAATGTTAATTATAATGCACTACCGTTTCAAACATATTTTTAGATTTTTCCTGGTCAAACATTGACCGGAATAAAATCATACATACATTCTAATTCTGATAAAATCAGATTAAACATTTCATATAAACATACATAACACAAACTTTTGATTTCAGTGGTAGAAATCGTAATTTGTACAAAAATGGGTTATTACAGAAACTTTCTAAAAATTACATAAAAACCCCTCAAAAATCAAAATTTTCACTTTGACCCCTAATAGGTGTCATGTTGGCCGGCCATTCCTTGGTCTCCAAGGTTTGCTTACCTCGTCAAGGTGATATCATCTTGATGACATCACTTGCTTACATCACCAATTTTCTAAAAATTGCATTTGGGCCCCTAAAGATAAAATCTTGGCATTTTTGCCCCTTAGGTGGCCGGCCATTAACTTGTCCACCAAGGCTTGCTTATCTCATCATGGTGACATCATCTTGATGACATCACTATGCTTACATCATCAAATTTCCAAAATTTGCATTTTTGCCCCAAATGGCAAAATCTTTACATTTTTGCCCCTGAGGTGGCCTGCCACCTCACCCATTTTCTAGAGAATTCCAAAATTCTTTCCATGCTAATTTAATGATTTATGATGTCATAAATCTATGGTGAGGTAATATCATCAACTAAGGCCTCGTTTGTTTTTTTCCTTAAAACGCAGTTCATTTTTATGCTACACAGATACTTTTAATACTGATATCCACTTAATAACAGTATTTTTATACTGCACTGCAGTCCAAAATTTATCTGTGTAAAAACGGACTGTAAAAATTTTTCCTTATTTCTTCGAACCCTTTTTGCCCTTGGCCCTAACTTGGTGTGCTTGATTTTTCTAGGATGGTCTCATAGCTTAGTCTTGCTATTTTGTCTATAATGACAGTTTTTTACAGTATATTTGTCATACTGCTTATCGAATAACTATACTGTCATGCCTTTGACCTCTATAGTCAACCTTTGACTTTTTGGTCAACTTTGACTTTTTCGGGTCAAATTTTGACCAACATAAAATCATGAAATTTGTTAAGCCTTTTTCCATAAAAAGCTTCATACATAGCTAGTCAATCATCTATTGAGTCTCATAACCAATTTAATGAGAACTCAAACATTTGCTAGTAAAATTATGAATTTCACATTGCTATTCATAATTTTCAGAAAATATCACGTGAACACTTAATATGGACTTCAATTTCTTCTAAACATGAGTCCATGAAAATTCCGAGTGTTATAGTTGCAACCTGAATTGAAGTAACAACACTCAAGACATAGCACACGAGGTAGGTACAAGCCTCACCTACAGTATGAAAATAGTAAATACTATTTTCAAGTATGCTATATTATGTTATACTACATATACCATGTTTTCAAGAATGTCATGTTTACAAGAATGCTATGTTTTCAAGAATGTCATGTTCTCAAGAATGCCATGTTATGCCATGATATCTCAAGATATGCCATGTTATGGTTAAAATGTTAAGTTATGATATGATATAGTGACATCATGAGGTATGTTCACTAACGTTAAACCACATGGTAAGAACATACAAGCAAGGTGTCATACCAACCTCCCGCCAGGTGCAGGATTATTCATGTTCATATTCAAGTTCAAGTTTATGATTCCCAGAATGGTTAGGAACCTTGCAAACCCTAACTTTCTCTGGAGAGCGCGCATTCGGTACGTACACACAAGGGGCCTACATGTTAAAGCAAGATAATAAGTTTAAGTCAATAATTGATCATAAAAGGTTCATAATTGAACATAATTGGTTCATGTATAAGTGCACGATATTTGTTATGCTTTGTGAGATTATGTTTGTGCTTACTGGGCAAAAGCTCATCAGTATATTTCATACTGTAGGTAAAAAGCCTGCAGCATAATTGGTGGGCCATGTGGATGATGCGGCAAGTAAAGGGTGGTGTGGGATACCACTACACAAATTTTTCGCAAGCTCTTTTGAGTTGAGATATTTATATATATATATATATATCTCAAAAACAAATTATGTTATACAGTATGTATGGTATTGAAGACTTGAGTATGTCTCTACATTTCAGTATATATGTATGGCAAGTTTACTATGTGAACTACTCTATTCACATATGTTAAAAAAAAATTATTCTCGAATTTCTAAGCAAGTTTAAGGTATTAAAATCAAGAAGTAGTACAAGTATGTATGGTAACGGCCCTACGTAGGTCGGGGCGTTACAGTGGTCATGATTTATGATTTAATGCATGTTTTTGATACTATGTGTTAGAAATTATGTGGAATGTATGAATGCTTATTATGTATTTGTAGTATGTCCCCCACGTACCTAAGAAGAGGTAATGTGTGAATGATAATGATAATGATGATGTATAATGAATGGAGGGTTAAAAAGTTAACCCAAAACTCTAATTTGGTAAAAGTTACCATTTGGGTTTGTAAGAATAGAAATCGATGCATGATGACCACACGATATATGATGAGCAGTATGGAAAATATATTGCAAAAACTAAAATTATGGACATGAGAATGTAAATGAGAAATAAAACAACCATAGAAAAATCAAGCACAATAAATAAGATTTATTGGGCCAAAAAGTTTTAAGCAAAAAGAAAATTTTTCGTACTATCCATTTTTACACAGATAAATTTTGGACTGTAATGCTATGCCACAGTATTGTGTATTAGTGAGCACAGTACCAAAATTATCTGTGTGGACTTAAAAGTGGACTGCTTTTTAAAGAAAAAGCCAAACAAGCCTTAAATAGGCTTATGTCATCAAGTTTGGATTTATGACATCATTAGGACTTTAAGTAAAAGTTAAAAAGGGATTAAAATATTATTAGACACTCCTAGAACATGAGGTGGCCGGCCAAGAGAGGGGTCAAAATTCAATTATTTTTGCTTCAAGGGGTTTTAAGTAAAAGGTGAACCAAAAATATTTCAGAAAGGACCCTATTTTTCACCTATAAACAGGCCTCATGAGGGGGCGGTTTTGGCTCAAAAAATTCAGAAAAAGCAGCCAAGTTCTTGCCAATTTTCCTCTCCAAAAATTCAGAAATTCAAGTGTGAGAAAGAATGAAGAAAAAGTTTGGAAATCAAAGGGGTTTTAGTGTTCTAGTGTAGTTAGTTTCTGTAGTAACTTCAAGCCAAACTTTGGACAGTTTTTGTGCCCAATTTCAAGGCCAAAAGGCCGGTTGCTAGGGGGATAAGTGAGTGAGAAAATTTGGGATTAGGAGTGCTCAGTTTTGGGTGTAAGTAGTCACCAAGAATCAGCCACAATTTTGGTGCAATTTGGTGCAACCAACCGGCTTTGGGTGGTGACTTAGGGGGAGAATTTTTGTGAGCAAACCCTAGCCCCAAATTCTTCAATAAATTAAAGTAAACCTCTCTAAACCTTAAACTCTTTATATTGAGCTTTCAATTTGAAATTTAAGTGTATTTCAAGTTGAATTTGTAAGAGCATAAACTCAATTTATTTTGTGCCCAAAGTTAGGAACCTAGGGTTTGTGCTTGAACTAGATTAGGGGTGGTTTGATTTTAATTTGCTTGCTTGCTTTAAATTTGCGATTTGCATGCTAAATGTTAGTTTGTTGTATGTCCCCTAATCTACCCTAGTGTGTGTGTGGATAGAAATTATGTGCTAGGTTGCAAGAATTTAATGATTATGCTTGATATGTTTGATGCAACTTAAACCATGCAAGCTTGATTGATCCAACATCAATTAGGGTTTGCATGGTAATGTTAGAAATTGTGTTTAAAGAAAATTTACGTTAGAAAACCACTGCATGTGTGTATTAGAGCACCCGCAGTGACTGGTTGAGCTAGGTTTCACGTTTAGGACGTAAAACAAATTTAAAACCGAAAAACTACCAGGTTCGGGTAAATTCTGACCAGTTTTCTGAAAAATGGATTTTGAGTCCTTTAGAGGCCGAATTTGAAGAAACTCAAAACATAAAAGTTGCTCAGAACAGTTTTTCCTAGGGAGAAACATGGATAGTTTTCCAAAATGAGGCTCCAATGGCCTCCGTTTTCATGAAATTCCGAGACTGACGTGCCTAGACTTGTATGCACGGCCAGTTGGGTTCCAAGGGGAAAACGAAAGGATTAGAGTCAGAACTAGGTTTTTCGTAAAACATGAAAGTTTTAGAATTTTTTTAAATCTAAAAGTTTTAGGAAGACCACTTTTCCAAATTCGACATGGGTTTTAAAATAAAACTGTGTTTCTAAAAACTGTGCTGGAAACAGTAAATTCCTGTACAGGATTTTCTAAAAACAGTGCAAGAAAATAGTATTTTGCTCAAAAACTGATAGTTTGACTGTGGGGACTGTTCCAAAGGTAGTTCCATTACTTAATGACTTTTTCCAATGCCATTCTAAGAAACCCAAAGTTTTCATAAGATAAATGAAAGGAGTTTTTACGAAAAAGGTGATGAATCACCAACATTTTCTAAATAAAACAAATAGAACTATAGACCTAAGTTCTCTCAAAATTTGGGTAGTCTAGTGGATAAACTACAATAATTAAGTAGTATACCCGAATTATAGAACTGGATCCAAAGCTCAAGGTTACCAATAGTCACCCAATAGGATACAACATAATTGGGCCTTAGAGTGATGACCTAGGTTGGGTCATACCAAGGGTTACCCAATGTAACCCAACATGATACTAAGATTGGTGAGCTAAAACTAAGGGTTACCCAACATAACCTAACAAGAGACCAAGCCTTAAGACAAGCTAAGACATAAGGTTACCAATAATAACCTAATAGGTTATGAGCTAGGTATGTTAAGACATAGCCCAAGGGTTAGATAATGACCTAACCCTAAGTATGTATGTATAGGCTTAGCATACAAGGTTACCCTATAAAATCCAAGGATAATAATATTAACCCTAGGGTTACTTGTAGTAACCCAATAAGATACCATGTGTTATGAGGGGGACATATAACTAGGATTATGTGTGAATGTTGGTTAGGTTACCAATATCCTATGATTAAGAACTCATACCTATGTCCTTCAATGAAGTAGGAGATTACCTGCACAGGCACCCTAGGCAGGAGCCGCCATATTCTGGACATAGTAATCCAGATAAGTACAACTCCGCCTACAGCATAGGTTTTTGTTGTGATGCTTAACTAAGCATGTTAATGTGTGTTATTGTTTGATGTATGCCATGTTGCATGTTATATTATTTGCTATGTGATATGCCAAGTTTGTGGTTAATGGTTAATATGATGTATGCTATGCTGTGTGACATGCAAAGTTGAGGTATGCTTATGTTATGTTATATGAAATGTTAAGATCATGGGTATGATACGAGGCATGTTAGAATATGATTATGTAGGGGAACATCATGAAGCATGTTCACTAATGATTAGGATAAGAGCAAGATCAAGAAAGAGATCATGAAAAGCAAGTAAGATGGCAAGCAAGCTTGCCTGTGTCGTACCACCCGTCCGAGGTCGGGTTGGACTATGATTTGAGTTGGAAATGGACTGGCCGCCCCAACCACTCCATAGTTGCGTGCTCGGTACGAACACTTATGTAAGGGGCCCATAAGCAAGATAAGTCAAGATAAGATAGGAAGCATACTAAGAAAGTATAAGAAAGCATAATGAAGCATAAATGGCTCATGGATGTTTAAATATGTTATGCCGTTATGTTATAACATGTTAAAAAGTACCAAGTGTTGTTGTGTGTTATATTGGTGCGTCGTGGATTAATAAGTTGTACTTGCTGAGCGAAAGCTCACGTCTTACGTCTATGCTATAGGTAAGCAACCTATGGGCAACAAGTGATGCAAGGATGGGGGAGCGTGGCGGAGCAACTGTGAAATGTGGGAATGTTGACCGCTACGCGTTTTATTTTACTTTATGAATATTTTATTTAACGTTAGAACATCGTTATCTTATTATTGTTTATATGCTTACCAAACATCGCTAGTTAATTATCTCGCATATGCGTATACATGTTTGTATAAAAAAAAATTCCATTGAATTACGCTAAGTTAATAAGTACGTTTTGTATGTATGTATGTACGGTAACTGTGATACCTAGAATTTCATGTTACCATTTTCCTTTTAAAAGAGAAATTATGAGCATATGTTGAGATGTTTACGGAAAAACTCAGTTAAGAGTTTTTCACACGTTTTATGAAGTCTTATGGCTCGATAAGACTCAGAATAGATTTTTAAGGATAGAAAACGCCTTTTCAGGTCAAAAAGGACGAATTAGGATGCAGTTCCGAAAAAGTCAAAGTTTGACCGAAAAAGTCAACTTTGACCAAGAAAGTCAAAGTTTGACTAAGAGAGGTCAACAGTTGACTTGACAGCGAAAAATGATGCAGTATGAGAAAATACTGCAAAATATGTCAGTATGGGCGGGATAGCCCAAGTAGACAGTAGAATGTAGAGCCACCCTAGAAATCAAGCATCCCTAGCATTAGTCAAGAGCCAAAGGGCCAGTTTTTGTCAACAAGTCACCCAAAAGGACCCGGTCAAAGTCAGGGGCATAAATGTCAAAATTTTCACTTTTGGGGCAAAAGTGTAAATTTTGAAAAAATATGTGAAGTAAGCAAAGTGACGTCATTAGATGATGTCACAATAAGGTAATGACTTGCCTTGCAAGAAGAAATTAAGGACCGGCCACTTTTGGGGGTGAAAATGATTTTGTCTTTTGGGGCAAAAACGTAAATTTAGAAAATATGTGATTCAAGTATGAGAAAATCACATAAAATCATGAAAATAGTGATATTTGCTTGAAAAGCAAGCATTATGGCCAATTATGAAGTTTAGGGGCATAAATGCAAAAATTTACACTTTTGGGGCAAAAGTGTAAATTTTAAAAATTTGACGATATGAGCATATGAAGTCACCGAGATGATGACATCATAAAATAAGATGGGTGTGTTGATTTATAGGACAATCGGACACCTAGAGGGCATTTTTGCAAGAATTTCCATTTTTGGGGGTAAAAGTGTAATTTTAGAAAATGTGAGGTAAGTCATGAGCTAAGCAAAGTGACATCAGCCATGACATCACCCATGCCTAGCTGTTGCTGATCAATGGACAGCCGGCCACCTTGGGGAACAAGCCAAAAGATTGGAAAGTTTAGGGGTCAAAATGCAATTTTTCAAAAGTTGAAAAATGCCTATAAATAGACCCATTTGGACAGATTTTTGGTGCAGAAAAATTGAAGAAAAGCAGCCAAATTATGGCCAAATTTCTCCAGAAAAATCCAAGAGGAAGAGAGGAGAGAAAAAGGGCAAGAAAAAGTTGGAAAAATCTCATGTGATCCACCATAGGAGTGTCGGCTTTTTGAGCATGAAGCAAGCATGAAATCTGGAAATTTTTCCAGATTTTTCTGGGCAGCAGCCGAGAGAGAAGGGAGGAAGAAAAGGAGAAAATTTCGGTGAGGAACCCAAGGTGTAGCCGAGCAAGAAGAAGAGGAAATCAACCATGGAGCCAAGGAAGATTTTTGTACCTTGGTGGGTGCTTGAATTCGGCCTTGGTGTGCAGAAAATTGGAGAAGAATTTTTATGGGTTTAGGCAGCCCAGAGTTCGGCTTTGGCTGCAAGGATTCATCAAGATGGTGAAAAAATTTTGGTGTAATTTGGGAGCCAAAAGCCGTGGACAGTGGTAGCCAAAGGGGGAGATGGAATTTCAGTCCATGAACCCTAACCTAAGCTGAGGGTAAGTCAAGGTAAACCCTTCAATTTTAAGTAAATTTTCCATGCAAGATTAGATGGAAATTTATGGTTATGTTTTATATGTGCATGGCTGAAAATTGGAACCCATTTGGTGGGAGTAATTCGGCTGCAAAAGGCAGCCAAGAGGAAGCAAGGAGGTTCGGCTCCCTTAAGTGAACCAACTCCGAAAATTTTAAGAGGTAAAGCCCTAACCTTAAAGCTTTTGGTTCAAGCTTTAAATTGGGAATTTATGATGTATTTCAAGCAAGAAATGTAAGGGCATAAGCTCAATTAATTTTGGTTAATGCCTAGCTAGGGGTGTGATGCTTGATTAGGGTGTATGGTTAGTAGTCTAGCTATGCATGATTTTATGTTTATGTGCTATGTTTTATGCTTGCATGAGTGCTTGGTTTGCATGACAATTTGGTTAGTATTGTCCCTGCCCTAGGTGCAGCCGTGTGTGGCATGAATGCTAGGGTGTTAGACTTAGCTTTGGTATGGTTTGTATGATGCAATTTCATGTTTATGCAAACCCTAGAACACATGCAAACCTAGGTTTAAGTAGTTCCGGTTTGGTTTGCATGGCCACGTTGGGATGACATGTCAACACATGTGGGACGTTAGTTAACGTGCATGTTGTTCATTTAGGCTCCCGAGTGATCGGTTGAGTTAGTTTCCGAAGTAGGAGACGTGAAATCAAAGTAAACACGAAACTGGTAGGTTCGGACTAAGTCTACCCAGTTTTCGTAAACGAAAAATAACATGCCCTTAAAGGCCGAATTTGGGAAAACGTAAAATACAAAAGTTGTCCAGAACAACTTTTCCTAGGGAGCTGCGCGGATCGTTTTCCAAAATAAGGCTCCAATGGCCTTCAAAAATGCCAAAACCCGTGGCTAATCTTTTAAGTCTCCAGACCCAGTTTCGTTTCAAGGGTCATCCGGTTTCAACTAAAAACTGGTACGAATCTAGGCCGAATTAGGAGTTTTATAAAACACTAAAGTTTTAGCATTTTTCAAGAGCTAGAACTTTCGTGAAGAAAACTTTTTCAGATTACGCACCGATTTTAAAACGAAAATTGTTTTATGAAGGGTGCTCCAGGAATCCGAAATCCCTGCACCACAAGTTTTACAAGTGTTGTTGGAAAAATGATTTTTCAACCTTAAACGAGTATTTTGACTCGGAAAATCGTTCCAATGACAGTTTTCAACCTAAAATGATTTTACGAAGCATAAATTCATGAGTTTGGATTTTATGAATTGAGTTAAGAATTTTTACACGAAAAGTGAAATTTTGGGATTATTTCCCTAAGTGCTTCCCAAGAAAGGGAATTAGAGTTTTCAAGCAAGTTTATAGCCAACGTTTAGTTCACGAATGGTAATCGGGAGTTATATCCGAGTTACCGGGTCAAGCCCGAGACCCAAGAGGTTGACCATAGAGGGTTGACCATAGTTGACTGTAGTTGACCAAAGTTGACCATGGTTAACTTTTGGTTGACTAATAGTATGGAGTCAGTTTATCCTTACGGGTTATCCAAAGTAACCCTAAGCGATACCGTTAAGCTCAGCTAAAGGGTTATCAGATATGACCCGATAGTTTCAGATTAAGATAAGCAACCCTTAGAGGTTTAGTTTTGGCTTAGCACGCCAGGTTACCGTTGGTAACCAAGTTAAACGTTTTGCACAAAAAGGGACATACAACCAAGATCATGTAAACATGTTGGTTAGATTACCAGCATTTTCACGAGTTTAAGTAGAGCATGTCCTTGTCAAGCAGGCAGAACCTGCAGCTGAACCAGGAGTGGAATAGCATTAGATGGGACAATCAGTTAAGAACGTAGGACGGAAGGTAAGTACAATTCCGCCTACAGCATGAACACATGTTTGTTTACATATGATGTGTTTAAGAAATCATGAATGGGATTTCATGATTTATGATGTTCAGTATGCAGTATGTTTCATGATAAGTATGCAGTATGTTATATGTTATGTTATGCAGTAAGTATGCCATGTAAGTTCATGTTCAATATGCAGTATGTTTCATGTTAAGCTATGCAGTATATATGTTAAGTTATGCAATAAGCTCATGTTATGCAGTATGTTGATATATTAAGATTCAGTATGTCATCCACGTTAAGTGATAAGTTAGTATGTATAGCATGTTATGTTTTATGTTAGATTTTTGGCATCACGAAGCATGTCCACTATTAATAAGTCACATGGTAAGGTATGAGATAAGTACAGTAGGACATGTTGTGTTGTACTAGCTTGCCTTCGTGGTAAGTTCAAAGGGCATGTTCCATGGTTTGACTTGATATGGAAGGACTGCCTCCACTACTCCAGGTTAAACTGTGTGTTTCATGGTTTAAGTTGGTTTGGTCGGACCGCCTTCAATCACTCCATGGTTACGTATCTAAGTACATACACACATGTTATAGTAGTAAGATAAGATCAGTAGAGAGACCATAATTGATTTTATAATAAATCATAATTGGTTCACGTTTTCGTGCATCTAGTTGCATGCGGATAGGATGTTGTGCTTACTGAGCTTTTTAGCTCATTACTTACGTTCATGCTGTAGGTAAGCTACCTACCGGCGATACATGATACAAGCTGTGGAGAGATGGCGCAGCAGATTGTGAAACGTGGGAATGGACTGCTACGGGGTTTCCGAAATGCGTTTAAAATGAAAATGTATTTTCATTATGTTTCAGCATGTATGTTTCAGTTTTCAGTTTTTAGCAGTTATGGCAAGCAAGTTGCCACGTGTTGCACCGGTCCGCATTAGGTCGGGGCTGGTCCACGATTTAGATTATGTATGTATGTATGGAGCTTTCCTCATAGGTGAAAGCTCAGTACTCGAGTGAGTACATTTTAAGGAGATAAAGTTTATAAAAGAAAAGCAGTTTTGAGTTATGCTTTAATCGAGTTTAAAGTTTTACGATTTCCGCAAAAGAAGTTTTCTAGTCACGATTTTAGAAAAGAAAGAAAAAAAAATTTACTCTAGAAATTGGGTAAAAAGGATTTTCAAGCAAGCAAGTAAGTAGTAATGTGACGAACCCAACCCCAAGTACGCGTGGTCAGACACCGCGTGGGCTTAAGGGAGGCTAGTGGGGGCGTGACAGTAACGGCCTGTGCTAGGCGGGTCGTTACAGAGTTGGTATCAGAGCGGTTTCCTGCTACACCATTTCACAGTCTGCCTGCCATCGCTACCATCGTTGTAAGTTGAATTTATATTTTTTATGCATAAATGTTTATTATGTGTTTATGTTATGGTAGAGTCGATATGATGGACCCGGCACACCCCGACGAGGATCGAGATGCAGTGACCTCTTTCTACTAGTCACACCCGCTATTGTTTGCCGGCACCAGTCGGACAGTGTCCCTGGCAGAGTGGTTATATGACATGGAGCTAATCTTTAGCACTAGCCATATTTCGGCTCACATGCAGGTTTCGTTGGGCAGCAGATGTTTGATAGGCGACGCCCGCCTGTGATGGATGTTGGTGGGAGAGCCTCAGATGCCCAACCGCCCATGGGCACATTTCTGTGCACTGGTGACTGCTCGTTTCGGACCGATACTGGACTACGACCCAGGAGCACTTCAGCGTGATCCAGATATTTATAGGGACATGTATGAGACGCGTTATCATAGCTATGTACTCGAGTGGCATGCATACCCCCACGAGCCGATGGCTTATTATTGTAGGCGGTTTCAGGAGGCTATGTTGCCCAATGTCCCGCAGGATTGCGTGATGGAGGCGTTGACGATTCTACGCAACGGATTGCCTGGTCGCATTCGTCAGTTCATCCCAGATCCCATGCCCAGGATGACCATTGGGCATATGACTGAGGATATTTTGAGGGCTGAGGTGATCGCTGCATAGGCTGAGGCTGCGGAGGGTGATCATCCGACACCCATCGATGACGATGCTGGCCTGGGAGAGCCCTTACACGAGGTAGGTCCAGCACCCCCAGAGGAGCCGATTCCGGCTATGCCTGAGCAGGAGGTGCCAGCCCACGAGGCTGAGCAGGAGGGGGAGGACGCCGAGGACGACCCGGTGGCAGAGGACCCCGAGGATGATGACGTTATGATCCTGCCAGCAGATCCCCCAGCAGACCCTCCCATCATAGATATATCCAGTGATGAGAAAGAGGATGAGGAGGAGATAGAGCCAACACCTGAGATAGAGCACGCCGGTGCGCTAGGGCATGAGGAGGATTTTGCGGATGACCCCGAGGAGATCCTTTTCGATGACGGAGATTGGGAGGCCGACTCCGACGCATAGTTCGCATTAATTAGGTTGACCATGTACATTTATTTTTGACTTTTTGACTGATACGTACTAGCTTATTGTTTTTAATAATAGGCTCGTACCTATGTATGATGGAAAGTGGTAGCTACTTCCATCGCCATTTTGACTATGTATGATGGTGAAGTGTTAGACACTCCCATCGAAATTTTATCCATGTATATAAAGTATGATGAGACAGATATGTATATACAATATAATGTACCAAAAATATATTTACAATATCGTAAATATGACATACTTTTTGTAAGAATGCAAAAAGACAGATCAAGTATTATGGTACGATATGTTCATGAAAGTTATGTTATGAGTATGAATGATATAAGTACGCAATGTGATGTGACAATGTGATTATGTTGTATGATGACGTTGTGACAAATTACGTTATGACACAACTATTATGTTTGATATGATAAGAAATGCATAAAAGAAAGGATATTCCTGGTATGATAATATCTTTTCTTATGATCCCTAGGAGACTAGAAGATGCCGCCAGGACTCAGACCAGTACCTGTAAACCCGCCTGAGCCAGACCTTGCTGCTGTAGTAGCTAACTTACAAAGACAGCTACCAGAACAGCAGCAAGAGACCGATAGATTAAGAGAGCAGCTGGCTCAGATAAACCAAGGACCCCGAGCTAATGAGGTTCCTCTCTAGGATGATAGAGTACCCTCGGTACAAAATGTAGAACCAGAGGTTCCGCCAGAAGTTCCTCTGAATGCTGAAGTTCCAATAGCCCCTGCTGGAAGGCAGATGATTCCACCTGTATGGGAAGATTTGTTGTATGAACGATTCAGGTGGATGAAAGCGCCTGAATTTGAAGGGCCAACGGACCCGATAGCGGCCGATAACTGGTTAATCGATATTCAGGTCATTCTGGACTTCATGAGGCTGACTGAGCAAGAAAAGGTTCTGTGTGCCTCTTTTGCTCTGAAAAAGGACGCTCGACATTGGTGGATAACGGTCCAGATGCGTTGAGACATTGCCAGTATGAGTTGGCAAGATTTTGTAACTGAGTTTCGAGTCATGTATTACAACCAGGAGATTCTGGCAGCTCAACAGGACGAATTCACCAACCTGAAGCAAGGTTCGATGACAGTAATGGAGGCTGTCAAGAAATTCGAACAGTTAGCCTGTTTGTGCCCGGAGTTGGCACCCAATGAGAAAGAAAAAGTAAGACGAATGATGAAAATGTTCAGAACAGACATTTCCAAGCAGATAAGTGCAGGTAGTAATCCACCTACCCTGGTCTCCGATTGTTTAAGCCGAGCACTAAGAGCGGAATACTGGATAAACCAGGATAAAGAGGCAAGGGCTCAAATTTTTAAAACCAAGAAGGAAGAGAAGGCTGCGGCAAAGCCCATGCAACCTCGCCAAAGCTCAGAGGCATACTCAAAGGGTCAGACAAGTAACCCTGCTTAAGGTTCCAAACAATTTGGGAGGAACAAGAGAAAGGGAAATTTTACGGGTCAGGGTCAGGGTCAGGGTCAGCAAAGGAAATTTCCTCAGAAGAAGGCTAACAGAGGAAAAGAGGGTAACAGCAGTGAATTTCCTTTGTGCCCTAAATGTGGAAGGAAGCACCCTGAAATGTGCCGAATGGGGACAAATACTTGCTACCTTTGTAGCAAGGAGGGGCACTACGCAAGGAGTTGCCCTCTGAATACTCAGAACCAAAATCCTCAATACCCAAGCCGGAACGCCAACAGCCAGTTACATGCAGCCCGGGCAAGGCTGGAAGGACCTTCAATTACCCAAAGAAGACTAGAAGCTCCTGAACCCCAGGCCAGGATTTATGTCTATACAAAAGGGGATGCTGAAGTCGGAATGTCGCATGTGGTGACAGGTCAGATCTCTATCGCCACCTATAATGTTATTGCCTTGTTTAATTCTGGAGCCACTCACTCGTTCGTATCTTTGGAGTTCGCCCAGAAAGTAGGAAGAGGTGTGAATAGCCTAGTACAGCCTTTCAAAACTTCTTTGCCATCCGTAGAAATTTTGTGGTCCAATTTTTGGATGCGAAATGTTCCCGTGATCATTTGTGGCAGAGAATTAATTGTAGATCTCATCGCGATCAAGCTTCAAGATTTCGATGTGATCTTAGGAATGCACTTCTTAGGCAAATACAACGCTAAGATCGACTGCTGGAAGCATTGTGTGACGATCAATCCATACGGTGAAGAGGAGTTTAGTTTCTATGGACAGTTACGAAGCCCAGCAACTAGAATAGTTTCGACAATGAAAGCTTGGAAGATGTTAGCTAATGGCTGCCAAGGATATTTAGCTAACATGGTGGATAAGGACAAGGAAATGGAGTTGACACCGGAGGATGTTCCTATCATAAAGGAATATGTGGATGTTTTTCCGAAAGACTTACCAGGACTCCCGCCAGAAAGGGAAATCTCGTTTGAAATCGAGTTATTACCTGGAGTTGCACCTATATCAAAGGCACCTTATCGTATGGCACCCGCTGAGCTTAGAGAGTTTCAAGTGCAATTACAAGAGCTGCTTGACAAGGGATTTTTTCGACAGAGTCATTCCCCGTGGGGAGCACCTATTTTGTTCATCAAGAAGAATGATGGATCGCTACGTATGTGTATTGACTACCGTGAGCTGAACAAGATCACGATCAAAAAAAAGTATCCACTCCCAAGGATTGACGATCTGTTTGATCAACTCAGAGGAGCGGTAGTGTTCTCGAAAGTCGATCTGCGATCAGGATATCATCAGCTCAGAATCAAGGAGTTAAATGTCTCCAAAACAGCTTTTCGAACATATTATGGGCACTACGAGTTTTTGGTGATGCCATTTGGACTAATGAACACCCTAGCTGCTTTTATGGACCTTATGAACTGTGTGTTCGAGGAATATTTGGACAAGTTTGTTATTGTCTTCACTGATGATATTTTGATTTACTCAAAGTCCAAGGCGGAACATGAGCGTCACCTAAAATTGGTAATGGAGACGCTAAGACGGAATCAGCTGTATGCTAAGTTCACGAAATGTGAATTTTGGCTAGATAAAGTGCATTTCTTGGGTCATGTGGTTCAAAAAGAGGGAATATCCGTGCACCTTGCAAAAGTGGAGGCAATTAGCGCATGGTCTGCACCCAAGAATGTCACGGAGATAAGAAGTTTTCTTGGCCTAGCTGGATATTACCGACGATTTGTCGAAGGATTTTCCAAAATCGCTGCACCACTCACAGCCCTTACCCGAAAAGGGAAGAAGTTTGAATGGACTCAAAAGTGTGAGGATAATTTCCAAGAGCTCAAGAAGAAGCTGACAAGTGCACCAGTGTTAATAATTCCTGATGTAGACGCAGGAAATTTTGTGATCTACAGTAATGCTTCTAAAAATGGATTAGGAGCTGTCCTGATGCAGAATGGGAAGGTAGTAACCTATGCATCACGACAACTGAAGATTCACGAGAGGAATTATCCTACTTATGATTTGGAGCTCGCAGCAGTCGTGTTCGCACTTAAGATTTGGAGGCACTATTTGTACGTGAATAAATGCGAGATCTACACGGATCATCAAAGCCTCAAGTACATCTTCACCCAGAAGGAGCTCAACATGAGACAGTGCAGATGGCTGGAGCTTGTAAAGGACTATGATTGTGAGATCCTTTACCATCCCGGAAAGGCGAATAAGGTAGCTGATGCCCTGAGTAGGAAATCAGTAGGAATGCTGATGTCTAATGAAGTATTTCCGAAGCCACTGCAGAAGGAGATTTCCGATTTCAACCTAGAGATGATAACTGGGAAGCTATCTTCTTTGACTCTCCCGTCCGATTTGCTGGAATCTATTAAGGCGCACCAAAGGAAGGACTCCTTATTACTGAAAGCCCAACTTTTTGGTGAAAAACTTCAAGGAGAAAATTTGTGTTCCTGACGTGGAATCTTTAAAGGATCAGATCATGTCAGAAGCACACAAGACGCCATATTTAGTACATCCAGGAGCATCCAAGATGTACAAAGATCTCCGAGAGAACTATTGGTGGCCAAATATGAAGAATGAAGTGGTAGAATACGTGCCAAAGTGCCTAACTTGTCAAAAAGTTAAGGCCGAACATCGACATCTGAGTGGAGAATTGTAGAAAATAGAGCTTCCTGAGTGGATATGGGAGCAAATTACTATGGACTTCGTAGTAGGATTGCCCCGAACTACAAGTGGGAACGACACGATTTGGGTTATTGTTTATAGATTAACCAAATCAGCCCACTTTGTGGCAATTAAGGCCACATTTTCAGTGGAAAAATTGACCGAAATCTATGTATCTCAGATCGTCAGGTACCATAGAGTGCCAAAATCGATTATTTCAGACCGCGACGGACGTTTTACTTCTCGATTTTGGACAATTGTTCACAACGCCATGGGATCAAAACTGAAGTTTAGTACGGCATTTCATCCCCAAATTGATGGCCAATCCAAACGAACTATCCAGACGCTAGAAGATATGCTAAGATCATGCGTTTTGGATTTCAAGGGAAACTGGGATCAGAAGCTGCCACTGATCGAATTTTCATATAACAACAGCTACCATGCTTCGATTGGCGTGGCTCCATTTGAAGCACTATACGAGAGGAAATGTCGATCTCCCATCCATTGGCAGGAAGTTGGACAAAAACAACTTCAAACGACGGACTTCATCAAAAATACCTCTGAAGATATCAAGAAGATTAAGTAGAGGCTCGACATAGCCTTTAGCAGACAGAAGAGCTATGCCAATAAACGTAGAAGGCCTCTGGAATTTCAAGTCGGAGACGCCGTGTTTATCAAAATTGCTCCTATGAAAAGAGTAATGAGGTTTGGTAAAAAGGGAAAGCTTAGTCCAAGGTATACAGGACCATTTGAAAGCCTCGAGAGGATTGGGAAAGTAGCTTACAAACTTGCCCTACCACCAGAATTAGCATCGATGCACAATGTTTTTCATATCTCGATGCTAAAGAAGTACGTACCAGACCCTTCTCATGTGCTTAGCCAAGAGCCCGCAGAGGTTAAAACCGACTTAACTTATGAAGAAAGACCAGTGCGAATTCTGGATCGAGAAGAAAAGGTCCTAAGAAATAAAACCATTCCCATGGTTAAGGTGCTATGGCGAAACCACAAGGTTGAAGAGGCAACCTGGGAAGTGGAAGAAGAAATGAGAAAGAACTACCCCAATTTGTTCTAATTTTCGGGGACGAAAATTTTTAAGGGGGGTAGATTATAATAACTGAACTTTTCAACGATATGATTTCTTGTAGAGAATTTCAAGTTGAACCATGAAGGTATTTATGAAAAATCCTGATTAGGGTTTTTGTTCAATTTTATGAGTTCTTATTGACCTTATAAGACTCAATTATGAATTACTTAGTTAAGCAAATAACCTTTTTGGGTGAAAAAAGGGAAGAAAGCCCATGATTTTATGTTGGGCAAAATTTGACCAAGAAAGTCAAAATTTGACCAAGAAAGTCAAAATTTGACCAAAAAAGTCAAAGTTGACCAAGGAAGTCAAAGGTTGACCAAAGGTGGTCAAAGGGTTGACCACACAGATATATGATGAGCAGTATGGAAAATATACTACAAAAACTAAAATTATGGACATAAGAATGTAAATGAGAAATAAAACCACCATAAAAAAATCAAGCACAATAAATAGGATTTATTAGGCCAAAAAGTTTTAAGCAAAAAGAAAATTTTTCGTACTGTCCATTTTTACACAGATAAATTTTGGATCGTAATGCAATGTCACAATATTGTGTATTAGTGAGCACAGTACCAAAAATATATGTGTGGGCTTAAAAGTGGACTGCTTTTTATAGAAAAAGCTAAACAAGCCTTAAATAGGCTTATGTCATCAAGTTTGGATTTATAACATTATTAGGACTTTAAGTAAAAACTAAAAAGGGATTAAAATATTATTAGACACTCCTAGAACATGAGGTGGCCGGCCAAGGGAAGGGTCAAAATCCAATTATTTTTGCTTCAAGGGGTTTTAAGCAAAAGGTGAACCAAAAATATTTCAAAAAGGACCCCATTTTTCACCTATAAATGGGCCTCGTGGGGGGCTCAAAAAATTTAGAAAAAGCAGCCAAGTTCTTGCCAATTTTCCTTTCCAAAAATTTAGAAATTCAAGGGTGAGAAAGAGTGAAGAAAAAGTTTGGAAATCAAAGGGGTTTTAGTGTTCTAGTGTAGTTAGTTTCTGTAGTAACTTCAAGCCAAACTTTGGACAGTTTTTGTGCCCAATTTCAAGGCCAAAAGGCCGGTTGTTAGGGGGGTGAGTGAGTGAGAAAATTTGGGATTAGGAGTGCTCAGTTTTGGGTGCAAGCAGCCACCAAGAATCAGCCACAATTTTGGTGCAATTTGGTGCAACCAACCGGCTTTGGGTGGTGACTTAGGGGGAGAATTTTTGTGAGCAAACCCTAGCCCCAAATTCTTCAATAAATTAAGGTAAACCTCCCTAAACCTTAAACTCTTTAAATTGAGCTTTCAATTTGAAATTTAAGTGTATTTCAAGTTGAATTTGTAAGAGCATAAGCTCAATTTATTTTGTGCTCAAAGTTAGGAGCCTAGGGTTTGTGCTTGAACTAGATTAGGGGTGGTTTGATTTTAATTTGCTTGCTTGCTTTGAATTTGCGATTTGCGTGCTAAATGTTAGTTTGTTGTATGTCCCCTAATCTGCCCTAGTGTGTGTGTGGATGGAAATTATGTGCTAGGTTGCTAGAATTTAATGATTATGCTTGATATGTTTGATGCAACCTAAACCATGCAAGCTTGATTGATCCAATGTCAATTAGGGTTTGCATGGTAATGTTAAAAATTGTGTTTAAAGAAAATTTACATTAGAAAACCGCTGCATGTGTGTATTAGAGCTCCCGCGGTGGCTGGTTGAGCTAGGTTCCACGTTTAGGACGTAAAACAAACTTAAAACCGAAAAACTGTCAGGTTCGGGTAAATTCTGACCAGTTTTCTGAAAAATGGATTTTGGGCCGAATTTTAAGAAACTTAAAACATGAAAGTTGCTCAGAACAGTTTTTCCTAGGAAGATACATGAACAGTTTTCCAAAATGAGCCTCCAATGGCCTCTGTTTTCATGAAAATCTGAGACTGACGTGCCCAGACTTGTATGCACGGCTAGTTGGGTTCCAAGGGGAAAACGAAAGGATTAGAGTCAGAACTGGGTTTTCCATAAAACATGAAAGTTCTAGAATTTTTCAAGTTCTAAAAGTTTCATGAAGACCACTTTTCCAAATTTGGCATGGATTTTAAAATAAAACTGTGTTTCTAAAAACTGTGCAGGAAACAGTAAATTCCTGTACAGGATTTTCTAAAAACAGTGCAAGAAAATAGTATTTTACTCAAAAACTGATAGTTTGACTATGGGGACTGTTCCAAAGGCAGTTCCAATACTTAATGACTTTTTCCAATGCCATTCTAAGAAACCCAAAGTTTTCATAAGATAAATGAAAGGAGTTTTTACGAAAAAGGTGATGAATCACCAACATTTTCTAAAGAAAACAAATAGAACTATAGACCTAAGTTCTCTCAAAATTTGGGTAGTCTAGAGGATAACCCACAATAATCAAGTAGTATACCCGAATTATAGAACTGAGTCCAAAGCCCAAGGTTACCAATAGTCACCCAATAGGATACCACATAATTGGGCCTTAGAATGATGACCTAGGTTGGGTCACACCAAGGGTTACCCAATGTAACCCAACATGATACTAAGATTGGTGAGCTAAAACTAAGGGTTACCCAACATAACCCAACAAGAGACCAAGCCTTAAGACAAGCAAAGACATAGGGTTACCAATAATAACCTAATAGGTTATGAGCTAGGTATGTTAAGACATAGCCCAAGGGTTGGATAATGACCTAACCCTAAGTACGTATGTATAGGCTTAGCATACAAGGTTACCCTATGAAATCCAAGGATAATAATATTAACCCTAGGGTTACTCGTAGTAACCCAATAAAATACCATGTGTTATGAGGAGGACATATAACTAGGATTATGTATGAATGTTGGTTAGGTTACCAACATCCTGTGATTAAGAACTCATACCTATGTCCTTCAATGAAGTAGGAGATTACCTGCACAGGCACCCTAGGCAGGAGCCGCCATATTCTGGACATAGTAATCCAGGTAAGTATAATTCCGCCTACAGCATAGGCTTTTGTTGTGATGCTTACCCAAACATGTTAATGTGTGTTATTGTTTGATGTATGCCATGTTACACGTTATATTGTTTGCTATGTGATATGCCAAGTTTGTGGTTAATGGTTAATATGATGTATGCTATGCTGTGTGATATGCAAAGTTGAGGTATACTTATGTTATGTTATATGAAATGTTAAGATCATGGGTATGATACGAGGCATGTTAGAATATGATTATGTAGGGGAACATCATGAAGCATGTTCACTAATGATTAAGATAAGAGTAAGATTAAGAAAGAGATCATGAAAAGCAAGTAAGATGGCAAGTAAGCTTGCCTGTGTCGTACCACCCGTCCGAGGTCGGGTTGGACTATGGTTTGAGTTGGAAATGGACTGGCCGCCCCAACCACTCCATAGTTGCACGCCCGGTACGAACACTTATGTAAGGGGCCCATAAGCAAGATATGTCAAGATAAAATAGGAAGCATGCTAAGAAAGTATAAGAAAGCATAATGAAGCATAAATGGCTCATGCATGCGTAAATATGTTATGCCATTATGTTATGACATGTTAAGAAGTATCAAGTATTGTTGTGTGTTATATTGGTGCGTCACGGATTAATAAGTTGTACTTGCTGAGCGAAAGCTCACGTCTTACGTCTATGCTGTAGGTAAGCAACCTATGGGCAACAAATGATGCAAAGATGGGGGAACATGATGGAGCAACTGTGAAATGTGGGAATGTCGACCGCTACGCGTTTTGTTTTACTTTATGAATATTTTATTCAACGTTAGAATATCGTTATCTTATTATTGTTTATATGCTTACCAAACACCGCTAGTTAATTATCTCGCATATGCGTATACATGTTTGTATAAAAAAAAAAATTCACTGAATTACGCTAAGTTAATAAGTATGTTTTGTATGTATGTATGTACGGTAACGGCTTGTGCTAGGCGGGTCGTTACATGGAGAACTCTTCAAAATTGCCAAAAAGTCCTTGAAGAAGCAAAAAAATTGCACAAAAGGGAGCTTAGGTGGCCGGCCAACAAGGTGCTAGAACAATCCATAATACTTTCCATCTTTTCTTTAATTCAATATGATGTCATAAATCCATAGTGAGGTGATGTCATCACCGTAAGGCCTCGTTTGGCTTTTTCTTCAATATGCAATCCACTTTTAGGCTAACACAGATATTTTCAATACTGTGCTCACTAATACACAGTAATATTATACCATACGGCAGTCCAAATTTTATCTATGTAAACTGGACTGTATAAAAATTTTTCTTATTTCTTAAAGCCCTTTTGCCCTTTATTTCCTACTTGGTGTGCTTGATTTTTCTATGGTGGTTTTGAATCTTAATCTTGCTATCTTGTCTGTAATGATGGTTTTTCACAGTATATTTTCCATACTACTTATCGTATTACAGTACCGTCATATTGTTGACTTCTATGGTCAACCTTTGACTTTTTGGTCAACTTTGACTTTTCTGATCAAATTTTAACCAACATAAAATCATGAATTTTAGTAAGCCTTTTTCCATAAAAGGCTTCATGCATGACTAAACAATTACTTATTGAGTCTCATAGCCAATTGAATGAGAACTCAAACATTTACTGATAAAATCATGAATTCCACATTGATATTCATAATTTTCATGAAACATTTTATAAACACATAATATGGACTTAAATTTCTTTACATGCGAGGAAATTACGAGTCCGTAAGAAAAATTCGGTTATTACAACCACTAATTCCAATCAATCTAAGCTATTGCATGAAAAATAAATGTGAACTTATGCTCTTACATACCCAACATGAAATACATTTAAACTTTTGAATCACAACTTAATTGAATTACTTAAAGGGTTTAGGAGGGTTACCTTTAAGCCTCGAGAATAGCTCTAGGTCTTGGATCAAAAATTCCCTCCTTCCTTTTTCTTCCTCAAAAATCCGACCAGCTTCTCTCTCTTTTTTTTCTTTTCTTTTTTTTTTTCCTTTTCTTCTTTGGGTTCGGTTCCTAGGGGAGGAAAGTGAGTTGAGAATGAACTAGAAAGTTAAGGGTTCCACTAAATGGTCACCAACTCATCCCACCTCACCTATTTATAGGTGAAAATTAATTTCTTTTCTACAATTATTTTTATTTTTAAAATTGCATATCTAACCCCATAAGCAAAATATTTGCTCATTGGTCCTATGAGGTGGCCGGCCATGAGGGGTCCTTGGAGGCCAAGTATTCTTTCATAATTATCTACTTAATTCTTTCTACATTTTCCAAAAATTAAAAAATTCACATATTTATCCATAATGAGGTGTTCCCCCATTAGGGATCTATTTGGCCTTTCCTCCCAAATGTTGTCCAATTTCATACTAATGCAAATATTACAAATACTGTTTTTAACTATCAACAGTACAGTTGTACTAGACCGCAGTCCAGAATTTATCTACACTTAACTAGACTGTGTGTAAGTTTTTCTTAGGACTTAAAGCCACTTAGTCCTTATTACTCTAAATATTGCGCTTGATTTTTCTAAAGTGGTCCCATAACTTACTCTCGCTTCTTTATCCGTAATGACGGTTTTTCACAGTGTAATTTCCATAGTGCTTATTATACTGCAATACCCTCATAATCATGTCTTGAGTCATTCTGGTCAAATCTTGACTGGAATAAAATCATAAATTTTTATTTTACCTTTTTCTAAAAAGGCCTCATGCTTGGCTCAGCAAACTATTATTGAGTCTTATAAGGTTATAAGAACTCAAATATAATCTAATAAAATCATATCAGACATTTTACATAAACATTCATATTCTTTAACAAGGAAATCATGAATCAGTAAAAAGGGCGGCTATTACAAATACAACCCCACATCACCTATTTTATAGGTGAAAAATCAAAAATTTCTAACAATTATTTTTTTTTCCTAAAAATTGCACATTTGAGCCTAAAAACAAAATATTTGCTCATAAGTCCCCTTAGGTGGCCAGCTATGTGGAGCCATTTTAGGTTAAGAAATCTTTTCATAATTATCCACTTAATTCTTTCCATAATTTCCAAAAATCCCAAAATTCACATATTTATCTTAGATGAGGTATCCTCCAAATAAGGCTCCGTTTGGCACTTCTTCCTAATATGCAGTCCATTTTCTTAATAATCCAGATAATACAAATACTATTTTAACTATTAACAGTACTACAATACTGAACCGTAGTTTAGGATTCATCTGTACTTAATTGGACCGTGTATAGGTTTTTCTCAGGATTTGAAGCTATTAAGTCCTCATTGCTCCAAATATTATTACTGATAATTCTAAAGAGGTCCCATACTTATTCTTAACTTTGCACCTGTAATGACGGTTGGCCACAGTATAATTTCAATACTGTTTATTATGCTACAATACCATCTCATACCGATCATGAGTTATCCTGGTCATACTTAGGCCAGAATAAAAGCATAAATCATGATTCTGCTTTTTTACCAAAAGGCCTCATTCTTGACATAATAAACTTATTATTGAGTCTCATAGCTAATTAAATAAGAACTCAAATGTATACTAATAAATCAGATCATGTATTCATATTAACATATATGATACAAACTTGGATTTCCTTTGTATTTAAGGAAATCATGAGTTCATAAAAAAGTTTGGTTGTTACAGTTATATTATTGGTTAGTCACTATTTATAATACAAAAAATTGGACAAATAATGTGGATCGGTGCAGTTCAGCCCTTCAACGGAATGACGTCGAAGTTAATAATTAATGAAACTAAAGAATACGTAAATTGAAAGTGGAAGACATAGAAGAAAACTAATGATGAGAGTCGAAACGGCGTTGTTGTACGACATAGTGTGGCCGGCCATGATTGTATAGTTTGAAATTGTGTTTTTTGGCAGACTGTAGGTGTGAGCGGAATTATTTAGAGTCAAATTTGGTCTATGAAATTATAATCCAAAACCATATTTGAGAATTAACGTTATGATAACATCTAAGAATACCCAAAGCAAAATAGAGTAGGGAGAGGAAAACAAGAGAGAACAGGATATTGCTGGGGATTGCTTTTATTACAAATACTTAAGGAAACATAGTCATAAACACATTTAATTTTTTATGATATGAGACTTATGACACCCACTTATTAAAAAGAAATAAAAACACTTAAATTTCAAACATAAACCTATTAATCTAATCCCAGCGGGTTATTTAAATGTATCCACTAATGCATTCAATTTTCTTTTGGTAGATACAAATTTACAGTGGAATTGGATCTAAAAAAATAGAATTGATTAAATTCTTCGTGATTCCTGCAGCATTGGTATAATTATACCCATCCTTATAAAGAATGTGCATGGCGCGTAAGAAATTGACTAGACGCATAAGGAGAGGCATTGGCACATCTAAAGGTACAAGGCACTCTTCATTGATGTCCTTCAATGCGTCATCAACTTTCTTGTTTAGTACAATATATGCTTCTTTCTCTGACACATCATATTTTTTCACATAGCACTCGACACTTGTGGCAGCATGTTCTCTTTCTCGCTCAATCTAGAAAAGATTCCAATGATTATGACAAGTACATAAAACTTCTGTTTCACATCCTGTTTTAACCCATTATTCAAAAAAAAAAATTTATAATATTTTCTTTCACAATAAATTAAATTTATTGTATAAATTGCGAGTTCAAACTTTTGATCAAAATGGGTCCAAAAAATTCACCACAAGATTACTCGATGATTGTTTGTTTTTCGACACCTCATTACAAAGTTGTATTTTTGTCATTACTGAATTATACCTATAATATTGCAGTATTAGTTTTTTTTTTTTTTAAATAATGATGGAAACTTTAATTCTTTTATTGTTAATCTATGTAATAGTGAGCTGTGATCTTTTAACTTATGGTTCTAACATTTTATTTTGTATTAATTTATGTAGAAAATCTTTTAAAGATATAGTAATTGAAAAATGCCAAATCACATGTTACGTTAGTAGATACCTTGTGACCAGTAACGTCATCCATGAGCCTACAAACAATGCAAGCGGCTGAAATAATTTTGGGATATTTTGAAGCCCATTGAAAGGCTTCTTCTGTTGCAACATCTCCCATTCCAAGGAAAGAAGTTAGTGTGAGCATGTAATAACCAGAGAGCATAACTCTAACCTGCCAATACTCCTCCATTGTTGGCAGATGATTTTGAACTATAATTTGTTTTCTGAACTATATCAAAGTGGCATGTTGAGATATGTAATAATGACAAGAACCGTCGAACCGTTCTTCCAAGTAAATCTGTGAAATAAAATTAAGCATGTTATTTTCTGTTTATTTTGTAGTGATTATAAATAGTTCTGCTCTGTATTACATACTGCAAAAATTGTGTTGTCATGCAATCACTTGTGGCCTTTCTACTTCAAGTTTCATGTGGTCTTTCATCTTTTCATCAGAATGTCGACAGAATTTGCATGTAATGAATAGAACAAATCATTATACGAATTGAACAAATCATTATACATTCATATATATTAAGGTTTTTCGGAAATTTAGTACGACGGATGCTCAGCTTGTAAGCATACCAATAGCTGCTAAGCATATTGAAGTGTCTTATGAAAGTAGTCCTAAAACAACTCAGGAAAAAGTAAGGTATGATTGTGTGTAGCATAATTTACACCATGGTCTGCCCAAGGCCCGATTTAGCTTATGTCGTTAACCTTGTCAGTGGCTTCATGAGATATCCTAGTAAGCATTACTGACATGCTGAAAGGGGAATTCATATCTTATGGACTCTTTGTCCACATTTTTTATCTTTGATCAAGAAGATAAGCTTCAGGTGGGGTTTGAAGGGTTTGTAGACTTGGACTTCGTTCGTGACCTTGACGAAAGAAGATCACTTGTTGGTTATGCATTCACTATCTTTGGAAACACGATAAGTTGGAAAGCTTCGATATTCAACATATTGTTTCTAATTTGTCAACAACAAAAGAATAATCATTGGTGGAACAGAGGCAATCAGGAAAGCTATCTGGCTCAAGGGTTGGTAATTGTAACTAACAATTGGAATTACAAAATGACACAAAGGTTTTTTTGTGACAACCAATTTGTTTAAAAATCCAATATTCTCCAGCGTACGATGTACGTTGCCATAACAGTGTATATGGGATCAGAGATGTTATCTCTAGTGGTCAAGTGAAGAAAGTTCGTACAACAGACAATAATGCAACTTTGGTTTCTTGCCGTGATCTTTTTACTTTTTTCCCATGTCTACATTAATTTTCTAGTTATTTTGATTCTAGTCTTTGTGTTTGCCTTGTGTTTGTGACTATACAGACTTTGAATGTTGTGAGATTTCTTAGGTGTAATAACCGAATTTTTTAATGTCCTTATTTTCCTCTTAAGGAATTAATTTCACGATATGCTCATATTCATGAAAGAGCTCGATTTAGAGCTTTTGTAAGATTTTGTGAGTTCTTATGGTCAATAAGACTCAAAATTGATTGTTAAGCTCAAAAACGGACCTTTCGAGTCGAAAGGGACGGAAAAGTACATGATTTTACAAAAGTCAACTTTGACCGAGAAAGTCAAAGTTTGACCAAGAAAAGTCAAAAGTTTGACTTTACAATATGTTGAAATGCAGTCAGGAAAGTATACTGCGGAAAATATTTTTGTGAGCTAGATAGCAAGAATAGGCCTTAAAATCACCCTAAAAAATCAAGCACACTAAGTTAAGATTAAGGGCAACAAGGACTCGGAAAAATAAGAAAAAAATTATATTGTCCAATTTTACATAGATAAATTTTTGTACTTCGGTACAGTATAAAAATACTGTGTATTAGTAAAACACAGTATCAGAAATATCTGTGTGGCACAAAAATGGACAATTTTTGAAGAAAACCAACCAAACAAGGCCCTAAGGTGAGGTAAGGGTGATGACCTCATGTGGCATCTTAATTAAGATGTCATTAAGCTTAATTAAGCTTACAAAGAAATCCAAGATGCTTCTAGACCACCCAATGACCGGCCACCTCATTGGTTCATTAACTAAATATCAAAAATTTTGGGGTAAATTTCACAATTAAGCAAAGTTTCCAAACCTCTATAAATACCCATGCCTCCTATTCATTTTATTCAAGAAATGTGGGGAAACTCCTGCAAATTTCTCTCTTGAAATCCGGCAGCCAAAGAGTGAGAGAAGGAGGAGAGAAAATTAAAAATTTGTTGGGGGCTTTTGTTCATGGGAGCTTGAATTTGAGCTAGGAGAAAGCCAAGAAAAATTTAGAAAATTTTTGGGTCTCCTTGGGTGTGTGGCCGAGTGAGAGAGGAAGGGGAAAGGGAGAGAACAAGTTGAGAAATTTTAGGACAAATCCTTGTAGTGGTGTGCTCGGCTTTGGGTAGAATAACCAAGAGCCAACCGAAATTTTTTGGGGTCCCAATTTGGAGGTGTAGCCGTGGGTGAAGGAAGCTAGGGGGAGGAAGAAGATTTGTGACCAAACCCTAGCTTCGGTCCAAGGTAACTTCTAGAACCCTAACTCTTTAATTTGAGCTCAATTTGGAGATTAATTTGTGGTTCAATTTGATTGTAAGGACGTAAGTCCACCTTAAATTTTCTTGCCCTAAGTTTGGTGTGTGTGCTTGATTTGTAGATCTAGGGTATATGGCTTGATTTCTTGCTTAATTTTATGCTTGTTGGTTGATTTATTTTCATGCTAGATGCTTAGGTTGTGTGTCCCCTGATTTGGTGCAAAAATCTGCCTAGGCAGTGTGGGTGTGTGGCTGCTAGTTAATGGTGTATGTTGATGCTTGTTGATTTGGAATGCAAGAAGATAGGACCATGCAACTTAGGTTAGGCCTCTCGGATTTTGGGTTGCAGGGATCCATTCTAGCTGCTCATGGGTTCATGTGGGACGTTAGAAATGCTGTGTGTTTGTCTTGTACGCTCCTGAAGTGGTCGGTCGAGGTAGATTTCACGAAATAGGACGTAAACCGGACTTAAACACCGAAACTGCCAATTCGGATTCGGAACTGGCCAGTTTCGGGAAAGTGAAAATTTAAGGCCCTTAGAGGCCAAACTGGGTAAAACTCGAAATACAAAAGTTGTTCGGAAGGATTTTTCCTAGGGGACCACATAGATAGAATCCCAAAATGAAGCTCCAATGGCCTCCGTTTTTATGAAAACCCGTGGCTGATCTGCCCAGCCCTAGTTTTCAGGATCAGCCGGGTTCAAACAAAAACTAGCACAAATACAAGCGGAACCAGATTTTTCGTAAAACACAAAAGTTTTAGAATTTTTCGAGAGCTACAACTTTCGTAAAGACAAGTTTTTCAAATTCTGAACGAATCTTTACACTGACGTGGTTTTATGAAGGGTGCGCAGGGAACCGAAAATTCCTGCACATGAGTTTTTACAAAAGTTTTCGAAAAACTGTATTTTGTTTAAAACTACTATTTTTTTATTTTGAAAACTATTCTAACGGCAGTTTTCAGCCTTAAACGACTTTTATAATGACCCGTTTCAAAGATATGAATTTTTACAAAGGATTAAGGAAATTTTGAAGCTAATTACACAAGATTTCCAAAAAGGTAAGAAAATAGAATTTTTCAAGATAAAAAAAATTGGTAATCAAGCCGATGACGGACGGTAACCGGGAATAGTACCCAAGTTATCAGGCTTAGCCCCAAAGCCCAAGATTTAACCTAAAGAGTTGACCATAAGTTGACCAAATGTTAGCTATGGTTAACCTAACATTTAGTTAAGTGAAAACCTTAAGAGTTATTCAATGTAACCCTAAAGGTTTCAAGAACATAAAAATGAGTCAAGAAAAGATGGGTTGATGAATTATGATATCAGAGTAAAGCCCAAGATCCTTACGAAAACCAAACTGTATGCCAAGGGCCTAGTCCAAGAGGTTATCCAACATAGCCTCTTAAGGAATAATCAAAATTCGATTATTCTAAATTGATAGGAAGGCTATTTGTGACCAAGTGAGATATCAGGTATTGGGGACATACAGCTAGGATTTAGTAGGCATATTGGTAGGACACCAACATTGCACAATGAGAATTAAATTCTCACCTATGTCTTTATTCAAGTAAGGGAAGGCCTGCAGCTGTACTCGGTGGAAGGACAGCGTCAAAGCGGACATAGGGAGAAAGGTAAGTACAACTCCGCCTACAGCATAGGCTCTAACTGGTACTTACCCAAGTATGTTAGATGTATGTTAAGGGTGTATGCCTATTGTATGCTTTGTGCTTTTATGTGACGTGCTAGTTGCCATGTTATATTTATATAAGTTTTCATGCTATGTTAGATGTGGAAAGATGATATTAATATGAAGTATGAAAGGTAAGAAAGCATGTTAAGATAATGATGTTAGTATGAATTAAGATTATGTGACATCACGATGCATGTTCACTAAATCTTATAAGACTAATAAGCTCAAAAATGAGATAAAGAAAAGATAAGAAAAGAAAAAAAGGCAAGCAAGCTTGCCAGTGTCGTACCACCCGTCCGAGGTCAGGTAGGACTATGGTTTGAGTTAGACTAGGCTGGCCGCCCCAACCACTCCATAGTTGTGCGCCGGGTACGAACACTAAAGTAAGGGACCAAAAGAAAGATAAGAAAGTTAAGCAAGATAAGAGTAAGTAAAGAAAGTAAAATACGAGCATAACCGGACCATGCATATGCTAGGCATGTTAGGGTATGCTATGATGAATGAGGCTATGAGTTATTATGTGATGCTATGTTACGTTAAGATAGTTTGTGCATGATACGGGTATGTGTATGTCGCGGATAAGACAGTTGTACTTGCTGAGCGAAAGCTCACTGTCTTACATCTATGCTGTAGGTAAGCAGCCTATCAGCAATGTGTGATGCAAGATGGCGGAACGTGACGGGCCGCACTGTGAAATCGTGGGAAGTTCAGCCGCTACGCGTTTTGATTTTTGAGTACTTATATTATGTTAATATATTTTTATTCAAGACATGTTTATAAGTTGTATGCTTTTAATTATTGAAAAAAAAAAATTTTTCCGCTGTGTTCTGCAAAGTAAGTATGTATCTATGTAAGTAAGGTAACGGCCTGTGCTAGGCGGGTCGTTACATTAGGGACATGTTTCAACATATAGAATTTGGAAGAAAAAGACAAATCAACACACTTTTTATTCAAAACATCAATAACACTTGGATACAACGATCCTTGCAGGAAACAACATGCACACATATAATAAGGATAACAGAACAAACAGATGTAATAACAACATCCCTTATGATGGAACAAACACAGACAGATAAATTAAGACTTCGATAAAAACAACAAACGATGGATGATTAATAGCGTTCCGATCAATTTTATGGAACTGGATCAATCAGCAAGGAAGTAATGGCATCAATTAGTGGTTTCTTAATTAGAGTGTAGCTATTTTCCTTCTTGTAGAGAACATCCATGATTCGAGCAAAATTAACAACGACCTCAAGTATTTTTTTCGGCATTGATTTCTTAAGGCACTCTTCATTTATGTCCTTCCAACCATTAACGACTAGCTCACTCAACACTTGATATGCCTCTTCTTCTGATGCTCCATATTGCGTCACGTAGCACTCAATGGATGAGGCAGGGTGCCCTCTTTCTTGTTCTAACTGCAAATTGTTGGGATATATAGTGGTTTAGTACATATTTCATATAAGTCTGACATCTGTCTCCTGATATGAAATAGGTTTTCGAGTAGTACTACCTAACCTTGTTGATATCCATTTTTATCTAACATATCAAGCCTGATAGTTACATAAGCTACAGATCATGCGAGTAGGGGCACGTACTCATACTAACATTCTAAAAATTTTAGATCAACAGAATCCTTAATTTATTTGTGAATTTTCAGTAGTTTCTATTTCAAATAATTACACAAAAAGTCTATTTTTATGTTCTCATTTTTAAACTATGTCTGTTTTTGAATAATATTTAATATTACGTAAATATCCATTTTTTAAAAATAACTACTTATAGTACCTATTTTGCCCTTTTACTATATTTAAAAACATATTCCTTCATTATGATTCATATTGTTTTTTATTTGTTTGTCATTATTATATGTTTATTTTAATGACTAGTTCCTTATCATATTAATGACTTATTAGTATAATTAAGGTTTTTTAACAAACGTATTTCTTAAGTACAATTTAAATTTCTTAGAAACCTATTTGTTTAGTATTATTTTGGTTCTTTATGATAATTGTAACGTTATTGTGATAATTTATTTATTTATTTATTGTTGGTGTTGTTTTAATAATTAGTTTCTAAAGTTTAAATGGGTGATGAAATTTTTTATTTCTTTATGATAATTACTATATCATTATGATGTTTTTTTAAATGTGTTATGCTTTTTTCTTTGTGGTATTACTATATCATTATAATGTCTTTTTCTTCATGATAATTATTATTTTATTATGATTTTTTTTAGGTTGTAAAGTGTTTCATATTTTTTTACAATATCTATTTAATATTTTTGTATGTTCATTATGAATTTTATTCCAATGATCAATTATTTATTGTAATGATTTTTTTTTTCACGTATCATACAACTAATATCAGTTATGGTTTTATTTCTTTATAATAAAGCAAGTAAAATGATCTTTTTTTTCCTTTTATAAAAGATTTGTTTAGTTTTACATTTTTTTTTAGAGACTATTTCTTTCTTTTTTCAATCAATTCTTTATTTGTTTAGTTTCAATTTTTGAGAAAAGGGTAATATGATCTTTATAAATATCAATTTAGACATTCATATAAATAAAAGAAAAAATTGACATTTTTTAAATTATAGTCTTCAATATAGACATTTATGTAAAAATCCTTTTTATTTTCATAGTGCTTTCACGGAAGAAGTTTTTCTGCTTTCACCATTAAAATTGTACATATTTTTTATTAATTTTTCAATGAGCCAAAAAAATTAATTAGAAGAAAAGAAGTAAAGGTCTTACAAAACTAAAAACACAAAAAGCATTTGAAAAAAAAAATAGCAAACATGTAAAACGAAAAAAAGTAACCTAACAGAAAACCCTGTAGGATTTTGTCATTTTAAAATCCTTCTCGCTATGAGCTCTAATTTAGCTTATAGCATGACGTATTCTTAATCGAAATCTTATCGAATGTTTTCCCAAAATATTTAGCTATGCTAATTTCTCTAAAAAATCTGAAGCGATAATTTCGATCTGTTTCACCTATAAAAAAGACCCAAAATACCTTGTGGCCAACAATGTCGTCGGAGTGCCTGCAAACACTTCCCGCGGCTTGAACAATCTTAGGGTTTGTAAACATCCAATCAAAAGTCTCTTTTGTTGCCACATCACCCATTCCCACGTAAGCTAGAACTGGAAGTATGACGCAAGTACAGGTTACAAATACTGATACTTCTCTGTGCTCCTCCATAGTGGGGATATATTTTTGGCTGAACCATTGAGCTTCTTTCATGTAGCCACGCGAAAGATGTTTCATCTGCAGCAAGTTAAAGACTAAAAATAAATTCTTTTTCTAACGAAATATTTTTGTACGATACAGTGTCTATGTATATTGCCTCCTTTATTAAAAAAAAAAACAAAACAAAACAAAAAAGGTTAAGGTTTTTTCGGAAAACTTTATTTATTTTGGTGTGGATGGCAGGCAGGCCCATATTTCTTGGTTTCAATAAGACTCCTTACAAACGTTGTTTCTATATACTATTATCTAAAAGTAATCAAGTTATTAATAGTTGGACGAAACCAAGAAATAACCCCTCACGTGTAAAATTATAGAAGATCCCCGTTAAGATCAAACACTTAATTGAGGTATTTATACTACAAATAAACTTGCCTGGATAAATAAGACGCATGTAAGGCAAAGTAACATTGCGTACTTAATCCTTGAAAAAATTCTCCGACATTAAAATTGGAAATCCGAAATTAATTATTTTCATAATTTTTTAATATGAGAGCGACATTCGCCATTTAAAAAAAAAAAAAAAAAAGAGTATATACTCGTTCTTCATATTATTTTTTTTTTATTTTAACAATATTGAGTATATCAATGCTAAAGTGCTATTAAGTTTTTAATGGATATGACAATTTAGTTAGGAAGGAAAGAAAAAAACAAAGGCAAAACCAAAATTATGCAAAAAAACATGACAATTTAGTTTTTGATGGATACCGCCTCTATTGCATAAGGCACTGAATATATATTTCCTTGTTTTGCCATCTCCTCTTCAAATTCGACAAAGATATCCAAAAGCGCCTCGTAACATGGTTGCATGTATTCTGGAAGCTGCTTCACGCGGTTCATATCCCACCTACGGTAATAAATATATATATATATATAAAGTGAGTATAATTTATTGGAAATTCATGAGGGAATCAAATATTCGTATAAATATATACATACACACACACACAAAACAGGAGCTATAAATATGATTTGGTTTTGGGGACACCTTTCAATTGCTTCGGTAAAGATCTTAAGTTCGTCAATCAAGCCATACGCATCATAGATATCATCTATTACAGTAATAATGGCGCCAAGTTTGCCAAGAAGACTTCTTGAAAGGAAGTTCTCTGGTTCAGGGCAAAGTCCGATCCCCCAAAAGTAGCACTCCACCAATCTATCTCTTGCAAAAGATGACTTTGCAGCTAATCCTAAATCTTTCCAATACCTGTAATCATAAAAATGCAATCAGGAAATAACAATTATCACTAATTAATCACTTTTTTAAACATAGCTGAACTTCAGGGTTATCCTCACATTTGTCCCATGCAATTTAAAACTCCCATATTACCCCATGAGTTTTGAATTAGTATCATGTAACCTCTTTTATTATAATTTTTTGAGGGAATCTTTTATTGTTTTTTAGTTACAAACCGATCGAAAAAAATGTGATGTAGTCTCACTAAATCCCTTCTGTTAGGATTTTAGTTAACAAGACTGCACTATTTTCTCCTTTCTTTATGGCTGCTTTTAACATAATTCTAATTAAGTGGGATTAGTTTAAAGTTTAGGGACAAAGTACGAGTTTTTAAAAAAAATTCAGACAAAAATTTGGGGAAAACCCCATAATTAGAGGGTATGGATGAGAATAATCCTCACATGTATGTACCCTAACATCTAATTGATTATCCCCAAAATTTCACACAAAAACCTCTAACAAGTTGAAATATCGTCACTGTACTTGCCGTATTTTATACATTTTTGTACAGAAATTTCAAGACAAATGAAGCTTCAAGAATACTTAAACGCATTGAAAATGATTATGTACCTTGTGTGAATGCTAAGCTCCTTTCGGTACATTGACTGCCGAAGATTGAACTCTAACTTTGCAAGCTTTAACAAGGCTTTGTTATGGAAGGCCATCTCAGGGTAAACAAACATCATGTAATGCTTGGCCTCTAACATTGGTAGGTTCTTTCGCATTTGTTGCTTTAGAGCGTAGCTTACTTGTGCTGCCATTGGAATACTGCTTATGGTACCGGTTTCGACGGACTTACTAAGCTGTGTAGTAGTGAAAGCTAGGGCTTCGTCTAGGATCTCTTCCCCACGTATCCGTAGCTGCGAAGCATCATACAAGCTTAGCATTCCTCGCACATCTGTGGTTAAGCATTCCTTGAAGTTCCCCTTCTCATCTTTAAACTTGTTGAATCTTTCTGCTAGATCACCAACAAAACCATAAACAAGGAATCATCGAAATAATTAATTGAACTTTTTCCCGTTGGTTTGATGAAACTAATTAGTCGAAGTAACCAATCAGTCGTATTGGCAGTCTAATATTTTGAAAATCGTTTGATTATTATGTCCCTCGTATTTCTGAAAATATTCTTTATCCTTTCGTCCACAAATCTGAACGGACTAAATTGGAGTCCAATTACTTTAATTGAAATAAAATAAAATTAAAAAAATATATATACTACTAAATTAAAACAAATGGTCGGTCGTTGGAGTAGTCTATCAAATGGTACACCCGAATCTAAACATTTTTTAAAAACTATCTGTTTTAGGGGGAAAAAAAAGGGGGAGAGAGAGAGAAGCTATACCTGCCATAAAATTAAAAACAAAAAAGGAATACAGCGAATTTAATGTGAATCAAAAGAGGTGCGAAATTCTATCAAATCAGGATTAGAGTCCTTAACTTCTAAGTTTCTTTGCCCCTTTTAAGATCAAATTCAAACCAGGTCGATGTTATCTTTGATAGTGTTCTAATATCCCTCTTTTTTTTTCTTTTTTTTTTTTTAATATATATATATAATGGGTTTTTAACTTAGCAACATACGAACAGATGGGCACATAAAATCATGGTTTTTGGCTTGTTTAATGCATCTTTATAGTTTTTTTTTTTTTGGGGGGCCCATACCCTACTAATTTTTAATTCTACAGATCTCCAAATAAAATCATTGTTATTTAATATGAAACCCCATAGAGAACAACTGTAATATATAGAACTGAGGTCTTGTAAGTCGATAGTTAGAGGATTTTAATATCTTTCAGTTTTCAAGTTCTCCTGCTGTCTAATAATTTATTATCGTAGTTCACGCTCCACTCCTTGTATGTTAGATAGGATTCTAATGTGATTTAAAATATTAGTTTAATACATGTTAAGGGTGTTGAATATACCAGCTGAAATACTGTATCCTTCTTGTCTTAGTAAGCGAAAACGAAGAGCGACACTGTAAAGATCATCGACATCATCATCAGAATGGTATGTAGCATATAGACGTTCAAGTGCATCTTTAATCTCATCTTCAAAGTGGTATGCTACGAACAGCCGCTGAATTTCATCGATCAAATTCAATTTATGCATAGGATCATCGGCACTCTTCAACAACTCCATTCTCACTTCTTCTTTCAAATTTTCAGCTTCTTCTAGTTTGCTTGCATGTTCCTGCATCAAAGAAAAAATATACGGTATGAAATAGTAAAAGGAGGCAGTAATATATGTTTATATATATATATATATATATATATATGTTATATCTAGTGACAGAAGACAATTGGCATCCTAAGAAGCTAGCTTATAATCTAATTAGGTTTGTATTTACTGGAATCTTCATCCCAACCTCACTCAAATTTTATTAAATCAAGAAGGAAAAAGTTATGCAAGTTAAGAAATCTCTTAAAAGACCAAAAGATAACGAGCATGTAAAAAAGAAAAAATAAATAAAAAAAGATTACTTACATAAATGTCCAAATTAGAGGTGTTGATTTTTTTTTTAAATGTCCATTCTTTCTTTTATTTATAAAAATGTCTAAAATAGTATTTATAAAGACAACAGTACCCTGCATAAAGAATTGAGAATTAATAAATAAAGGAATTTTAAGAAATCAAACGAAAAAGGGAAAAGATGCCTAAATTTGTTTTCATGAAATTAGTAAACAAACTAGTATAAAAGGAAAAGATATCATAATAATATAGTAATTATCATAAAGAAAAACATCATATAATTACATAGTAAATATCATTAAAAAATAAGCAATTTCGTGTTACATTTAAACTTTAGAACTAACTATTAAAATAATACTAATAATAATAGAAGAATAAATTACCATCATAACGTTATAATTATCATGAAGAACCTAAAACATACTAAAAAAATAGGTTTCTAAGAAACCTAAATCAAACATAAGAAACATGTTTATAAAAAACCTAAATCAAACATAAGAAACATGTTTATAAAAAACCTAAATCATACTAATAAGCAATTACTATAATAAAGAACTAATCATTAAGATAAATATACAACAATGATGAACAAAAAGGAAAAAAATTTAAAACATAATGAGAGAAATTATTTTAAATATAGTAAAAAGGCAAAATGGGTACTATAAGCAATTGTTTCTTTGAAGATGGATATTTACGCAATAAAATCAAAAAAGGACATATTTTAAAATGGGGTTCTAAAAATAAACTTTTTATGTACTTATTTCAAAAGGAAAAGAAAAAGAAAAAGAAAAAAATAGTATAGTCAAAGGGAATAACAAGCATAAGAGTTATTTAAAACATCCCAAATAGAAAAAAGAAAAAAGAAAACATCTTTCCCTAAATCGCCATTAAAATTTATTTCTTTTATAAAGGCAAAACACTATATTAAACCAAAAAAAAAAAAATGTGGAAGTGCAATCCAAAACAAAAAGGTTACCCTAAAAGGAGCAAGGACAAAAGAAAAACAACCCAAAGGTAAACTATGGAAACAAAATACCCACAAAAAAAAAAAAAAAAAAAAAAAAAAAAAGAGAGAGAGAGTAAAATAGGGACTAAAGTAGTTCATTGTTGAAAAGGGTGTGTGAAATAGAAGATCTTACTTTTTCGTCAAATTGATAAACTAGAAACCGATCTCCCCAGAAGCTTGGCGGAAAATTTGCTAGGGGACGCTTGACTTGGGTTTGGGTTTGGGATTGGGGAGCTATTTCTGGGAGAGACATGATTCTCTTGAGAGACTACTACTTAAGAGTAATTAAGCAATAGAGAGCTTGCTCTTGAAAACACTAGTTGTACGGAAGACGAATAAGATGGTGGTGAAGCAAGCCCTGATGGGTGGTGGTATTTATAGCCGTTATAGGCTGCTTTGTGATTGTTATGAAATGCTAATTGATTGGATGGAATATTACACGTAGACAGTCAGAACAACCAAATCCTTTTTATTCAACAAAAGAAATTAAAGAAACCACTTCTTTTTTTTTATTATTATTAAATCGATCATGTGATAATTGGCGAAACTTACGAATATGCTCATTAACAAAATAACTTAACTATTTTCTTAGAAGTTATTTAAAAACTTTTATTAGCAAAATGACCTCAAAAAACCAGGAACGACGTGGTTGTTCCTATTTTAAATGAAAAGAAGATTATTTTGCTAATTTCAACTTTTGAGGTCGTCATTTTGACAAATAACTAAGTTTTTAACGAGGTATATCTTTCCTTTTATTGTAAAGAGTAAATCTCTTTCTTTTTTATGTTAGGTTGGTTTTGTATTCTCTCTCTTGTTTTTTTTTTTTTTTTTGACCTATTTTGTTGTTTTATTCACCTTTTATCGTTGGATTTTAAACTTCTTTTTCTTATATATATATATATGTATATATTGCCTTCTTAGCATTAAACTGGAGTGGGAATATGTGGTTAATGTAGAATGAGTAGTGTAATATTAGGTGTCACCTTGGTTGGGATGTCTAAATTTCTCTTATATCATTTTTTTTTAAATAAAGAGAAAGTAGACGTTTGAATTAAAATTATTTATCTTAGCTATCTCTCTAATATCATTTTTCTTCACTCTCTATTTACCCAAAAAGAAAGAAATATATATAAATAATCTTTACTTAAGGGGAAAAATCAGGAAACAGATCTTTTAGAATGAATTTTCTAATAAAATCTAATCGTTAATCTTGTCCTATATACCTACTGTCATACTTGATCCATTTTTGGTAAGGCCATTTTTGGTTTAGCTGGATGAATAACTTAACGTTTAAAAACAAAACGACAAATGCTTGAAGCGAATAGCCAATAATCTTATACAACTAAAGCACGTCTACCGATTTCACTTAATCAGTAATATATATATGTATATATATATATATTTAATCTTTTATGCACATGTTTCGAACAACTTGTCAAGAATTATTACGTAAACTTTATTAAGATAAAATAGAAAATTAGTTTTACAATAAAATCGGTTGCTCTTTTGTTTCTTTTTTCCTTTTTTATCTGGTTTGTTAGGATGTTTTCTTTTTTGGATTTTTTGATGGGTTTGCGAGGCCCTTTCTTTTTCTATCTTCTTAATGAAGCTGCTTTTGATGACCTATATATATTAGTTATATAAATCTATTTTCGTTTTTGATGGAACTTAAATTATTGATTTTTCATAAAAGAATAGGGGCTACTGATAGAAGAGGGAGATTGTGACAACCACTTGGGTCCTAAATCACTAGTCTGCAAGGCATTAAGATAAGGATTTTACTGGCCAACCATGAAAGAAGTGGTAGTCGCTATTTTTTGCAAGTATCCCCTAGTCTTTTATGAAACTTGGAACAGATATAGTAGGGCCACTTCCCCTTGCCTCCGGGGCAAAGAAAATTTGTTTTGGTTGTTACAAATTTCAACTGTAAGTGGGTGGAAGAAGAAGCTTTTGCTCAAGTGAAGGAGGTTGGTGTGGAGAACTTTGTGAGGAAAGGCATCATTTGCAGATTTGGACTCTAGATGGAGACAATGGCAGATAACGGGACTCAATTCTCCTCTTGCGACTTCCAAGACTTTTGCAGATATCCACAAAGTAATGTCCAGGCAGAAGCAACCAACAAGACAATAGCATCATTCATATAATCTTCCGCTGAATATATTTACTGCTCCTGTGTTCCGTATTTCCTTTGTACTTCACGAATTTCCCTATTCTCTCTCCCTTTTCTCACTCAGGAACATCATTGCAATTCATAGTAAAAGCTCCCAGAGACTCCACAGAGCATGTATCCCATAGATTATAGGCGAACCTCTAGTGTCTTTGTCTCTATTTATGTTTTCTGCCATTTACTTTATTGCACCTATGCATAATCAACTCGCCACTAGCCAATGACTCGCTAGTCATCCTATTTTGGTCATTGGCCCTAACTTTATTTGATAGTAGATTTGGACTACTGCATATATACTGGTCTTGAAAAAGCCACATTTAGGGTTCATTGGGTGAATGAATTTGATTTGAAAATTTTAAGTTTCAATATTAATTTTTGTTGACTTTTCAAAAAAGACAAAAAACTTTTTCAGATAAGACAAAAAACTTTTTCAGAAAAAAAAAAAAAAACTGAGATGAAAATTTTGAGTTTGAACTCAAATCCCAAACACCCCCTTAATTGTTGTATTGGAGGACATCTTGTTTCTTTTTCACAAGCATATTTGTTATGTTGTGTTGTTCAAGAGTAAATGGATTGACACACATCTAAGGAAGAAAAACAAATATTTCAATTCGATAAACACATTAAAAACGCACTTGTGAACGACTACATACTTGTACGTTTCAAGCACAACTATTCTCCTCTCCTAAACAGTCTTCATTTCAACGAATGAGACACATGTGATAACACTGTAATTCAGTTCATGACCATGTGGTTTTCTCTTAGGTTACTTGTAATGATTTTTGTTTAGTTTTCTTTCAGCTCGTTTCTAGTTCTTATTTTTAGAGCTTCTATATCTGAAAAATAATTTTTGTACTGTATTTTTTCTTTTTATTTTTAATAATTATTTCGCCCGTCTAATTAACCGAAATATATCCTTCTTGTTGTAATGTCTCTTTTTGCTGTATATACACTGAGATTTGACATTAGTACAATCAATACAAACAAACAAACAGACAAACCAAAACAAAACAAAACAATGGCAAACACGTTAAACCAATATGCAAATTAACAATACATTTTAAAGATTTTATATTCTAAATTAAATATGGGTTGTAGTGCAACTTTTGTTGTATTAGCATAACTGCGCACTCGCACAACATATGGATAAGGATGATTATAATACTCGAAACGTGGAACACTCGGAAGAAATAATAAAATATGTGTATATATATATAATTGACATAAAATACATGTGATCTTTTAGTAGCAGGTAAGGCCCGGGCCCAATCGCGCATATGCTCTGCTAGGGTTTTCTAGAAACCTCTTCTTGTGAGTGGGGGAACCGTTAGTCCTCCCCCATTGACAGTGACGGAATCAAGACATTTTAATTTTGAGGGATCCCTTAAGGAACCTTGATTTTTACTCCTCAAAAGATAAATATTATGCTTTTCATACTTCAAGTGAGGGGGAATTTATGTTACATAAGTAAACCTAGTTTGAATCATGCTCTTGTAATCCCTCTGTTAGGTAGTGAGGAGTTATAACTAAGCATCTCTTTTTATTTATTATAAAGAGTAAATCCTTTTATGTATGGTAAGTTTTGTATGCTCTTTCTTGTTTTTATTGTTTTGTTAGCCTTTATTGTTGGGTTCTAAACTTCTTTTTTATTTTTTATTTTTTTAGTATTAAATGAGCGGAGGATTTTGGGATTGGTATAGTATGAGTTGTGTAATTTATAGGTTCTATTTTTTCCCCCTTCCTTTAAATGAAGAAAAAGAATAATTGACATCCGAGTGAAATAGAACATCTCAACTAACTTAGTACCATTTGTTCTAGCCATCTCTCTAATATAATTTTCCTATTTACGAAAGAAAAAAAAATATCAATAATCTTTGCTAAATAAACAGATTTTTAAAATCATATTTTCTGATCACATGTAATTGTTGATCTTGTCGCATATACTAATTGTCGCACTTGATCCATTTTTGGTAAGGACATTTTGGGTATATTTAGCTGAATGAATAACTTAATTGTGATTAAAGTACAGAAACAAAACAACAAATAGTTGAATATCTTTATATTGCGTGGGAAAATATCTTAATTGTGACGTCTAATAATCTAATACAACTAATATGAGGCACGTTTCTCGACTTCTCTTATTAGTGATAAAAAATATTTTTTTTTTATTTCGTATGTACATATATTTCAAAGAAAAGTTATTACGATAAATAAATTTTTTCCATAAAATATTTTTTTAATTGTTATACAAGTAAATGTATATAAGTATTTAACTTTCAATTTAAGTTTAACTTAACATGTATTTTTTTTACAAATCCAAGTTATACAGAAATGCAAATATAAATAAATGTAACTAATTTACATACAGAAAATCTATTTATTTTTACATATTATATATTTGATTGTTAAATGAGAAAACTTCGACAAAATAAATGCCTCTATTTATGTCCATTATATAATAGATTTATAGATTGAATTTAATCCAAACTTTTGCTTCTCTCCAAAATAATAGAATTGGCTCACAAGTTGATGTAAAATTTAGCTTGTGATCAAAGGAGTGAATTCTTAGTTACATGCATAATCTAGTAATAATACCACATATGACTATATCTAAAAGTATAGAATTCGAATCCTCCAACCCCAACTCAAAAATAAAATAAAATAAAATAAAATAACATAAAATAGTGAATCCAAGCCAAATCGTCAAAATTATTACAAGTTGTCGATTCCAAAAATGGACGGAAGGCATGCACTTGTCATCGATAAAAATAAAAATTTAAAAATTTGGAAGAAAAAAAAAATCAATGACCTTAGCCTTTTGATTCCTTGAGTCTGTTATCAATCGCAAATTCGGTAACCAATTCAGTAGTCCTTTTGATTGCCAAGTCACTTCACCCATTCATTTTACTTTGTTAAGGTGTTTTTTATATTCTATTTGGTTTCTTATTAACGATCGATTCTGACCTTCTTGATTTTTCTTTCTTTTTTTAAATTATTTTAATAAAATTTAGTGGGGAGTTATCTCCACCTCTCTATTTACATACTAAATATCAAATTTGGCAAATTTGAGAAAACATAAATTGATAATCAGCTTTTTTTTTTTTTAATTTAAAAAAGACTTATGAATATTTTAGATGATTGAGTGAAACTGAAAAACAAAAATCAAAGGGGATAACTATCCAGCTGAGATAGAGTATCACATCTTGATTAGCACTCTTTAGTACTCTAACCACTTATTAAAATAATGGTAATAATTTGCATTAATGGGACAAACCAAGAAACAGATTCTTTAAAATTATATTTCAAATCACAAATCAATAATTATTCTTTAATAATTATTGATCACATTTAACAATTATATTTTTACAGGCGGGCGTAGGGAGCGAGACGGCCATTTTTGTAGTAGTAGATCCATTCTTGGTATGGCTATTTTTGGTATAGATGGACGAATCATTTAACTTGAGATCAGTGTAAAACTTGAAGTGTATAAATAGTAGATGTGTTGTGGTGCATATCTTTGGTAGTATCAACTGTTGATTTTGAAAACATTAGAGCGGAAATTTGCCAAGATGATAGACCATCATATTGTATATGATAAGAATCTTTAGAAACTTTTACCTGTATTTCTATAGATATAGTAGTTTAGTATAAAAATCATCATAAGAATAACAATATTACTGTTATCTGACTAGGTCGATAGCTTCAAAAATGATTCAATCTCCAAGACACCTTAGGTCTTCCACACCTAAATTTGGTACTATTTGAATAGACGTATGGACATATCTATTAATTGGGAATGATATAACATACTTGCTTTGTGTTCTTTGCTTTGTGCTCTCAACAAATGAAAAACCAAAAACAAAAACAAAAACGAACAAAGAGTGCAATAGATGAATTTGCTCTCTAGGGTTTCTCTTCAAAAAAAAAAAAAAAAAACCACTGGATTAAATTCAACCTATATATATCTATTATATGTAACGGAGATAATTAGAGGCATTTATTTTGTCTAACTTTTTTTTTCTTTTGAGTAAATTTTTGCTAACTTTTTTCATTCAACAATAATAGATTTTCTGTATGTGAATTAGTTACGTTTATTTATATTTGCATTTAGGTTTAACTTGGACTTGCAAATACAATACATGTTATGTTCCACTTAAATTGAAATTTGAATATTTATGTATATACATTTATGTGTAACAGTAAAAAAAATTATGTTTTATGGAAAAAAATATTGCTCATCTTGACAACTTTTCTTTGAAATATATGTACATTTAAATTAAAAATAGATTTTTTTATCACTAAGAGAAATCGAGAAACGTGCCTCATACAAGTTGTGACAGATTATTGGACATCACAATTAAGATATTCAAGTATATTCATATTCAAGATAAAGATATTCAAGTATTTGTCGTTTTGTTTTTGTACTTTAATCACAATTAAGTTATTCATCCAACTTTTGAAAATTGTTTCCCGTTTGAATTCAAATATCTACATAAAAAACTAATTTTGTCATTGCAGACTTTTCAATACAAAATAGCAAACATATCAAATAAAAAACTACACACCACAAGGACAATCCCTGTCGCGTAGGCGCCACTTGCAGTATGGCCCACCATTTTGGATCGTCTAATTTTAATTAAATAAAAAAATATCATTATTTAAATTAGTCAATTAATTATTATACGAACACGCAATAATTTATAATTCAACAATTCGAAATTATTAAACACCAAAGGTCCAAATAGTATTGCGGAAACGGAATGGGTAATTATAGACTTATAGTTTCAAGCTCCAATTAAAATTTGACAATTAATTAAATACTTTAATCAATATATCAATTATATTAATTCTAAAGTTATTTCACTAAAAAACTAGAGTTGTATTTTTGAAATTATAACTATACACTACAAGAATTTTCACTTTCAGAGACCAAAAAATTGGTCCTAGAAGATCTATTTTTTGGTCGCCATCTCCTTCCGCGACCAAAAATTTTTTGTCGCCATTTGGTCTCCGAAAGTTGGTCGCACTAGGTATCGGCGACCAAAAAAAGTTTGGTCTCCGAAGATATCGGCAACCAAAAAAAATTCGGTCTCCGAAGGTATTGGTGACCAAAAAAATTTTGGTCTCTGTAGGTTTCGGCGACCAAAAAACATTTGGTCGCCAAAGGTATTGGTGACCAAAAAAATTTGGTTTCCGTAGGTATTGGTGACCAAAAAAATTTGGTCTCCGAAGGTATTGGTGACTAAAACAATTTGGTCTCCGAAGGTACCCGCGACCAAAAAAATTTGGTCTCCGAAGGTATCCGCAACCAAAAAAATTTGGTCTCCGAAGGTATCTTGGAATTTTGCAAATTTCAAAATCGGCGAATTTTGCAAAATTTTTCGGAGACCAAAAAATGTATTTTGCAAAACTTTTTAGCTACCAAATATTTTGGTTACCAAAAGTTTGAGCGACCAAAATTTTTTGGTAGCAATAATATTTATAGCTTGTTAAGAATAGTCACATATTTTTCAATCTATAAATATACAATTATAAAAAATAATAATGCAAGAAAAAAATGTTATATTAGCTAAATAGACTACAAATCTCTAAACACATTAAACAATTTATAATAAATGTTTAACTATAATAGGTATCAAACGAAGGTAAACTATAATTAAAACAAAAGCTAACTTAGGACATAGTTGCTGATGGTGGCAGTGGCGGTCCATTTTGCCTCTGGAAGAAAAGTCTCGAATGATCTGAAGGCGGATTAAGTTTTTGAAGAAGTTGGATTAGCTCATCTTGTTTTTTCATCCTCTCATCCTGTAATTTCATCCTGTCCTCCATACAAATCGAAAAGCCTCCTTAATCTCTCAAATCAAGTTCCATAAAATATTGTTGTTGTTGTTATGAAGACTATACCAGCAAAAATGTCCTCGCTCAAGTTGATGCCACGAGATGCCTTGCTGATGCCACCACGGGTAATGTGAAAAATTGTGTCAAATACGTCCGAATGACCATAGTGGAACCTGTAACGCCCCCACCTACGTAGGGCCATTACCATGCTTACTTAAACTAAACCTTAATCCTAAATACTTAATCTTGCTCTGATACCAAACTTTGTAGCGCCCCCACCTACGTAGGGCCGACTACGTAAACGTGGGTCGTTACTTTACGTACTTGACTTACTTATCTTACTTAACATGTTTCTAATGCTTAAGCTTTCAGAAAATTTCAGAATAAATTTTTTTTTCTTTTAAACTTTATTTTTAAATCAAAACTTAAAAACATCACATATGTAACATCGTACATACTCCTTAATCATACATATACAACTCCATAACTTAAAGAGTTTGCGGAAAAACTGCGTAGTGATATCCCACACCGCTCTTCACTTACTGCATCGTCTCCATGGCCTATCAAGTAAAGCTGCAGACATTTTACCTGCAGTATGAAATATGTAATGCCCCGACCTACGTAAAGCCGTTACCATACATACTTGTACTACTTCTTGATTTTAATAACTTAAACTTACTTGGAAATTCGAGAATAAATTAAAAAAAAAAAAAACATATGTAAATAGATTAGTTCACATAGTAAACTTGCCATACATACATACTGAAATGTAAAGACATACTCAAGTCTTCAACACCATGTATACTGTATAACATAATTTGTTTTTGAGACATATCAACTCAAAAGAGCTTGCGAAAAACTTGCGTAGTGGTATCCCACACCGCCCTTCACTCACCGCATCGTCCACATGGCCCACCAATTAAGTTGCAGGCTTTTTACCTACAGTGTGAAATATACTGATGCTTTCGCCCAGTAAACACAAACATAATCTCACAAAACGTACAAATGTCGTGCAACTTATGCATGAACCAGTTATGTACAATTATGAATCTTTTATGATTAATTATTAACTTGAACTTATTATCTTGCTTAACATGTGGGCCCCTTGTATACGTACCAAAAGCGCGTAATCCTCAGAAAGTTAGGGTTTACAAGACCCTTAACAATTCTGGACATCATATATACCTTCATGATCTGGCAGAAAGTCTTGCGAACTTGAAACTTGTAATCCTCCACGATCTGGCGGGAGGTTAGTACGACACCTTACTTGTCTTGGTTTAGTCTTAGTCTTGTTATAAGACTAAGATTCTTTACATGTGATCTTATTAGTTATAATACATGTGATACAAAGACATGGCATAACCACAAATCATGGCATAACTTGATGTGTCATAGCTTAACATGACTTTAACATGGCATAACATGGCTTATCATAACTTGACATAACATATCATGAAATAACATGGCCTTTCATGACCTCACATATCATAATATGACTTGACATAGCATAACATGGCATACATGAAAACATGTCATATACTTGAAAATAGTTTACTATTTTCCATACTGTAGGTGAGGTTTGTACTTACCTGGTATGTTATGTCTGAGGTTTTGTTGCTCCAACTCAGGTCGCAACAGCAGGTTACTTTCTGCTATTTAGAAGAACATAGGATAAGAATCCTATAAATCATAGTCGTAAAATGTTGGTAACCTAACCAACATTCATATATAATCTTAGTTATATGTCCCCCAATCATACACAAGTAGGGTTAGGTTACCATCCTAACCTTGAGCCTATGCCTTAGCATCCTTAGTCCCCAATCCATTGGGTTATTACAAGTAACTCTAGGACTTAGCCCATTATTTAAACTTGGTATCTTGTTGGGTTACATTGGGTAACCCTTGAGGTGGTCAAACTTTGTCAACTAAAGTCAACATCCTATGGGGTCGACTTGGGCTTTGGGCCAAGCCCAGTAATTCGGGTATCCTTCCCGGTTACCATCAGTCATCGTCTTGTTTCCAAATTGTAAGACAACTTGGTTCAAAATCCACTTTTATTTCTCTTTCAAAAACTTGACATTTTAAGTTCTTTCTCTTCAAAAATCCTTAGTTCAACTCATGAAAAATTGTATCTCTTGATTAGGATTTTGTAAAAATTGCTGAGTATTGGAAACTGCCTTTGGAACAGTTTCCCACTGCCAATTATCAGTGCATGTGCAGGAATGTCCTTTTCCTGCACTGTTTTAGAAAATCCTGTGCAGGAATTTCCTGTTTCCTGCATAGTTTGGTTATGATTCACAATTTTTGGTGAACAAAATGAGCTCCCTCATCACCTATTTATAGGTGATGTGTAACTCTTTAATATTGCTAATAAGCCCTTAAAGAAGCAAAATTTTGCACAAGAAACCCTCCAAGTGGCCGGCCATAATGGGTAGCCTTGGTGAACAAGTTTTTTTTTTTTTTTGGCTTACATCATCATGTCACATCATCATGCTTAGATCATCATGACATCACCATGCTTACATCATCTAGCTTACATCATCATGACACAATCATGCTTACATCATCATGACATCATCATCTAGCTTACTTTTCTAAAAATTACACTTTAGCCCCCAAGGACAAAATCTTTGCAATTTAGTCCAACATGTGGCCGGCCATCCTTGGTTGCTTGGTGGATAAGTTTTTGATTTATTTCCACATTTTCTTTAATTCCAAAAATTATATAATTATCCTTGATGACGTGTCCACCTTTTAAGCCTTGTTTGGCTGTTTCCTTAATATGCAGTCTAATTTTAAGCAACACAGATATTTTCAATACTATTTTTACTTATAATACAGTATTGTTGCACTGACTGCAGTCCAAAATTTATCTATATAAAAATAGACTGTATAAAATTTTTCTTATTTCTTAAAGCCCTTTGGCCCTTAATTTCCTACTTGGTGTGCTTGATTTTTCTATGATAGTTTTATATCTTATTCATGCTATCTTGTCCGTAATGACGGTTTTAGCAGTATATTTTCCATACTGCTTTTCATATAACAATACCATCATACCTTTGACCTTTCAGGTCAATATTTGACTTTTCTGGTCAAACTTTGACTTTTCTCTGGTCAAACTTTGACCAACATAAAATCATACAGTTTTTCTTCCATTTTGCTCAAAAGGTTACATTCTTGACTAAGCAACTTACTTATTGAGTCTCATAGCTAATTAAATGAGAACTCAAACATTTTTTAATAAAATTATGAATTTCACATTGATATTCATAATTTTCATGAAACATTACATAAACACATAATACGAACTTAGATTTCTTAGTACAAGGAAATCATGAGTCCGTAGAAATTTTTGGTTATTATAATCCACCCTCCTTATAAAATTTTCATCCTTGAAAATTAGAATAATTCTGGGTGGCTTTTCTTCATATCTTTTTCACGTTCCCATGTTGCTTCTTCAATCTCACGATTTCACCATAGAACCTTAACTAAAGGTATAACCTTGTTTCTTAGCACATTTTCTTCTCGTGCAAAAATTCGAACCGGTTTCTCCTCATAAGTCAGATCCTCGTGAACCTCAATTGGTTAATGGTTCAATACATGTGATGGATCCGAGATATATTTCTTTAGCATCAACATATGAAATACATTGTGCACATATGTTAATTCTTGGGGCAAAGCCAATTTATAGGCCACATTACCAACTCTTTCAAGTACTTCGAATGGCCCTATATATCTTGGACTTAATTTCCCCTTTTTTCCGAATCTCATGACTCCTTTGAATGGAGCAATCTTGAGGAAAACCAATTCTCCTACTTGGAATTCTAGAGGCCTTCTGCGTTTATCAGCATAACTCTTTTGTCGACTAAATGCAGTTTCCATCTGTTGACCTATAAGTTTTATGGCCTCAGTGGTTCTCTGAATAAAGTCCATAGACACAAGTTCCTTCTCTCTTGTCTCGTACCAATGGACTAGAGATCTACACCTTCTCCCATACAAAGCTTCATAAGGAGCCATTCCAATTGAAGCTTGGAAACTGTTATTGTACGAGAACTCAATCAAAAGAAGCTTCTTATCCCAAGTTCCTTTGAAGTCCATCATACATGCTCGTATCATATCTTCTAGAGTCTGAATGATTCTTTCCGATCCTATTGCTTCCTCTACCTAGTTTCTTAGCAAACTTAGGTGATGTGAATGAATGCGTAGCTCCAGAATCATTTAACACGTAGGCATCTTGTTGAGCAAAAGGAAGCTGACCTGTCACCACTGTGGATGGTCCAACTTGAACATCTTCCTTGGTGTAGGCATAAATGCGTCCTTGAGGTTCTGGAGCTTCAAGTCTGCCTTCAGATATTGCAGGTCCTTCGAGCTTCATCTGTGCTATGTGAAGCTGATATCCCTGACATTTCTGATGGTTCTGCAGATTCTGGAAATTAGTACTGCAGTTCCTTGCATAGTGACCTTCCTTGCCACACAGATAGCAGCGATTGGTTCCAGCTCGGCAATCTCCCGGGTGCTTCTTCTCGCATTTCTGACAAGTGGGATTACTGTTGTTATCAGGAGTATTCTTCTTTTGGGGAAAATTCTGTTGATTCCTTTGTCCTCCTGCATTCCATTTCCTTTTCTGTTGATTATTGCCATATTGCTTGTTGTTGCTGTGTTGACCAATAGATCCTCCTTGACCTTTCTGCTGCGGAGTTTGGCTTGGTCTTGCCTGGTTCTGCTTAGCTTGGGCCTTTTCTTCATTCTTATCCTTAAAGAACTTAGCCCGTTGTGCTCTGTTTTGTCCTACCCAATACTCAGCTCGAATTGCCCGACTAACACATTCGGCAATAGTGATTGGTGGGTAGGGGCCACTGCTAATCACTACAGCCAAATCTGAGCGGAACATCCTCGCCATCCTTCTTACTTTGTCCCTCTCGGAGCTGATAAGGTGAGGGCAGAGACGTGCTAGCTGTTCAAACTTTTTAACAGCTTCAGCTACAGATAAATTTCCCTGGTGAAAATTATTAAACTCATCCTGTTGAGCTTCCATGACCTCTGTGTTGAAGTATTTCTCCTTAAATTCATCAACAAAGTCCTCCCAAGTCATTTGGGTAACATCTCGCCAGATCTGGACAGTTTCCCACCAGAGGCGAACATCTTTCCTTAGCATAAAGGATGCACACAGGACTTTCTCTTGATCATTGAGCCTGAGGAAGTTCAGGATAACCTGGAGGTCAATCAACCAGTTGTCGTCCTCAATCGGGTTTGTTGATCCTTCAAATTCCGGTGCCTTCATGTGCGAAATTTGTCATATAATTCTTCCGGAGTTCGAACCAGGGGTGCTGGTCGAACAGCTACAGGCGCAATAGGTACTTCGGGGGCTATAGGGTTTTCTGGAATCACCAAGTCAGCATCAGGAATTTCCGGTGCAGCATGCTGATTAACAGGTGCTGGTGGTACCCTGTCATCAGGAGGTCCCTGATTCTGCTAAGCCAATTGAGCTCTAAGCCCACCTATCTCTTGTTGTTGAGCTAACATCATTTGCCTTAGTTCATTCATCTGGGCCGCGAGATCAACGTCATGGGTTTGTGCCATTCTACGCTTTGGTGGCATGGTTCTATATAGAAAACAATAAATTAATGAAATCATGTATTTTATACAGCACCATAATCTTAATTCCATATTACAGTATAACATGGAACATATCTGAATCCATCCTGACCTTGATCATATCTGCTTTATAACATGAATACATAGTCATAACTTGTAGGAAGGTAAAAAACTTTCCCATCATGTTCGTACATCACTTAATTGCCACCACTAAGCTAAGGCACTGCCCAACGTCATTCCTGTACCCAACATTATCCTTATGTGGGCAAAAGTTCCACAATTACAACATATAACTTCTAGAATGTTGATCCAATTTCTTAGTGCGAGAAGTTCCCAGGTATCACCATATCAAGGTGAAGTAGTCCCTTAAAATTCTAGGAGTATCATTTTCCAGCGTGACCATTGACGAGAGATGCTTACTACGCACGTAAGATCTTAACTAATTCTAATTATAAGAAAAATAACTTAACTTACTTGGGCCATTGCAAAAACAATGTAAAGCAAAGTGAAGTAGGCTGGCAGGATACCGCTCTGATACCAAGTTGTAACGCCCCGACCTACGTAGGGCCGTTACCATACATACTTGTACTACTTCTTGATTTTAATAACTTAAACTTACTTGGAAATTCGAGAATAAATTTTTTTTTAAAAAAAACATATGTAAATAGATTAGTTCACATAGTAAACTTGCCATACATACATACTAAAATGTAAAGACATACTTAAGTCTTCAACACCATGTATACTGTATAACATAATTTGTTTTTGAGACATATATATATATATAAACATATCAACTCAAAAGAGCTTGCGGAAAACTTGCGTAATGGTATCCCACACCGCCCTTCACTCGCCGCATCGTCCACATGGTCCACCAATTAAGCTACAGGCTTTTTACCTATAGTATGAAATATACTGATGAGCTTTCACCCAGTAAGCACAAACATAATCTCACAAAACGTACAAATGTCGTGCAACTTATGCATGAACCAGTTATGTACAATTATGAATCTTTTATGATCAATTATTTACTTGAACTTATTATCTTGCTTAATATGTAGGCCCCTTGTGTATGTACTAAAAGCGCGCAATCCTCAGAAAATTAGGGTTTGCAAGGTCCTTAACAATTCTGGACATCATGTATACCTTCACGATCTGGCGGAAAGTCTTGCTAACTTAAAACTTGTAATCCTCCACGATCTGGCGGGAGATTGGTACGACACCTTGCTTGTCTTGGTTTAGTCTTAGTCTTGTTATAAGACTAAGATTCTTTACATGTGATCTTATTAGTTCTGATACATGTGATACATAGACATGGCATGACCACAAATCATGGCATAACTTAATGTGTCATAGCTTAACATAACTTTAACATGGCATAACATGGTTTATCATAACTTGACATAACATATCATGAAATAACATGGCTTATCATGACCTCACATATCATAACATGACTTGACATAGCAACATGGCATACATGAAAACATGTCATATACTTGAAAATAGTTTACTATTTTCCATACTGTAGGTGAGGTTTGTACTTAGCTGATATGTTATGTCTGAGGTTTTGTTGCTCCAACTCAGGTCGCAACAGCAGGTTACTTTCTACTATTTAAAAGAACATAGGATAAGAATATTATAAATCATAGTATAAAATGTTGGTGACCTAACCAACATTCATACATAATCTTAGTTATATGTCCCCTAATCATACACAAGTAGGGTTAGGTTACCGTCCTCACCTTGAGCCTATGCCTTAGCATCCTTAGTCCTCAATCCATTGGGTTATTATAAGTAACCCCAGGTCTTAGCCCATTATTTAAACTTGGTATCTTGTTGGGTTACATTGGGTAACCCTTGAGGTGGTCAAACTTGGTCAACTAAAGTCAACATCCTATGGGGTCGACTTAGGCTTTGGGCCAAGCTCAGTAACTCGGGTATCCTTCCCGGTTACCATCAATCATCATCTTGTTTCCAAATTGTAAGACAACTTGGTTCAAAATCCACTTTTATTTCTCTTTGAAAAACTTGACATTTTAAGTTCTTTCTCTTCAAAAATCCTTAGTTCAACTCATGAAAAATTGTATCTCTTGAGTAGGATTTGTAAAAATTGCTAAGTATTGGAAACTGCCTTTGGAACAGTTTCCCACTGCCAATTATCAGTGCATGTGCAGGAATGTCCTTTTCCTGCACTGTTTTAGAAAATCATGTGCAGGAATTTCCTGTTTCCTGTACAGTTTTTAGAAATCTGATTTTATTTAAAAATCTAGGTTGAATCTGAAAAAGTTTTCTTTATAAAAGTTTTAAATCTCGAAAAACCCTACAACTTTCGTGTTTTACAAAAAACCTAGTTCGGACTCTAACCCACTCGTATCCCCTGCTGAACCCACCTGGCCGTGCATGAAGTTTGGGCACAGTTAGGCTAGGATTTTACTGAAAACCGAGGCCGTTGGAGCCTTATTTTGGAAAACGGTTTGAGTTGCCCTCTAGGAAAAACCCTTCTCTACAACTTTCATGTTTTAATTTTCTTCAAATTCGGCCTCTAAAGGTCTCAAATTTCACTTTCCAGAAAACTGGCCGGTTTTTACCCGAATCTGGCAGTTTTCTCCTTTTAATTCATTTTACGTCCTACTTTGTGCATTCTAATTCAACCGGTCACTCCGAGAGCCTAAGATCAGGCATGCAGCATTTTTCTAACATAAAATTTCATCATCAAATAATCATACATCATCCATGCATAGCCAGTCATCTTCATGCAATCCCTTGGGTGTTCTTGCACCAAACTAGGATTTGCAAAAACTTTAGTTGTCTAAATCATTCACCTCACACTATCAACCTAGTATGCATCACTTGCCACATTCTTAAACACCTTGGGGACATACAACTAACATCATAAATCATGCATCAAACATGTAAACCCTAATTTCATGCAAGCAAAGCATAAAATCATGCAAAAACCACCACCATAAACCTAATCAAGCACAAAACCTAAAATTTCTAAACTATGGCAATAAAAAAAATAAGATGAGCTTTTACTTTTACAAATTCAACTTGAAATACACTTAAATCTCCAAATTGAAGCTCAAATTAAAAGCTTAGGGATCAAAGGGATTTTACCTCACTTAATCACCAAAATTAAGTTAGGGTTTAGTCCAAACTTTTTCCCCCTTGATCTCCTCCACAACCGGCCTCTCCTTGGCCTATGAGGTTCCAAAAATTTTCAGCCACTTCCTTGGTTGCCTCACCAAATCCGGTCACTAGCCTAGATCAAATCCTTCCTCACTTTTTTTTTTCCTCTTCCTTTCTTGGATTCTGTTTTTCTTAGAGGGAAAGGTTGAGAGAAAATTTTGGCATAGTTTGGTTATGATTCGCAATTTTTTGTGAACAAAATGAGCTCCCTCATCACCTATTTATAGGTGATATGTAACTCTTTAATATTGCTAATAAGCCCTTAAAAAAGTAAAATTTTTGCACAAGAAACCCTCCAAGTGACCGACCATAATGGGTTGCCTTGGTGAACAAGTTTTTTTTTTTTTTTGCTTACATCATCATGCCACATCATCATTACATCATCTAGCTTACATCATCATGCTTACATCATCTAGCTTATATCATCATGACATCATCATCTAGCTTATTTTTCTAAAAATTACACTTTAGCCCTTAAGAACAAAATCTTTGCAATTTAGTCCAACATGTGGCCGGCCATCCTTGGTTGCTTGGTGGATAAGTTTTTGATTTCTTTCCACATTTTCTTTAATTCCAAATATTATATAATTATCCTTGATGAGGTGTCCACCTATTAAGCCTTGTTTGGCTGTTTCCTTAATATGCAGTCCAATTGCAAGCTAACACAGATATTTCCAATACTGTTTTTACTTATAATACAGTATTGTTGCACTAACTACAGTTCAAAATTTATGTGTGTGAAAATGGACTGTATAAAATTTTTCTTATTTCTTGAAGCCCTTTGGCCCTTAATTTCCTACTTGGTGTGCTTGATTTTTCTATGGTGGTTTTATATCTTATTCATGCTATCTTGTCCGTAATGATGGTTTTCACAGTATATTTTCCATACTGCTTTCATTATAACAGTACCGTCATACCTTTGACCTTTCGGGTCAACCTTTGACTTTTCTGATCAAACTTTGACTTTTCTCTGGTCAAACTTTGACCAACATAAAATCATAGAGTTTTTCTTCCCTTTTGCTCAAAAGATCACATTCTTGACTAAACAACTTACTTATTGAGTCTCATAACTAATTAAATGAGAACTCAAATATTTTCTGATAAAATTATGAATTTCACATTGATATTCATAATTTTCATGAAACATTACATAAACACATAATATGAACTTAGATTTCTTATGTACAAGGAAATCATGAGTCCGTAGAAATTTTTTGGTTATTACAAAATATACTGATGAGCTTTCGCCCAGCAAATACAAACATAATCTCACAAAAACACGTCAACATCATATAATTTATACATGATCCATTTATGATTGATTAGAAATGTCTTATGCTCCATTATGGACTTAATCATGAACTTTATTATCTTGTTTTAACATGTGGGCCCCTTGTGTACGTACCAAATGCACGCATTCTATAGAAAGTTAAAGTTTGCAAGGTCCCTAACAATTCTAGGAATCATAAACATAACCTTTCACGATCTGGCGGAAGGTTCATTATACCCTCACGCATCAACGAGAGATTGATAATCATATCTTGAACTTGAAACATGTATCCTCCACGATCTGGCGGGAGGTTAGTACGACACCGTACTTGTCTTATCTTGTGACTTAATATGTTCTTACCATGTGGTTTAATATTAGTGAACATACCTCATGATGTCATTATAACATAATATAATATTAACCATAACATATACATACACATGGCATATCATGGCATATCTTAACTTAATATGGCATATTATGGCTTAGCATGGCATAACATAGCTTAATTGGAGGGAACGTTATTCAGAAGATAGCATGCAGTTTGTATGGCGTGCCCCCAAAATGACAAAGGTAAAGTGGAGTAACTCATCATAGACCGGACCTTATCCAATAGGGTCCTATTCCTTCTCTCAGCTACACCATTATGTTGAGGAGTACCAGGTGCAGTCAACTGGGATTGTATCCCATTCTCTATCAAATATCCTAAGAACTCATCCGATAGGTATTCCCTACCTCGATCCGATCAAGGTGTCTCAATGGACTTGCCTAATTGTTTCTCCGCTTCAGCCCGAAACTTTTTGAACTTGTCAAAGGCTTTGCTTTTGCAGGTCATCAAATAGACATATCCATATCTTGAGTAATCATCAATAAAAGTGATATAATACTCATACCCACCACGTGCTTCTTTGTTCATGGGACCACAAACATCTGTATGCACAAGTTCTAAAAGTTTCTCGACACGATCATCCTTGGCAGCAAAGTGTCGTTTAGTCATCTTGCCCTCCAAACAGGATTCGCATTATGGTCAAGGTTCAACCTCGTACAAGTCAAGGCATTCATCTTTTACCATCCTTTGAATTCTGTTAAGGTTTATGTGACCAACTCGTAAATGCTAAAGATATGATTTGTTAGAGTGAGAAGACTTACGTCTTTTAGAGTTCTTTTTCAATTCTGTATCAAGCAGTGAGTGCATCTTAGGTTTGATAAAATAAAGATTTCCATGCATCCATCTATTATAAATAAGAGAATTGTTCTTCCTAATAACAACTTTATTATTAAAAAAAACTGAATAAGAATCTTTAATTAAACAAGCGACCGAAATTAGGTTCCTCTTAAAAGTAGGAACATAAAAACAATGTCTCAAAACAATAAACCTAAATTCATCAAAATAAAGATGCACTTCTCCCACTGCTTCAACTCGCACCAACGTCCCATCGCCGGTTCTTAACGTAAAGTCCTCATCATGCAGACTTCTTGTTACCTTGAACCCCTGTAGAGAAATACAAACATGGTTAGTAGCTCCAGAATCTATAATCCAATTGTTCTTAAATTCTTCCACTAAACAACCCTCAAGATACAGGATATTGAAATTACCTTTCTGCTTTTGCAAAGCTAGGAATTCTCGGCAATCCTTCTTGAAATGTCCTTTCTTCCCACAGTAAAAGCACTTAGCCTTTTTGGGATCCACCTTCCACTTCTTAGTCTTTTTAGACTTCTTGGAAGCAGGTGCATTCACCGCAGACTTGTTCCCCTTGTTCTTTCCCTTTTCCTTCTTCCTTTTGGGATTAGGAGTAGGCGAACTAGGTTCAACTAAATTTGCCTCAGCCTTAGATTCAGAACCCTTAAAAATGTTCTCAAAGGCTTGCAATTCTTTCATCAATTCCGTTAAAAGACATCTCCTTCCGGTTAAGGTTGTAGGATGCCTGAAACAAATCGAAATCCTTGGATAAGGTTTGGAAAACCATAACCAATTGAGTTGCAGTATCGATCTCAGCCCCATTTGCCTGAGTCTCAAACAAATAAGCCATGACTGTCATCATGTCCTCCTTGATGGGAGTTCCAACCTTCTGCCTGCAGTTCATGAGATCTTTGATAGTATCGGTCTTAGCCTGGACAGTTTGTTCACCAAACATGTCTTCCAGGTTATCCATGATCTGCCTAACAGTTTGATGTTCCTCATGCTGTTTCTGGAGCACGTTAGACATGCTTGCCCGAATATAGCACATGGCACTTAGGTTGGAATTGTCCCAGCGCTTAAGCGCTACAAAATCCCTATCAGGAGCATCAATCACAGGCGTAGGTGGTCTAGGTTGGGTTAGGACAAAACTGTGTTTCTCAAAGTTTAGGACGATAAGCAAGTTCCTTTTCCAGTCATTAAAATTCTCGTCAGTTAATTTATTTTGCGTAAGTATCACAGATAAAGGACTCGCCATTTTGATCTATAAGAAAACATATAATAAGTACGAGCAAACATCCTATCAGTTTATAAAATTTGATTTTGTAACGAAACAAAAATATCTATATGCAATCTAAAAGTTCATGTGTAAAACCCTTAAAACACATACCTTACAATGATAATTCCTAGTTACCGCTTTTTAAGCTACCGAGGGGTAGTCATAGAACAACTAGCCAAGAACACGGATCCCTTCCGATTAATACATATTCGTCTATGGAGCAAACTCCATTAAATATATATTAACTATCGTTTATTTGGCCATTACTTTACATAACAGAGCCTCGAGGGAGGGTTAATAAATAAAGTAGCATGAGTATGTAACCATCGTTTCCCATTTTGAATCCATATTTTATATCCGCCACCGAGGGGTGATCTAAACATAAAATATGCCCAAAATTGTTATTGTGACGACCCGACCTACGTAGGGCCATCACCTTACTTACTTTAACTTGCATCTTGATTTTAGTAACTTAAACTTAAAACTTACTTAACTATATCTTTCTTGAAAATTTGAGAATAAATTTTCTTTTTTCAACATACCTATATGTACATAGATTAGCTCATAGTAAGCTTGTCATACATACATACTGAAATGAAAAGATCGTTTGAAGTCTTCAATACCAGATATACTATATAACATAATTTGTTTTTGAGATATATATACATATATACATAAATCTATTAACTCAGAAGAGGTTGCGGAAAATATGCGTAGTGGTATCCCACACTGCCCTTCATCCGCCGCATCGTCCACATATAGCCCACCAATTAAGCTGCAGGCTTCTTACCTACAGTATGAAATATAACTGATGAGCTTTCGCCCAGTAAGCACAAACGTAATCTCACAAACACATAAAACATGCCAAACATCATATAACATGTGCATGAACCATTTATGCTCAATTATGAATCCTTTATAATCAATTATTTACTTGAGCTTATTATCTTTCTTTAACATGTGGACCCCCTTGTGTACGTACCAGATGCGCGCTCTCTAGATAAAGTTAGGGTTTGCAAGGTCCCTAACAATTCTGGGAATCATTAAACTTGAACATGAATAGTTCTCCACCTGATGGGAGGTTGGTACGACACCTTACTTGTGTGTTTTTACCATGTGGTTTATCATTAGTGAACATACCTCATGATGTCACTGTATCATATCATAACTTACATTTCATTCATAACATGTCATGTCTTAAAACATGGCATTTTTGTAACCATGGCATATTTGTAAACATGACATCTTTGAAAACATGGCACTTTTGTAAACATGGCACTTTTGTGAACATGACACTTTTGCAAACATGGCACTTTTGTAAATATGACATTTTTGCAAATATGGTACTTTTGTAAATATGGCACATTTGTAATCATGGTATACTTGTAAACATGTCATTCTTAAAAACATGGCATTACATATAATAGAACATAGCATAAAACCTGTCATAGTATACTTGAAAATAGATTACTATCTTTCATACTGTAGGTGAGGTTTGTACTTACCTCGTGTGCTATGTCTTGGGTGTTGCGGCCTCAATTCGGGTTGCAACAGAAGGTCACTTCCTGCTATTTGAAAAAGTATAGGATAAGGATCATATCATAAAATGTTGGTGACTTAACCAACATTCACACATGATCTTAGTTATATGTGCCCCCTAACATACACATGATTACTTATTAGGTTACATAAGGTAACCTTCGTTACTAAATCCACATGCATACAATTAGGGTTAGGCTACTATCCTAACCTTGGGCTTGTATCTTAATATCCTTAATCCATTATTACTCTCGGTGTCCCGTAGGGTTATATTGGGTAACTCTTAAGGTGGTCAACCTGGTCAACCAAAGTCAACATTTTACTTGGTCAAACTTGGTCAACAAAAGTCAATCCCTTATGGGTCAAACTTAGTCAACAAAAGTCAACCCCCTATAACTCGGGTCTAACTTCCGGTTACCACCCGAAATCGTTTTGTTTACTAAACTTTAGTTTAAAAGTCCATTTTCCTTCTCTTGGAAAACTTGGCTATTTAAATCCTTTGTTAAATCTTATAAACATTTGTAATATTTAAAGTAAGACTTTATAAAATTATTCAGTACTGAAAACTTCCATTGTAACAGTTTTCATAGTCAAAACATTGGTTTTGTTGAAAAATACGATTTTCTGCATTGTTTTTAGAAAATCTTGTGCAGGAATTTCCTGTTCTCTGCACAGTCTTTAGAAATCCGTGTCAGTTTAAAAATCCAGATTGAATTTGAAAAAGTTATCTTCATGAAAGTTTTAGCTTTCGAAAAATTCTAAAACTTTCATGTTTTGAGAAAAACCCAGTTCGGATTTTAACATGCTCTTATTTCCATTTGAACTCACCTGGCCGTGCATAAATCCTGGGCACGGTCAGGCTCGGGTTTTTGTAAAACCGAGGCCATTGGAGCCTCATTTTGAAAAACTGTTCATGTTTCCTTCTAGGAAAAACCATTGTCTACAACTTTTATGTTTTACGTTTTTCTCAATTCGGCCTCTAAAGGCCTCAAATTCCACTTTTCAGAAAACTGGGCAGTTTCTATCCGAATCTGGCAGTTTTCGTTCTTAAATTCGTTTTACGTCCTATTTTCGCACTCTAACTCAACTGAACACGCAGGAGCCTAGAAAGCAAGCATGCAGTATTTTCTAACGTCCCACTTTCTCATTCAAGCAGTCCCATCGTGTCCATGCAGCATATTAACCAATTTGCCCTAACCTAGGGTTGCATGGTTCTAGTTTGCATCATACATTCAAACTTTATCCAAGCAACCTATCATACCATTCTAGAACATGCTTAAACATTTTTAGAGGACATACAATACATCAAGCATCTAGCATGCAACCCTATCATTCAAATAAGCATAAGTATAAAGCAATTAAAGCTAATAAACCAAACCACCCCTAATACCTAATCAAGCACAAACCCTAAAAATCTAATCTAGGGCAATAAGTAAATTGAGCTTATGCTCTTACATCTTTCAACTTGAAATACATGTAAACTTCAAATTGAATGCTCAATTTAAAGAGTTTGAGGTCTAGGAAGGTTTACCTTGATCTAGCTCAAGATTGGATTAGGGTTTGGCTTTCAAATCTCCCCCCCCTAGAACTCCTCCAAATCCGGTTTTCACCCTTCAAAGGGTACCAAAAATTTTTGGTCACTTGTTGTTTGATCCTAGCAAATCCGGCCACTCCCTAAGCCTTTTCCTCCTTCACTTTTCTTCTTCCCTTTCCCTCTCTCCCACAACCGGCCACTAGGCCAAAATGGGTTTCAAAAATTTTCAAACTTTTTCTTGGCTTCCCACTAGAAATTCGAACACTCCCTATGTTTTTCCCCCTTGAAATTTTTGTTTTTCTTTCTTCTCTCTTCTCTTCCTCACACTCGGTTTTTGAGAGAGAAAATGACAAGAGTTTGGCTAAGTTTTCTAATAAAATGAACACCACCTCACCCTTATTTATAGAGGTAGGAAAATTTGTAAAATTTGCATAAAAGTCCCTCAAGAATCAAAAAATCACACAAAAAGGATGCAAGGTGGCTGGCCAACTCACCCATTCTAGAGGTTTCCAAAATTCTTTCAATGCTAATTAATCAATTATGATGTCATAAATCAAGGATAAGGTGATGTCATCACCTTAAGGCCTTGTTTGGCTTTTTTCTTCAATATGCAGTCCATTTTTGAGCTACACGGATATTTATAATACTGTGTTCACTTATACACAGTATTTTTATACTGTACTATAGTCTAAAATTTATCTGTGTAAAAATAGACAGTATAAAATTTTTCTTATTTTTCAAAGTCTTTTTTGCCCTTAATTTCTAACTTGGTGTGCTTGATTTTTCTATGGTGGTTTTGAATCTTAATCTTGCTACCTTGTTTGTAATGACGGTTTTTCACAGTATATTTTCCATACTGCTTGTCGTATTATTGTACCGTCATACCTTTGACCTCTATGGTCAACTTTTGACTTTTTGGTCAACTTTGACTTTTTCCGGTCAAACTTTGACCAACATAAAATCATGAATTTTGTTAAGCCTTTTTCCATAAAAAGCTTCATGCATGGCTAAACAATCGCTTAGTGAGTCTCATAGCCAATTGAATGAGAACTCAAACATTTACTGATAAAATTATGAATTTCACATTGATATTCATAATTTTCATGAACCATTTCATAAACACATAATATGGACTTTAATTCCTCATGTATAAGGAAATTATGAGTCCAAAGAAAAATCCGGGTCTTACAGTTATCCTTTCAGAAATCTAAATTAGTGTGCGCTCTAGGTAAGATACCTATCCGAAGGGAATTCCCGGATCAAAACCGAGTAGTAGGCACTACCATGCGTAACTATTGGACCAACGATGGAGGCCGTAGTTCTTAGTGTGTAAAATCTTCTCCCACTCAATCTTTTAAATTAGGGTTTTTGTTTTTCATGCATAAACAATATTTATTGAGTGGCACTCTCTAGTCTATATGACATGTTATCAATACATCACGAAATAGTATAACATATTCATCTAGCAACTCATCATCCATGGTTTGCAAAATATGTAAATAGCTGTGGATCATGATTCCATCCTAGAGAAAAGAAAATTGTAAAATTTACAAAACTTTAACCGAAACAGATATCGGCCTTCATTTGTAGATCCATGCCTTGTATCCTTCTTCAATGTGTCTTCCTTCTCCAATGTCACATATTTTTAAATTTCAAAAAGATTATATGTGATTTTTCATTTTAATCAAAATTACAAAATATCAAAATTTAAATTAAAAAACCAGTTTATTAAATTTTAAATTTTAAAATTTGAAATGTCCAAATCTCAAATTTAAATCACAAAATTTTAAAATTCATAATAATATCTATTAAATTAAATTTAAATTTTCAATTTTGATTTCCAAATTAAAAAGATCACATATCATTGGAAAATTAAATTTTCAAAATTATCCTTGTGATTTTTTTAAACTCAAAAAAACGTTTTTAATTGAAAAAATACCAAAAAACAAAAAATCACATCCTTTGAAAATTTCCATACCTTCGTTCATCTTCAATCTCCTTGAATCCATTATAGCCCGAATTTTACAAAAAAAATTCCTATGCCATTTCCGGCTTACAAAATTCTAGGAATTGAAAGAATAACCTAGCGGTGATAATAGACCGCATCTATTACACTTGAAAAACCTAGATATAAATTCTAACCTCTATGGAATCATGACCGACAAAATTGAACAAGCATCATATATTATCAAAATAATATAAAGCATTCATTCATTCATACATCCATTCATAACATATTTAACATACTCAAAATAAAACTTAGAGTGCCAACTCTCTAAAATATTTCATTAATGCATAGAGAGAAATTTATTTGATCAAATAATTTATGTTATATGCATGATCATGAGTTGGCTCTAACACCAATTGTTGGAAAAATTGGATCTGGTATCAGAGTTACGACGCAGCGGAAATTTTAAAATTTTATGCCGTTTCCGGAAAAGAAGCTCATGATGCATATAACAATAAATTAAATTTATGGTCAAGCATACCTTATTTCTTGGATTCCGGAATTGCTAGAGCGTTTAACCAACGTATCTTTTCTACTATTCTCGAGTTCCACGTCTCAGAGTGTGTGTGGGCACACGTTCTATGAATCCAAGCGACCGGTAACACTTTCCGAAGTCTAGATCCCTCCTTCTCAATTCCGATGATTCTCGTTGAGAATTTGATCCAACTTCTTTCTTCAAAACTACAAAACAGGAACTGGTTAACCTCGTATGAAAATATTACTCGGTTTAACCTTCCTTACAGTTTTGATTCAATGGAATTTTTCTCTCTTTTTCTCTCTCACAAGATAGCTGAATTTCTTTATATGGAAGAAACACAAATTTGTTTTTCCCTTTCTATAAAAAATGTTTTTCCCTTTATAAGAAAATCAAATCTTAGTTTTTCAAGAACTACTAGCCTTTATATGTATTCCAATCCTTTTCAAAATTTATCTCATTCTTGAAAAATAATTAATAATTATTTTTCTAGATAAATTTTGAACCAAAAGATCATACAACTTTAGGGTTAGATTCATTGAACCTAAAAACAATTTTTCAAGAGGAAATCACTCCTCAAAAATTCGGCCACACTAAGAGATAAATCATGATTGGTGGTTCAAAATTTAAATCAAGAATCTAAACTAGTCAAAAGATCCTAGTCCTATCTAGATTCAAACTTCTTTTAAACCTTTTCGAATTTAAATAAGATTCACATATTTGAATAAATATTTTCCATAAACATTATCCATATTAATTAATTTAAATCAATGAAATATTTCAAATTTTCTTTCCTCACAAAAACCGTGCCCTCTTTAATTAGGAAAGAAAAAATCTATGAAATAATCTCCATTATTTAAACCAATTAATAATTTAATGTTAGGAATATATTTAAACAATTTTGAAACAAAATTTTCTTCCCTCCACACAATTAAAAAAAACATGCACCTCTTTTAATTAGGAGAGAAAAAAATTTTGTTTTCCAAATTCAAACACAATCTTATTTTCAAAATTCAAATTAACCAATCACATGTTGACAAATCATTTGTCTACAAATTTCACATGTCCAATCCTTTCTGGATTGCATGTTAGAGAGTATCATGTCTTAATAGACATTTCTAAATTCCATTTACAATTTACTGATCTCATTATGAACAAATCCCGAGACGCTTCGTGGAACTATATGAGCTAATAGAGGGACCCGATGGAAATATGTAAAGAGACTCCTATAATTGTGAAAAATTAATCCCTGATCAATTATCCATCAATTATCAACTTCAAAACTATTCTACTAAAAGTTTGAAGCTGAACTCCTGTTTACATACCGTATTATGAAAGCTCACTCACGTAGTGCTTCTTCCATGATTTATTCATCGCTTGCTTAATCCCCATATGTTATCCATGATTGAATTAAGTACTTTTTCTGTTTTACCTTTTCAATCATTTTAACTTAAAGTTCAATTATTCTCCATTGAAAGAACTACCAATTGTAAAATCATACAATTGGTAAACCACCAGAGAACACAAAGTAAACCGATGGCCAAGATCTTGTTATACTATCTTTTCATCCTCGAATAATGTCTTTAAGTAGATAATATTTATTATCGTTAAGATAGCTATGGATTCCGTATCTATGAATCTTAATTTCTCCATCCATAAGTCATGCACCCAAAACACAAGTATGTTGATCATGAATTAACAGTGTCTCACCTTTAGTGCATCAAAGTACATAAGTCATTGAAACAAACTCAAGTAATCATTTCAGGATTAAGATTAATGCAGGTTGATAATCAAAGCATCATTGATTCTTTTAAACGGAATTATTAAACCGAATCAATTAACATTTTAGGTCCAGTCCAATGTCATACCTCAATACTGGTATACATTAAAGTTTCTACTTGAAACCTATCCGATGGTCAAGACAAACCATCCCTCCAAGGAAGTAGACAACCTTTACAATCTTATCATGAATAAGATCCCCAAATCTTATTCTGTAGATTGCGGACTATTTATTTAGACTGTTATTAAATTATCACGTCTTCTATGCATACCCCGTATACATATGGTAATTCGATATAATACCAACAGCCTAGGAGTATTTTATGTTTGCTCAAAATAATCATATAATCAATAAATGAAAGCAAATAGGACACAACTTATTAAACATGAATAACTTCCTCTTATTAATATCAAAATGTCATATTTACAGAAAATCTCTAATATTGATTTTCTATCCTTATGGCACATATAGATCCCAACAATAGCTAATTGCAGATCTACTACAATATTCAAGAGTAATGAAAAGCCTGGGAGGAGATCAGAAGAGTGGTGGGAGAAAAAGCGAAATCGGATATGAACGACCTCAACCAAATGCAGTACCTAAAAAATGTTGTCAAAGAAACCCTGAGGCTCCATTCACCACTTCCGCTTTTGGCTCCCTGAGAAACAATCGCAAGAGTTCAGATGAGAGGCAATGATATTCCCGCAAAAACAATGATCCTCATCAACGCCTGGGAGATCCAAAGGCACCCGGACTTGTGGGAAGGACCAGAAGAATTCGTTCCAGAGAGATTCGAGAACAATCAAATAGACGTCAGTTGTCAAGATTTTCAGTTGCTTCCCTTTGGATTTGGGAGGAGGAGATGCCCTGGGCTTGCATTTGGCATTGCTAATGTTGAGTATTTGGTTGCAAGTCTTCTCTTATGGTCATTTTTTTTTTAATTATCTTGATTTAAAAAAAAATGCAAGAACTCGAAATAAGAATGTTGGGGAAAAAATAGCAATATAAAATATTGTTTCGTTTCTATTGTCAGTTTCATCTAATTAAAAAAAAAAAACCATCTTATTTTTATTTGAAATAAGAAATTTATTAAGTTTGATTTTATAAGAGAGATTTTGATACTTGAATAGTAAACTTAGTACTTTTAAAGTAAAGGACAAAAACTTTTCAGAAAATTTCAATTGAAGTAGGAGCTCCAAACACCCCCCCCCCCCCCAAAAAAAAAAAAACGCAGAGGCAACCTAAACCATGCTAAGTTAAATTTCATAATTTACTCCATTGTATTTCTTTATTTACTTTTGGTATCTTCTTTTCGAAAGTAGCTAATTAGTTGAAAATTTGAACATGAATAATTTATTAACCGGTGCATCTATAATAAAGTGTTGGCAGGCCACGTTGCCTATTTCACTTACCTCATGAGCCTATTATCATTAAAATCCAAGTTGTCATATCTTGCGCAACAAATCCTATCAAAACTTCTGCACATGGGACAGATCACGTTATGTCCACTAGATTGACACTGTCCACCATGGACATTTTATCAAATATTATCTTCATTTAGAAATTGAAAAAAAAATATATTTGTCTTCTTTAAATGGGACAGATCAGGAAACAGATCACATCAAATTATTGAGCTCCAGTTCAAATCATGCTTACTTTTTTTTCCCCCTCCTTCTTCTTTTTTGGTAAATTCAATCATGGCAGAGGAAACAAAGGACAAATGACTGAAGCGCATATTACATTGCTTGAAATTATGTAACATTTTTTTTTTTTTTAATAAATGATAGTGACAAAAATCAATAGATGAAAATGATGGAATATATAACACTTGTTTACTTTAAATGTATAACACTTGTTTTTTAGTGACAGTGACAGATATCAATAGATATACTAATACATTCTGATTAAACAGACAACCTTCCATTGTCATCATCCCTTACCTATCTCCTTATATTAATTAAAAAAAATGAAAAGATGTTACAAATGTAATGACCCAACTATGTAGAACTGTTACCGTGCTTACACACCATGCTTACTTAACTTTAATATTTAACTTACTTAAATATACTTTTATATTTCGTAAAAATATTGAAATATTTTTTTTCTTCACCTTTCTTTTAAATTCAAATTTAAAACTTATCTTATTCTCATACTCATTTATATATACTTAATCGAGTACAAAGTTGTAAAACCATTTTAACATATTTGATAAAAACATACTAATTACCATTGTAATAAATTTTAAATATTGTCACAATATTAAATATTTTAAGTACCGGTACCATTATATTATCATATCATAATATAAATATATTTTACAAAACACGTGGTGGTTTGGAAGTCGTACCATTATTATATTTTGAGTATTTGGTTGCAAGTCTTCTCTCCTGGTTAATTGTTTTTTTTAATTATCTTGATTTAAAAAAAAAATGCAAGAACTCAAAATAAGAATATTGTTTGGGAAAAAATAGAAATATAAAATATTGTTTTGTTTCTATTGTTATTTTCATCTAATTTAAAAAAGAAAAACTATTTTATTTTGATTTAAAATAAGAAATTTATGAACTTTTTAAGTTTGATTTTATAAGAGAGCTTTTGATATTTGAATAGTAAAATTGGTTTACTTTTAATGTAAAGGACAAAAACTTCTCAGAAAATTTCAATTGAAGTAGGAGCTCCAACTACCCCCCCGCCCCCCTACAAAAAAAAAATAACGCAAAGGCAACCTAAACCATGCTAAGTTAAATTTCATAATTTACTCCATTGTATTTCTTTATTTACTTTTGGTATCTTCTTTTCGAAAGTAGCTAATTAGTTGAAAAATGTAACATGAATAATTTATTAACCGGTGCATCTATAAAAAAGTGTCGGCAGGCCACGTTGCCTACTTAATCCAAGTTGTCATATCTTGCGCAACAAATCCTATCAAAACATCTGTCAATGGGACAGATCACGTTATGTCCACTAGATTGACACTATCCGCCACGGACATTTTATCAAATATTATCTCCATTTAGAAATTGAAAAAAAAAATATATTTCTTCTTTAAATAGGACAGATCAGGAAACAGATCACATCAAATTATTAAGCTCCAGTACAAATCGTGCATACTTTTTTTTTTCCCTTCCTTCTTCTTCTTCTTCTTTTTTGGTAAATACAATCATGCCAGAGGAAACAAAGGACAAATGACTGAAGCGCAAATTACATTGCTTGTGATTATGTAACACATTTTTTTTTTTTTTTTAATAAATGATAGTGATAGACATCAATAGATGAAAATGATGGAATATAACACTTTTTTACTTTAAATGTATAACACTCGTTTTCTAGTAACTGATAATGTAAATATCAATAAATACATTAATACATTCTGATTAAGCAGATAACCTTTGATTGCCATCATCCCTTACCTATCTCCTTATATTAATTAAAAAAAATGAACCAAATATATATATATTTAAATAAATTATGTTATACTATATATATATATATATATATATGATGTTTGAAGACTTGAGTTAAATATAAGGAATATGTATCTTTTTATATTTTGAAAAATAAGTAATATATATATGCACAGAAATTTTACTTATATGGACTAGTCTATTTATATGATGTTTAAAAAAATTATTCTAAAATTTTAAATAAATTTTAAATATTTAAAATCAAGATTTAATTTAAATAAGTACGATAATAACTTACGTAATTCGATCCTTATAATTAATGCATCACGTTGTGAAAGCGGATTAGAGAGGACATAATTCAAAATTATATTTTGTATTAGAAGAGTTTGATTAACTCATTACGATGTGGACAGAAATGCCATCCATGAGCCCACAGATGACGCAACCAGCTGAAATAATTTTGGGAAATTTTGAAGCCCATTCAAAGGCTTCTTGTGTTGCAATATCTCCCATTCCGAGGAAAGAAGTGATTGTGAGCATTCCATAACCACATGTTACGATTGCAATCTGCATATACGTACTTCTCCACTGTCAGTACATATTTCTCATTTATCCATTTGGCTTTCTTAAAAGCAGCCTTGGATGTGCCTTTTCATCTGGTGCCCATACAAAGTTCAGTAAGAAACCTCGGTGTCAAATGGGCTTTCGAAATTAATTTAGTAAACAATCATGCAGTTGGGATTGACATTTCATGTCTAATTTTGATATTCCATATAATATTTAATCAATTTATATTTTGACGCAATATTGAAAAAAATTAGATATTAAGATATAAAAAGCAGATATAAAGCATTTTAAACTTTTTAAAATGATATGGTATTATATTATTGGTCAGTCACTATTTAGGATACAAAAAATTGCACAAATGATGTGGATCGGCGCAGTTTAGCCCTTCAACGGAATGACGTCGATATGAGACTTATGGCACCCACTTATTAAAAAGAAATAAAAACACTTAAATTTCAAACATAAACCTATTAAACTAATCCCAGCGGGTTATTTAAATGTATCCACTAATGCATTCGAATTTTTTTTGGTAGATAAAAGTTTACAGTGGAATTGGATCTACAAAAATAGACTTGATTAAATTCTTCGTGATTCCTGCAGCATTGGTATAGTTATACCCATCCTTGTAAAGAATGTGCATGACGCGTGTGAAATTGACTAGACGCATAAGGAGAGGCATTCGCACATCTAAAGGTACAAGGCACTTTTCATTGATGTCCTTCCATGCGTCATCAACTTTCTTGTTCAGTACAATATATGCTTCTTCTTCTGACACATCATATTGTTTCACACAACATTCGACACTGGTGGCACCATGTCCTCTTTCTCGCTCAATCTAGAAAAGATTCAAATGATTATGACAAGTAAATAAAACTTTTGCTTCACATCCTTTTTGACCCATTATTCAAAAAAAAAAAAAAGTTTTTTTATAATATTTTCTTTTACAATAAATTAAATTTATTGTATAAATTGCGAGTTCAAACTTTTGATCAAAATGGGTCCAAAAAATTCACCACAAGATTACTCATTTATTGTTTGTTTCGACACCTCATTACAAAGTTGTATTTTTGTCGTTACTGAATTATACCTATAATATTACAGTATTAGTTTTTTTTTTTTTTTAAATAATGATGGAAACCTTAATTCTTTTATTATTAATCTATGTAATAGTGAGCTGTGATCTTTTAACTTATGGTTCTAACATTTTATTTTGTATTAATTTATGTAGAAAATCTTTTAGAGATATACTAATTGAAAAATGTCAAATCACATGTTCCGTTAGTAGATACCTTGTGGCCAGTAATGTCGTCCATGAGCCTACAAACAACGCAAGCAGCTGAAATAATTTTGGGATATTTGGAAGCCCATTCAAAGGCTTCTTCGGTTGCAACATCTCCCATACCGAGGAAAGAAGTGAGTGTGAGCACGTAATAACCAGAGAACATAACTCTAACTTGCCAATACTCCTCCATTGTTGGAACATAATTCTCATGAAACCATTTGGCTTCTTCGAAGTAGCCTTGGACTTGCATTTTCATCTGTGTGCCCATATACATTGGTGAAATTGCAATGAATTTTTATAGGTATTATGTATCAAATCATTCAAACATAGCTAGCAAAATGCGGTACTTGAATTGAAAATGAATCGTAGGCAGTTTAGGTCAATGTCGTTAACTCGTATGCCAAAAATGCAGTTATAAGGAATTAGATGACTAATTTTCTTTGCCTTAACAAAATTAAGGAATGAATTGCCTATTAAAAGCGTTGCGATACTGAGCAGGGACGGAGGATTAAAGCAGAAGGGTTAAAATTAATCACCCCCCTTCAACTTTTCTTTTTTAAAAAATTAGCTTATAATTTTGAACAAAATTTCATAATAGCCCATAAAAAATTGATAATAAAGCACAATGGTTAAAATTAAGCTGAACGTTTCATTGGTTTTTTTGTTTTTTTTTTAGTTTCCCTGATCCGGATAATATAGCTAGGATATATATATAGTTTTTTTGTTAGTCAAGTAGAAATAGATCGTACTTGTGTTTTTATAGAGTTATATTGGTTTTGAACATTCAGTTTATGGCTATTTTAGCTACCAAAATCCCTGAAAAAGGAAAAATGAAATCAATATGCTGGCATATTTCTTTTTTAAACCTGACCATATATAAAGCAGAGCTTTTTATTATGGGACATAATTATCTCATTATTTTAAGTACTTACCGCTTCTTTAGCATAATGAACTCGATATGATCCTCTGCCTTCTTTCTTCAACAGCTCCTTGATTTCTTCGTATAATTTTAAGAGTTCCCGATAACAGTATTTCATGTACTCGGGAAGTGGATCTAGGCAGTTGATATTCCAGCTGAACCAAAAACATGGTTGTGAATCAATTAGAAGTTGCTCAGACAGATCGATATTAGTTCACAAGTATATGATCAGTTACATATGGACAGCAAACCTGCGAACAGCATCTGTGAAGAGCTGGAGCTCTTCAATCGTTCCATGGACATCATATATATCGTCAATGAAGGATAATATTACAAATACTTTGACTAATATTCTTCTAGCAAGGGCGTATTGAGGCTCAAAATATACTCCCACGATCCAAAAATAGCTTTCCACAAGCCTGTCTCTTGCAAAAGGTAGATTTGACGCCACATCCAGATCTTTCCACCACCTAGTTTGTTAAGCGTACAAAGAAAGTACAAATAGATATTAAATTTTTTTTTTTTTTTTGAAAAATAAGCGAGAAGACGACTAGCATTACACCCACGAAGCACAAATCCACCTATATGTGGGCACCAGAAAGTCGAGCATTCCACATCAAATCTCCCCTCAGTTTTATAGAACTCGAATTTTACAGTTTTATTTAGTTATACATCCGAAGATAATCCAAAAAGAAGAAATTCAAACCAAAAACAGAAAGTCAAATAAACTATAGTAATTATGAAGTAGCGACTGGTGCAAATTTTTTGTAATTATGAAAATGTGAAATTTTGGAAATAGAGTTTGAATAGGTATTAGAAAAAGTCATTTGAAAAAAAGATTTTTTAACAAATTGAAATTTTATCAGATTTATTTAATAGGGTACAGATATGGATTTATTCCTCTATTAACTGTGAACACATTGAAAAAATAATCATTTTGATCGGTATGAAACAAAAAAAAGTTATGGAATTTTAAAACTTAAGGTAGATGAGAGAAATTTTTTAATATGTAAATGTGCAAAATATTTTTGAAATTGAAACAAGTGTAAGATTGATTCTGAAAAATGAGATTTTTCCACCTCATTCCTAAGATGAGATGAGTTTTTAGGTCTAAGTAAATGCAATTTTCATTTCATTTCTAACATGAGATAGGTCAAACACACAAAACAAACGGACTCCTAATATAGATCTCAGTAAAACTTGAAAAGGAAAACCTAATGGAGAAAGCCCTAAACAGGAAAACATTACAAAATAGTCTTTTGGGTTTAAATGATGTGCAACACTCAATCTTGAATTCTTAACCATTACAAAAATAACACATACTATTTGAAATTACTAATCTCTAAAAGTTGCAATCCATGATGCATAAGATAATTTAGATAAAATCGTAAATGAGTGTTAGGCTTTAAAAAAAGTTAGATGGGGATAGTTATGTGGAATGAATTAGTTAGGGTGAGCATTGTAATGTGCAAATTTATCACATGAAGTACGAAAGTATCAGAATGAGGAGAGATTTCAAAACGATTTACGATATGAATGTAGTTCCTGAAAATGTGAAATTGAATAGTTAATTAAAAAAAGATCCATTAAAAACTCAAAACCTACTAACGATAATAAGTATGACAGCAATAAAATATTAACCTTGTGATATCGCTAAGTTCCTTCTGGTGCATCTTTTGCAAAACATTGAAATCTAGCTTTGCAAAGTTGAGTAAAACCTCATTATGTGACGGGTTTTCCTCATACATCGAAATGTAACGTCTTGCCTCCACCCTCGGCAAGCCCTTCCAGATGGGCTGATTCAAGGCATGCTTTGCTTTTGCCGCAAGAAAGGGACTCAATCGGGATGACGTTGTTGATGATTGAAGATGAGTTGTAGTGAAAGCAAGAGCTTCTTCCAGTATAGGCTCTTCATGAACCATGAGATGTGAAGCTTCATATAAGCTTAACATTCCTTGAGCATCACTTGCAAGGGCATTATTGAACTTCCCTTGTTTATTTGTGAACTTCAAGAATATACCTGTATTACCAATATTCCACAAGAAAGTATAAGACTCGTAACCACTCTAATAGACGTCAAAAAAATAAAAAAGTATTCAAATTCTACCAAAAAGACAAAAAGAAAGGAGAGATTGACATAAATGCCACTCTATTAAAAACTTTTGACATTTTTGCCACTGTTTTGGACATTTTATCTTCTTTGCCACTCAAGAGTACTTGTCAAAGGTCAATCTAGTATGTTTACTCAAATTTTCACTATTGATAGAAAACTACTAGGATTCTACGTCTATTCTACTAGATGTTATCAAAACCAACAGTAATCACTCATAGTGTTGGTCACCGAAATATTCTCGTATAATATTTTAAAAAATCTATGCAATTATTTTTTGTTTTACACATAGACAACTTCGGTTTTCAGCACCAATCACCGAAATATTTTGTGTGATATACAATTATTTTTTAACATATATCACGGAACATCCCCAATTCTGAGTCACCAGTGCCTATGATAAGAGTATTCTGGTAGAATAATTTTGGTAATTCTATCCTAATATTTTTGCTTTCAAAAAAATTTTATAATAGAGTAGCCAAAATATCATACTAGAATATTTTAGAAACTGGCATCGGCGACGGAAACCCATGTCAGTGATTATTGTTGATTCTGGTGACATTTGAAAAAATGAATATAGTATCATTTAACCTTCATTCAAGAAACTATAAAATTTCAAAAATAAAAAATAAAAAATAAAAAGCACGTCAAAAAGTAAAGTTTGGAAACAAAAAGGGTGCAAAAATGTCCATAGAGAGAAAAGGGTGGCAATTTTGGCAATTTTCCTAAAAAAGGGGACAGAAATTGGCTAAAATGGCGTATAATATAAACATATATACAAGGAGAAGGAAATGTAACTTCTCAAAAAAAAAAAAAAAAAAAAAAAAGGATGTGGACGCTTAGGAGAGAAAATATCTACTCTTTCACTTGACAAAAAATGTCTCATTAAAACTTTCGAATGGTAAATCTTTAGAGAAATTATCTACTCTTTCACTTAATACAAACAAAAAATGTCTCAATAAAACTTTCAAAAGGTAAATCTTTAGAGAAAATATGTCTCATTAAAACTTTCAAAAGGTAAATCTTTAGAGAAAATATCTAATCTTTCACTTAATACAAACAAAAAACGTCTCATTAAAACTTTCAAAAGGCAAAACTTATTGAAACATTTAGCTGAGGAAAAAAAAAAAAAAAGAATGCATGAGCACATTCAAAAGTAATATCTAATTAATCTGCCTATAATCCTAATTGAAAACTTTAAAGGGTGTCATGTGAATATGAAGGTATGTACCACTCGAGACATTGTATCCTTCTTGTCTTAACAACCGAAACCAAAGCGAGACGATATGAAGGTCACCGTTGCATTTTTCAAGACTGATTTTCTCATTGTCTCTTAACTTTTCACTAATTTCATCCTCAAAACGATAATCCAAGCCTAAGCGTTGGATTGTATCGATCAATTCGAGGGTTTCTGAAGGATTACAGGCAGCAACAGCAAACATCCTCTTGACTTCCTCTTTCATTTTTTGAACTTCTTGTTGCTCCGTCACGACTTCAACAGCTTCCTAATGAAAACAATCAAGACAAGAAAATGCCATTAGCAATGTACGTTAGCAGGAAAACTAGCATATATATATATATATATATATATTATATGTAGCATCATGATTACCGTGGACTCAGACGTAGATTTGAGGAAATGATCCCCCCAGATGGTGGGATGAAAATCAGCAGTTCGGCGAATCGTTGTTGGTGTGGCTTTGGTCACGGTTGAGCCATGAAGTGCTGAAACCGGAGCAGACATTTTCCTAGCAATAATGGTTTTGGAGACGAGGATGATTGGCTACAAAGGGATGGTTTTTGTCTCAATGAGATGGCTTGAATTGTCTATGAAGATCGCTTATAAGATGCTAAATAAGATATTTATAAACCTTCCACATATTTATAGCACACTTGCGCAGCCTACCTTTGACCACCCTTTATATGCATGTTTTATATATGTATATAAATTATTGTCATATGAATATCAGGATATCCCCGATTTAGTCGGCACTCTACCCTGAACATTTATCCATCCCATGTATTATCAAAAGGGAAAAAAAAAAAAGAAAAAGAAAAAGAAAAAGAGACAAATCTTTTAGAATAAACTAAAGTGAAAAATATGCAACAAACGCCTAGTTGAAAAAACAAAGTTAGAAAATAGTGCTTGTAGACGCCAAGAGAAAAATACAGAGGAATTCAAAATAAGTCGGAGGCCAGATTCAAAGAATCAAGACGAAACTTTCATTTTGAAAGTAAACCCCAAATATGTCTTGTTAAAGACATTCAAGTCAAACTTAATAAGAAAGAGACAACATGATTAAAAGGATAAAATAATTGCAAAATATCTATGTTTAGATTCTGTGGATGGGTCCCTTTAATCAATTTGCATTGTCAATATGGTTAGACTACGTTAAATAATGCACAATTAATCGTTTGAATTATAAGTTATTTTTAAACATTTTGAGTTATCTTCTTTCTCGTTTTATCAAAAAATACAGATTTTCCTATGAAAATTAAGCGACTGGATTTATTAAAGAGAGAGAGAGAGAGAGAATGGCAAACGGATTCCCCGAGTGACGAAAAATGAACAAGTGAAGAGATAAGGGATAAGGCGTGGGGTCCATTTGTTGGACGAAAGTGCAACTTAGCAACATTTGAAATTAAATAGAAAATTATCTAAATAACCACATATTTTTTATCTATTAACTAACATAATATAATTTTTAATTAAGTTTAGTTTAATTTTTTGTCATATTAGTCTAGTATTAACTTTTTGTATCATATTGGCGTAATAATATTTAAATTTATATCAGTCAGGTGCTTTCCCCGTGATTAAAAGAACCGCATGTTTTAATTTCACTTAATCTATAAGCAGGACAACGCACAAAAGATCAAACACTTAGATGTAACCAATTTTTGTAGTCTAATATTTACATACTTTGATGTGGATCACAACTGCTATTGCGATTTTCTCTTATAAACTTATTTTTCATTATAGTGAATTAATACAATGATTAAAAGCAAATATATAGTCTCACATGATTAAAGTGAATCTTCATAAATCTTACATGTTTTATTTGTTTTTTTTTTGTTTTTGTTTTGTTTTGTTTTGTTTTGTTTTGTTTTTTTTTTTTTTGCAAATGGGAGGTCTAATGGAAGGTAACTTTCATTGAATGAACGTTTTTTTAATATTTTTTATCACCACAAAATATGATACGATATCATTCATTCAATAGAAACACGTGGGGTAAAGTAAAATACCTACCTCCCACGTTTCCCAATTAAAAAGTAAAAAATAGAAAAGGCAACATCAGAGGCACTGAAAAAAGGGGGCGTTGAGTAGTAATCACTTAAAATTTTCAAATCGAAGTTTTGGGCAGTCTATGCCCCATTGATCAGTAATTTCCTAAAGTCCGTAGGTATCGTTCAAAGTTAAAAACAAATAGAAATTTCTCAAAAGCCAATGTGTGATCATTCACCTCAAAAATCGAAGATCCAAAATCCAAAGAAAATCAAAATGAGATCATTCACCTAGAGTCCGTAGGTGTCATTCAAAGTTAAAAACAAATAAAAATTTCTCAAAAGCTAGAGTGTGGTCATTCACCTCGAAAATCCAAGATCCAAAATCCAAACAAAATCAAAATGAGGTCATTCACCTCCAAATCTATCAAACCCAAATCAACAAGATCTATCCCAAAAACCAGAGAGTTCATTTCCCTAAAAAGTACCCAAAATCATAAATACCAAGTCCCAAAAAAATTAAGAACTACAAATATGGTATGTAGGCAACCATTTCAAAATTTTCCGAAGTGCAGCCGCAATCCAAATAAACCTGAATTGCCCCCTTAAAGGACATGAGTAATTTTCACGTTTTCACAATAGAAATCAAAAGGTTTTCCCTTATGCCCAAAGATTGTAATTAAGAGGTTATTTTTATATATGATACTGAATGGGTCAAATTTAAAAAACAATAGACTCTTGTGCTTCCAAATTTCAGTGTAGGTGAAATTATGTTGGGGGTAGAATATTATCATTTTATTTTTGGTGTTAATTTTTTCTTCTTGAACTTTTCTACTCGTGTAATTAATTTTACTTACTGAATTTCGAAAACTAGTAGAAATGTTTTATGAATAATTATGAAATATTATCATATTTGCTCATTTCATTTGTAAAAAATATGAAATGCGTGTAAGCTGAACTTCAAAAACTTTCATTTTTTACTTCCTAAACTTTAGTACTCATGTAATTGTACTCACTAAACTTCAAAAACTAATAGAAATAGTTCATGAATTATGAAATATTATAATATTACATATGGAACATCCATTTGAGCAAATATGAAATATTTTTATATTCACAAATATGGAACGTTTTAAATGTGGGAGTTCATATATATATTTATATATTTTGCAAATGGGAGGTCTAATGGAAGGTAACTTTATTGAATGAACGTTTTTTAATATTTTTTATTACCACAAAATATGAGACGATATCATTCATTCAATAGAAACACGTGGGGGAAAGTAAAATACCTTCCTCCCACGTTTCCCTATTAAAAAATAAAAAATAGAAAAGGCAACATCAGAGGCACTGAAAAAAGGGGGCGTTGACTAGTAATCACTTAAAATTTTCAAATCGAAGTTTTGGGCAGTCTATACCACATTGATCAGTAATTTCCTAAACAAAAACATAGCGGATTTAATGTTTTGAACCTCTCAAAAATTGGAGTTTTAAGAGTCTATTTGGTAGGAAGGATGGAGATGAGGAAGTTAAGAGTGGAGAAAATAAAGGATGCAGATGATTACATGAATCCTTTATGCTTTTTGATAAAAGGGATGGAGAGTGAAAAAACAGTTGATAGATATTTTGACTAATTACTTTATTGTCCATTTCACTAATTTTTAACAATTATTTTTAAAGGGTAAAATAATCTTTTCGAATTATTTTGACAGATTTGGCGGATCGTTCCATCATTGGAAGGAGTATATTTGTGCACCCAGGTGGAAAGCTCCTCCCTCCTCTCTTCTCTTAACCAAACGAAGGGATAAAGCATCACCTCTATATCTCTCCCTCCACCCTCTCTCTCCCTCCAAACGGACCCAAACTTTTAAATTCCATACATTGGAAAAGCATGGGTAATAAATTTATTGAACCCATTCCATAAAATGGAGAACTCAAAATGTCCAAAAAATACCTACTTCATTGTCATATGGGACAAGGGAATTAATTTTCCTCTGCTTATGGTCGTGTGTTTGTTTGGTTAAAGAAAAAATTTTCATTAAGTTGCCATGTATGAATTCATCACGCGGCTTCTGAAGACAGTCCATTGCCGATGTAACCAAGAGCAAGAAACCAAACAATGAAAGAGATTGTCAATCTGGACTAATGGTCTCCAACATGGCCTATGAGATAATTTTTATAAAATTTAAAAAAAAAAGCATAAAAATGGTCGATCGCATAGTATCACAGAAATTTTTTTTTTTCAAAGGCAGCCGAATGGTCAAAACATGATTTTTCACAACAAATGTAACATAAAGTCTCACTTAGGGATATTCACCAAACCCGTCAACCTACTCAAAAGCATTCAGTCCAATTCAACCATTAAATTCTAGTTTAGTAGTCTAATTATCTAGCCCAACATATTTGAGTTTAGTAGTTCTATTATCTAGCCTAAAATTGCTTTTTATTTTGAGTTGATGATTATGAAAATTTTATTGTGAGTTTAGTCAATGTTTGTTTGTTTAATGTATTATTATGATATATGATTTGTATTCTTATGCTAGAATTTAGCCTATGATCGAAAACTAGAAGTTAATTGTATTGCAATTTTATTTAACTACTTTATGTCTAAATATATAATTTAGTTCTTAAAGTACATAGATTGAATCTGTCAATCTGATCCGTGTAATCTAATGTTTACGGATTGAATTGGATTTGGAGTTTCATAGATTGATGATAGATTATGATTTTTCCAATCAGAATGTCATAGATTGGACTATGGATTGAAGCCTAATCCATATAATATGATCCTTTATATAAACGTCAAGTGTAAAGTAAACTTTAAATCATAAATCAAATTAGCTCCAAAATTCAAGCAAAGTGAGATAAACGAGTTTAATCCAAAACTCAAAAAATAATAATAATAACAACTAAGAACTACAAGGATTTGATTCTGATTTGGGCACGTAGGTAACCTAGTTACAAAAATTAGGTACAATCACAAATTCCAAATTCCAAATTTCAAATCAAATTCTACAAAACTCCCTTTAATTCCTCATTAAGTCATATACCAGAGAGTTATCTAAACACAAAATTCAAATGTATAAACTACGTTGACCTAATTGCACAAAGGGTACGAAGGGAACCTAAAGTCCGTAGGCGCCTTGCATAGTTAAAAACAAATAAAAATTTCTCAAAAGCCAAGGTGTGGTCATTCACCTCAAAATCCCAAGATCCAAAATCCAAACAAAATCAAAATGAGGGCATTCACCTCCAAATCTATCAAATCCAATTAACAAGATCTATCCCAAAATCCAAAGAGGTCATTTGCCTCAAAAATAACCAAAATCATAAATACCAAGTCCCAAAAAAAATTAAGAACTACAAGTGGCTTGATCCCTCAATATGTTATGAAGCTCATGTGAACTTGAGCATGATACTTGAGTCTTGAATCTTTGAAGTCAAACTGCTATGAAACTCATGTGAACTTGAACATAGTACGTGAAGCCTCCGCAAAAGTTTGTTTGTTTGTTTGTTTTTTTTTTTTTTGTTTGTTTTTTTGTTTTTCCTAAAGGAGGATCAGTCGAAGAGAGCCATTGAAGAGCGTCATCGAAGATATGTTGTCTTGTTACCTTTGTTTTCAAGTTGATAGGCATCAACTGGAGGGCTAGTGTTAAAGTATTGAATTGGAAAATTTCCAAAACTATTTTTAGTTTGATTTATGTTATTGATAATTAGGTAATTTCTATTATTTGTTAGTTAACTTTCCTTTTCTTGGTATTTTATCCCCTATAAATAGGTTAAGTATTCTTTGTAATTTGTGACACATAATTAAATGAAAAATACTATTCTCTCCAATTTTCAAGTTGGTATTAGAGCTAGAGGAAAAGAGAAAAAAATATACTTAAAAAAAAAAAAAGAGTAGATCATCTACAAAACCCACAAATCAATTCAAACATCCACAACCATCGAAACCAACGAAGCCGTCATTCAGACTCCACGGTCAGCTGCCGTTCGAGGAAAAGTTGCCTCAAACACGCCGCTACAGCCGCCATCTCAGATCATGCCCAAAACCATCACCATTGCTCACCACTGCACCGATTACTAGCTGGCCTTTCTCTGATCGTGCTCGCTTGGTCACTGGTCACTGTTTGTCAGTTGATGGGTTGTCGCTTACTAGGTTGCTGCTCATCCCTCGTTGCTCGTTCGTTGGGTTATGAATCGTTGGTTGTTGTTTTCCAGTGGCATGTGAGTTAGTGTTTTTCTTTTCTTTTTTTTTTTTTAAGGAAAGAAAATTTAAAAAAAATTCAGTATCAAAACTTTATTAAAAAAAGAAAAAATATATATATTTATAAAAAAAAGGAAAAAGGAAAAAAGAGAAAAGATGAATGAAAAAAAATATTGAATCATCAGGGAGAAAATTAGTTCCTGTAATTGTCCAATCAAAAAGTGATATTAGGTGAGGGAACATCCTCACCAAAGTAGTCTTAAATTGAGTCTCAAAAAAAAAAAAAAAAAAAAAGAGTCACTTTACCAATTTTCCCAAAAACTTAAGTTGTTAGGAGGTGAGCTAACAATAATTTTATATTTCAACATCCTCTCAGATGCAGGCCAGACACAGTTCAACGTGTAGACAAATATTAATTTTGAAAGTCTAACACAAATTATAAGAAGCCTGGAACATATTAAAAGCCCAACACACAAATGATAAAAATGGGTTATAAAGAGTTCATGTGCAGGGGGTTGAATTGAAGACATTCATCTTTGATACCATGTTAGTTTACAAATTTTACCAAAAGTTCAAGCTTTTAGGAGGTGGGCCAATAATATATTCTGGGCTTAAGCTGTTCGGGCAAATATTAATTTTGAAAGTCCAACATAATTTATAAGAAGCCCGGATGAACAGGATGTCATTGATTCTCCAAGAGAGGTTCTCCATATAAGAGTTGATTTCAAGGTTGACTTCCGCCACCACCATTGATTCTTTGTTGTTGTTGTTTTTTTCTTTTTCTTTTTTTTACTTGGACCTAAAACTTGTTATTACATGTAAAGCTTGATGTATTTATTACAAATTTAGATCTTATGCCTTGTTATGAACCTAAACTAAGGAATGGAGACTTATAGAATGGAAATATATCCCAGCATATGAATACGTTTGTTTTCTGTTTTTTGTTGGTGTTTGATTTGCAACTTGAATCAGCAGGGGTTAGTTGTTAAAAAATAAAAAAAGGACTTTTAGCAAGGAAAATATTCCTCGCTATACTTTATGGAAATAGTTATAGCGAGGAATTCCTCGCTATAACTCCCCAAAATTCTTGATCACGACCAAAGAGCTGCATCCTATAGCGACGAGTTTTAATTACAGCAACCACAAATGTCGTCATTGACTATAGCAACGAAATGAACTTTTCCTCGCTAAAACTCTATAGCGGCATAGCTATAGTGGGTACTTAGCTAAGAATATTTTCCTCTTATAAGTATATGGCGAGTAGTGATTTTTTTTTCTCCTCGTATAAAAATATTTTCCTCACTTACATGAGCTCTTTTGTGCTGAGCGAAAGACAAGAAGAAGGAAAAAGACAGCGATCACAAAAAATGCTTGAGGGCACATGTCGTGGACCCATCTGTGGTCCATGGTTTGTGGATCACATGTCATGGACCCGATCTTTTATTATTGAATGGTACTTAATACCGACTTACCACGAGAGCAAGTTAAACAGTTTGATTCATGGTTTGAGTTAGATTGGATTGGCCACCCCAATCACTCCATAACTATGCGCCATAGTACATGCACTCATGATATGATGTAAGGGACCCAAAACCAAATTAACATAGGGAAGCATAATTGATTCATAAGAAAGTATAATCGGTTCATGCATTCTTTTATTAAAAATGTTTTCTTGAATTAAAAGTTTTACTTACTGAGCATAAGCTCATAACTTACGTTCATGTTGTAGGTAAGCAACCTACCGAACATGTTTAATGCAAGACTGTGGAGAGATATGCAGACTGTGAAATTTGGGTTGGATACCGTCACGGGTTATTGAAATATGTTATGTAAAATATGTTTGTATTATGTTATGATAAGTTGATAGTATTGGTATATGATAACTAGTATGATTTGTTGAAATGTGGTTTTAAAGCTCGGTAATCAAGTACGTACATATAATAAGTATGAGTATAAATTAAGTTTTGAGTTTTGAGTTTTAAATTGAGTAAAAATATACATATATATGTATAAATATTAATATTTCCATATTTTTACGCAATACAAAGGTAAGTAAGAAGAAGTATGTTTAAGTAAGCACGGTAAGGTAACGGCCCCACGAAATTGAGTCGCTGCAAAGTTGGTATTTAAGTTAAGTAAATAACTGTAACTGCCTTACGTAGGTCAGGTTGTGACAGAGCTGGTATCAGAGCAGGTTTCTTGTCATTCAGTTTTACAGTTCTGCCGTCTGCGCCATAGTTTTTGTAAGATTGTTTTCTTACTCTATTTCATATATATTAATTATGTAAGGTTATAATGATAAAGACATGAACCTAGTGCCAAACTTGGGTTGGATTGAAATGGACCGTGAGGCTTCATTGACATTCTAGGGAATGGAGTCACGCATCTTCGATGGGATACAGGGAGCAGCTGCATTAGTTAAGTGGCTGCACGGTATGGATGTAATACCTACAATTTTTACGGACTCATATATGTAAAGAAATTTAAGTCCGTACTATGTGTTATATAATGCTTCATGAAAATTATGAATATCAATGTGAAATTCATAATTTTATTATTAGTATATGTTTGAGTTATCGTTTAATTAGCTATGAGACTCAATAATAAGTTATTATGTTAAGTATGAGGTCTTTTGATGAAAAAGGCAGAATAAGGATTTATGATTTTATTCCGTTCAAAGTTTGACCAGGATGATTTAAGATATGATTAAGACGGTATTGCAGTATAGTAAGCAATATGGAAATTATACTGTAAAAAACCGTCATCACGGATGAAGAAGTAAGAATAAGGCATGGGACCACTTTAGAAAAATCAGGAATAATATTTAGAGTAATAAGGACTAAGTAGTTTCAAATCCTAAGAAAAATCCATACGCAGTCCAGTTAAGTGCAGATGAATTCTGAACTGTAGTTTAGTATTGCAATACTGTTAATAGTTGAAAACAGTATTTGTAATACCTACAGTAACAAGAAAATGGACTGTATATTAAGATGGAATGCCAAACAAGGCATTACTTGGAGGCCAAGTAAGTAAAGATAATTATGTGACTTTTGGGATTTTTGGAAATTAAAAATAAATATGTGGAAGATTTTGATTAGATGATTTAATAGATAACCATGAAGAGATTTCTTGGCCACCAAGGACCCCTCATGGCTGGCCACCTAAGGAGGATCAATGAGCAAATATTTTATTTTTAGGGAATAATATGTAATTTTAAGAATAAAAATAATTGGTGAAAAATCAAGAATTTTCACCAATAAATAGGGGTAAGGTGTAGAAGAAAAACCATTAGTTGGACTCCAAATTTTTGCCTTTCTTTCAACTCTCTCTCCCTCCCCTAGGAACCAAACCCAAAGAGAGAGAGAAAGAGAGAGAGAGAGAGAGAAAAAAAAAAAAAGAAGAAGAAGAGGTAGGGTGGTCGGATTTTTGAGGAAGAAAAAGGGAGGAGGAAATTTTTGATCTAAGGCCTAGAACCACTTTCAAGGCTTAGAGTTAACCTTCCTAAACCTCTTAAGCAATTCAATTAAGTTATAGTTCAAGGATTTAAGTGTATTTTATGTTGGGCTTGTAAGAGCATGAGCTCACCCCTTTACTTTCATGCAATAAGTTTAAATGTCTAGCATGTGCTTGATTAGGGTTTATTAGTCTTGATTTATGATTTGATGTATGTTTTTGATTATTTGTTTTAGATAAATTATGGTATGAGTGTATGCTTAGTAGGTGTTTGTTATATGTCCCCACATGTTTAAGAAGAAGCATGGTATGCATGAATGATAAAGATGAGATTGTATGATGAATTAAGAATGAAAAACCAACCTAAAACCCTAAATTGGCAAAAGATTACCACACGGGTTGCATGGATGAGAAATAAATGCATGTTGATGGAAATCCTACGTAACACGCTGCATATTTGACGTAGGCTCACGGTTGCAACCGTTTGAGATAGGGTGTGCGTATTTATGTAAAAATCAACCAAAGGTAAAACTGTCAATTTTCGGGTAAAACTGGACAGTAATTTGGAAGTCAATTTTGAGGCCTGTAGAGACCGAATTTGGAAAAAGTTAAAACTACAAAGTTATAGGAAATTGAAAACCTTAGGGGTACATGGACAGTTTTTAAAAATAAGGCTCCAAATGCTTCCTTTTTTAATAAAATCCGAACCTAGTCTGCCCAGACCCTATGCATGGCCAGGTTCAACAAGGAAAAAGGACAGGTTAAAAATAGAATTATTTTTTGAGTCAAAAATGAAAGCTGCAAGACTCTTTGAGGTCTACAACTTTTATGAAGAAAACTTTTTCAAATTCAAAGCAGATTTTAAGATAAAACTGGATCTTAAAAAACTGTGCAGAAAACAGGAAATTCCTGCACAGGATTTTCAAAACAGTGCATGAATAGGCAATTCCTGTGGATGCACTAAAAACTGGAATTATGAAACTATTTTCAAAGATAGTTTTCAAAACTTGACAGTTTTTATTACCCTTACTCAAAAATTACAGTTTTACAAAAGAAATACAGTTTTAGAAAGATTAAAATTTTACAAAGGGATTTTATAAAAGGAAAAATTTGGACAACAAATACTAGGTTTTGTTAAGAAAAGAGAAAATTAAATAAATGGGTCAAAAGTTATTTTGAAAACATAATAACAGAATGATGACCATGAGTAACCAGATAGGATACCAAGCTACTGGGTTGGGTCTAAAGCCCATGGTTACCAATAGTAACCTAATACGATATGACTTTGAAAGTTGGGCTTTAGTAACTCAGTAGGATTTTAATCTAAACATGATTGGGCTTATACTCAAGGTTACTAATAGTAACCTAATAAGATGCTATTTACTATTCAAGTATTGTTTGGGCCTTGTACCCAAAATTTCATTAAGTAATTAAACAGGATACTGTTTAATTGAAATTGGGTCATATACCCTAGGGTTATATTTAGTAATCAAATAAGATAACATTGTGGTATGTGGGGGACATGTAACTAGGGTTACTTGTGAATGTTGGTTAGGATACCAGCATTGAATGTAATGATTTGGAGTAAGAAACGATGATTCTTATCTTACGTCCTTTTTGGAGATAGGAATATAACCTATTCTTCATCTTGTCGTACGTTAGGACAAGAGCTTAGGACAACTGGCAAGTACAAACCTCACCTACAGTATGAAAAATAGTAAACTATTTTCAAACATGACTTGTTTACATGTATACCATGATGTGCCATATTTATGTACATGCCATATTTTGCGATGATGCCATGTTTATATACATGCCATATTTTATGATGATGCCATGTTTATATATATGCCATGTTTTAAGATAATGCCACGCTTTATGATAAAGCCATGCTTTATTAATATGCTACAAGTCATTCTATGTTAGTGATATTTATGTCATACTATATCTATGCATCATATGCATCATGACTAACAAGATCATAAGTAAATAATCTTAGTATTGGAAAAGTAACAAGACTAAGACTAAACCAAGATAAGTAAAGTATCGTACCAACCTCCTGCCAGATCGTGAAGGATTATACATGTTTCAAGATACTAAGACCTTCCGCCAGATCGTGAAGGCTTACATGATTTCCAGAATTGTTAGGGACCTTGCAAACCGTAACCTTATGTGGATTGCGTGCATTTGGTACGTACAAAAGGGGCCCACATGTTAAACAAGATAGTAAGTTCATAATAAGCTCATAATGGAGCATAAGACATTCATAATCGATCATAAATAGATCATGCATAAGTTATATGATGCTTGACATGTTTTGTGGGTTATGTTTGTACTTGCTAAGCGTAAGCTGACTAGTATATTTCATACTGTAGGTAAAGAATCTACAGCTTAATTGGTAGGCCATGTGAACAATGCGGTATAGGATATACCACTACAAAAATTTTTCCGCAACCCTTTCTAAACTCCAAATAGATATGTATATATATGTATATAAATGTGTCGTGTTATACTATATATATGATATTTGAAGACTCGAGTTAAATTTAAGGATTATGTATGACTTCATATTCCGATAAACAAGTAATGTGTATACATGGAAAGTTTACTTATATGGACTAGTCTATTCATATAGTGTTTAGAGAGGAAAAAAAAAATATTCTCTAATTTTCGGTAAGCTTAAGTATTTAAGACCGAGATTTAAATTAAGTAAGTACGGTAACGGCCCCATGTGATAGAGGTGTTACAATGTAGATCCTCTGTGTATCGTATCCTCAGGTATTCATATTATGCTTGCCAGCCGATGCCTAGTCGGGGAGGCTTGTGCATGGTGGCTTGGCAGAAGGGATCTTGAGATGACATTCGTAAATAGTTTTTCTTAATGACACCTGAATGAACTTTGGAGTCCTGATCACTCTAAGATATGGACTACTGCCTGGAGAGGGACCGCCTATGCATTATTACGATCCCGAGTTATACCAGAATATGTACATGAGACGATACGTCAGCTATGTTATAGCTTGACATGTTTATCCGAATGAATATATGGGCCATTATTGCTAGTGGATCAGAGTTGCGTAGCAAAAGCGTGGTTGATAAGCTAAGTTTATGATATGATATGAAGAGATCATGATATATCTCTAGCATGATATGATGAGTTATAATGTTTTTATGATATGACATGATAAGATATAAACGAAAGAATGGGTATCAGAAATGTGAGGAACTAGATTGGATTCCCACGCATACCAATTGCACAAGGAAACGACAAAATCAATTCTAATCATTAGTACAATATTTTCCATCTCACGTTCAGTTTCAATCCATATATATATATATATATATATATTTCTTTAAAAAAAAAAAAAAAAAACGTTAAACGCAGCCAATTTGAACCAGTTTTCATTGGTCCTCTTAGTCAGTGGGTCAATCTAACAACTATTGTTATAGACTGCTGGGATGGGAGCAGCCATGGCTTCATACATAGTCTATAAATACTTCTAGAAGCAGTGGTTATTGACTAAAATTATTTGTTTGAATTTACATAATTTTGAAATGGGCGTGATGTGACCGGAAGATATATACATATATATAATTAATTTATATAATTATCAGCAAAATTGATCGTATCCAATGATGAAGACTCAAATATGTGCCATGTGGATAATCAAATTAATTAGAAAATGCAAAAAGGAGTATATATCGAAGAGGATGTTTAGTAAATGAGTCTAAATCCATTTTATCCCCAATAAATTGGATTCCCAACCCAATTCTCCTTTATTCGAAATCTAAACTATACTTATTTATATATATTTTCTTAAAACACGTCTTTGAATTAACAATTTCAAATTGAAAAAAATCTAACTTTCCAAGCGACACATAAGTCTACTTTTTTTACGGTAAGAGAGATTCAGTTTTACAAGGACTGGCCACATCATAACCCAGTAGATAACTACAAGATGAACATATGTTGGTTAATTAATCTTTACTTTTTTTCTTTTAAATTTATTTCTATGTGAATACGGAGAGCACAACTAATTTCAAGACAACAAATTACATCCTGGTTACTTATGTTAACACCCGTTAGATCTATAATTTTATGTTAGAGAAATTTAACTGAACAACAATATTTGTGACAATTAATAAGGATCTATCTGTGCAACGTGTTGACGGAAATGGCAATCACACCATGTCGAGGTGCTGCAGGATTTGTGTAATTGTTTCTGTGTTTGAACTTTGTGTGGATTTTTTGTTATGTTTTTTAAATTTTGGCTTGTGATAATTTTTTCTTTTAATGTTTTTTTGAACTTTGTCTTGTTGTGGATGAGGATTTTGTAGATCGAGATGTCGCAAATCCAAGGTGGGGTTGATGTTGACAGCAGAGGTGCTGCGTGATCGAAGGACACCTGCAACAATTTTTTTTTTTCTTTTACTAGTTGTATTGCATGTGTTTAGAGTGTGTGGAATAAACAAATAAAACAAAACAAAAATTAAAAAATGAAAAAATTTCAATTTTTAAATTTTAAATTATTTGAAATTTTTTATTTGAAAATTGCCATGTGGCGGGCTTAGGTGGCCTGGAAAGAAGAAGAATAAGAAAGGAAAAAAAAAAGACAACATCACAAAAATACAAAATAACTTAACCAAATTTTTAAATAGTATTTTAGGGGACTTCACCTCTTTTAATATAGTAATAGACATATACTAATTATAACATGTGCAGTGTGAGGCTTAATGGTGTGTTTTGATATATTTCAAATTTAAAAAAAAAATCAATTAATTATAAATCCAAACCTTGAAATATACATTACACTTATTTTCCTTAATTCCTTCCAAACACTGATCTATTTTAAATTAATTTTCAAAATTAATTTCTTCATTTGAAGATACTATATCAATTGACCACTCAATTTAAGCAAGTAGAACATAGAATTGTTTAAATATATATGGTTTAAAATTTCTTCATGTGAATATATGAGAAATTCGTTTAAATAGACCAACAAAAAATTATTTCAGTAGGGTAATATAAAAGTATTTATGAATGATTTATTTGATATAAAGAGATAATGAAAAGAGAATTTAAAAATTTTAGAGGATATTCGAGAAAGAAAGAGAAAATAGAAGCATAATCATTTGTTAAATTATCATAAAAATGAATTATTACAATTTTAAGTTGTATTACTCAAAATTAATGGTGAGTTTATAACACCATTTCAAATCCAAAATATTCATTTTATTTAAAATCAAAATCTACTTTTTTTTTTTTTTTTTTTCAAAATTCACATTAAATTCATTTTTCTCTCTCAAACATCCTTTCATTTAAAAAAATTAATTTAGTATGTCTGAAGTAAATGAGATAAGGAAAATTCTGCACATCAAAAAGTAAAAAGAAAAGAAGGAACAAATGTAACCATTAGATAAAAAGGGGAAAATACAAGGGGAGAAAATTTAAAAAAAAAAAAAAAAGGCTGAAAAGAACCATAGGTTGACAAGTGTAACAAGAGTAGATAGACAACATTGTCGCTTTTACAATATTTATGTATATAAAATAATTTTAGGCATGTGCCAGGCACTTGCTTAACCAATTATTTCAATACAATTAATTATGAGATAGCATGAGAAAATAGTTGTTCAAAAGGACATTTATAAGAAAATATTTTAGTAATAAATAGGAGAAAAGTTAGCAAATCATATAGAAAATTAATTGGGTAGTGCTATAAGAAAATAATAGTTGAGATGATCACCCAAAAAAAAATTGTTTGACTAAAGATACATTGAAAAAAAAAAGTTCAATATGGGCAAAAAATGAAAAATTAAAATTAAAAATGACAAAATGAAGCAAATAGAGAAGAGATTCTCACGTGGACAAAATGAAGAATAATTTTACAAAGTAAATAGAATAAAATATATATATTTTACAAAAATTATGAAAAAAATAATAGTTTAGATGGAGAAAAAAAATAAGTATGCATACATTCAAGAGATTTTTTGAATGAAATAAAGGAGAAAAAAATTAGCAATTAAAAGAAATAAAAAAAAAGGGAAGGGGAAAGAACGAAAAAGAACCAGAAAAAAAAAAAGAAAGAAAAAAAGCGGGAATGACATGTGTCAAAAGGAAGGAGGAACCTTTGGCTTTTTTTTTTTATTATATATTTTTATATATTTTATTATTAAGATTATATATATGTTAGGATACATAAATAGAATTTTAAGATTTTCATGTAATTTTTTCGTTATTCTATATGTTATCAAGATTATAGATATATATGTAAGGATACATATATAGAATTTTGAGATTATTTTGTTAAGTAATTTTTCGTTATTCTAGTAATTATAGTTTTATGTAAATTGTTTATAATCTATGTTATTTGTTGTTGTATAGAAAATAACCCGATAGATTAAAAAAAAAAAAAAAAGAAAGTATTCTTCAAAAATAACCCAGTAGATAACAGAAAATAACAAAACTAATACGTTAGAATGTAAAAAATAATCTACTAGATTATTCTCTGGCGAGATGGTACATCTATTTTTGTTGAAAATGAAAAAATAATTTGGTAAATTGTCAAAAATAATTTAACAGAATACCATCGGATGATCAATCATTTTTGTTGGAAACAAAAAATAATTTAGTATACTATCGAAAGTAATTTACTAGAATACTCTACAATGATCAATGTTAGTGACTGGAGTCCATTGGTAGTCAATGTTTGTTCTGGCAACATATGATAGATTATTAGTGGTAATCTATTAGATTACCCTTTCATCCAGTGGGAGGTAATCTTGACAAGACATATTATGTGATCTTTAACTTATCTAATTAGATGTAAAAATACTTGAAAAGCTACTATTACCAGGGTAATAATCAAGAGGTATACTTTTTAGGGAGCAATCTGCAAATCACCCCCTAAGATATGCCCTCCGCTCATACAACATGAGAAATTTAAATATAAAAGCACGCTTAAAGAGGAGAAGAAAGTTAAACAAAGGAAAACAGATGACAAGATTTCAACTCTCAGATTGAGCACGTAGAACAAGGAAACGCATGATCTACTTTTCGAAGGACGCCTCATTGAAAACATCATGCTACAATAGAAATTTCCAAAAGGGATGTGTAACTTAATTTTACGGGTAAAATTCGATGAAAACCAGAAAACAGTAAGTTAAATATATATAAAAATAAGAAATGGTTATAAGATGTTGACTGTGGTTTCAGCAAGAGACCGCAAAATATTGAATTTATTTAATACACATTAATAACTTAGAAACAAATTGAATAGCCATTAACTTAACAAAGAATTACTTTTCCGAAACCATGATTATATGTAAAGATAGACTTAATTTGAAATCTGTTTTTTTTTTTTTTCCTGTATTTTTTAATTCAAATTTTCCTACATTTTTTAAATTTAAAATCTGTTTTTTTTTTTTTTTTAATAACTTAAAATCTGTTTTGATTGAACAAGGAGATAGGCATTAAATCCGCCAGGTTACACACAGAAATTTCTGAAGGAATGGAATTAGCTACGTGATCAACACTGAAAATACAAAGCTACAAATTTCAGCACATTATTAAGTAAAATAAGACACTAATTTGACGGACTATTTATTGAACTCTTAAAAGGAAAACATAGTAAAATACTAGTTTTCCAATGACTATCAAGGAGAGTAAGGTATCGGTACAATATGAAGATGAATTTTCTTACGAACAGCATAAACTTCAGTCATGTCCATATTCTCAACATCATGATTTGGTAACTTCCAGTCAAACCAATAAAAAGGATTTGCAAGTCCAGAGCATCTCCTTCTACCGAATCCAACCGGGATCAAATGAAAATCTTGACTATTGAAATCAATTGGTCTTTTAAGTAGTCCACTTGGTTGATATCATTCCTATCTCTTTTCGCTTTTTCTTCCACCACTCTTTTGTCTCCTCTTGAGCTTTCTTCATTACTGTTGGATGTCTTTGCAGCTTAATAATTTACCAATCCGTTATTATTGAACTTCTTTCAATTCCAGCCGTAAACATGTCCTGAAGATACAATTTTATGTCCTTTTAGCCTTTATTTTAAATATTTTTATCTAATTCTCTCAAAAATTTCGTATAGATTGGTTTATACTTATATCACAGTTTGCTATTGGGCTTGAATAGTAATGGAGATAGAAATTATTGTCAGCATGGATAAACAACAAAAGCCGAAATTTAATAGCCCACACAGGGTGGATGGGTTGGTGCGGAATTCATCTTTAAGGATCTCACCAAGTTAGAAGTCGTAGGTTTGAATCCTATGCCAACTCAGGGAAGTTGTTCCTATATGTGTGGAGTCTCAAAAACGGAAAATGACGGGATCATCACCATATTTTTTTTAGTAAAAAAGAAAAAAAAAAGGCCAAAATTTAATATAAGTAATTTATTTCTTCTTCTTTCTTTCTAAATCAGTGGACTTTAAATGTATTGGTTCATTTCTTTATATTTTTTAGTCTATTGGGATTTTGAAAAATGAATATGCTTAATAGGGTTATAAAATTAAGTTTTTAATTTTAGTGAGCACTTTGTGTGTATTAATATAAAAATAACACATATAGATAGTTGTGATGCTTTTGTAATTATTCTTTTTATTTTTAGTAATACTATGAGATGAAAAAATGATGAGGATGCTAAGCAATTGTCAATCTAATCAGGATATTTGGATACATCTATTGATTTTTGTCTTCATTATTTATTTAGAAAAAAGATATTGTTTTTACTTTTTGACGTGTCATTACGAAGTTGTATGTTTTCACATATATTGTAGCATTAGAATTGCAATTCAGTGGAATGACATCGAAATTAATAATTAATGAAACGAAAGAATAAGTAAATCGAAAGTGGAAGACATAAAGAAAACTAATTATGAGAGTCGTAGACTCATAAAAGCGTTGCTGTACGGAATTGTGAATGGACGGACATTATTGTATGGACAATTGATGCACCCGGACTTTGCGGAGTTGATACTTTGAACTTGTGTTTTTGGGCAGAGATAGTAGGTGTGAGCGGAATTACACGTAGCATCAAATTTATGCTTCGTTTGATATTTCAACTCAACTCTAACTAAATTGTATTTTTTTCACCTTAGTTTTTGTCATTTTCTAAAAGTTAATAAAAATTATAATTAATTTTTAAAAAGTCATTCAATTCCAACTTAAAAATTTCATTTCTAACCGGCGAACCAAATGTAAGCTAAGCTATGATAACATGTGAGAATACCCAAAGCCATATTTGAGAATTAAGTTTATGATAAGAGGTGAGAATACCCAAAGCAAAATCGAGCTTGGACAGAAAAACAAGAGAGAAAAGGATATTGCTTGGGGATTGTTTTTATTACAAATACTTAAAGGAAACATAAATTTGTTTGTTTTTTATGCTATGATACTTATGACACTTATTTATTAAAAAGAAATAAAAACACTCAAATTTCAAACATAAACCTATTAAACTAATCACAGGGGGTTATTTAAATGTATCCACCAATGCATTGGAATTTGTTTCGGTAGATACAAATTCACAGTGGAATTGAATCTACAAAAGTAGACTTGATTAAATTCTTCATGAGTCCTCCTGCATTGGTATAATTATACCCATCCTTGTAAAGAACGTGCATGGCACGTGTTAAATTGACTATACGCATAAGGAGAGGCATTGGCACATCTAAAGGTACAAGGCACTCTTCATTGAGGTCCTTCCATGCGTCATCAACTTTCTTATTGAGTACAATATGTGCTTCTTTCTCAGATGCATCATATTGTTTCACATAGCATTCGATACTTGTGGCAACATGTCCTCTTTCTCGCTCAATCTGGAAAAGATTCAAAAGATCATGATAACTAAATAAAACTTCTGTATCACATCCCATTTTTAACCCATTATTCAGGAAAAAGTCTTTTACAATATTTTCTTTCATAAAAAATAAATTTATTATATAAATTGTGAGTTCAAACTTTTAATCAAAATGCATCCGAAAAATTCACCACAAGATTTTCATTTATTGTTTGTTTTTCGACACCTCATTACAAAGGCGTATTTTTTTCATTACTAAATTATGCCTATAATGTTGCAGTATTAGATTTTTTTTTTTTTTTAACTGATGATGGAGACCTTAATTTTTTTATCATCGATTTTTATAATAGTGAGTTGTGATATTTCAACTGATGGTTCTAATGTTTTATTTTATATTAATTAATATATGTAGGAAATCTTTTAAACATATATTAATTGAAAAAAATGACAAATCACATATTACGTTAGTAGATACCTTGTGGCCAATAATGTCGTCCATGAGCCTACTAATAACGCAAGCAGCTGAAATAATTTTGGGATATTTTGAAGCCCATTCAAAGGCTTCTTCTGTTGCAACATCTCCCATTCCGAGGAAAGAAATGATTGTGAGCGGGTAATAACCACAGAACATAACTCTAACCTGCCAATACTCTTCCATTGTTGGCACATATTTGTCATGAAACCATTTGGCTTCTTCAAAGTAGGCTTGGACTTGCATTTTCACCTGAGTGCCCATGTATATTGGTCAAATTGCAGTGAATTTTTATAGGTATTATATATCAAATCATCAAAACATAGCTAGCAAAATACGGAACTTAAATTGAGAATGAATCGCAGGCAGTTTAAAAAGAGGGTCAATGTTGTTAACTCGTCTGCCAAAAATGCAGTTATAAGGAATTAGACGACTAATTTTCTTTGCCTTAACAAAATTAAGGAATAAGTTGCCTATTAAAAGCGTTGCAATACTGAGCAGGGACGGAGGAATAAAGCACAAGGGTTAAAATTAAGCACCCACTTCAACTTTTCCTTTTGTAAAAATTAGCTCATAATTTTGAACAAAATTTCATAATAGCCCCTAGAAATTTCATGATAAAGTATAAGGGTTAAAATTAAGCAGAATGCTCGTTTGTTTGTTTGTTTGTTTTTGTTTTTGTTTTTGTTTTTTTTTTTTTAAGTTTCCCTGATCCGGATAATATAGCTAGGATATATATATATATATATATATAGTTTTTTTGTTAGTCAAGTAGAAATAGATCGTACTTGTGGTCTTATAAAGTTATATTGTTGGTTTTGAACATTCAGTTTATGGCTATTTTAGCTACCAAAATCCCTGAAAAAGGAAAAATGTAGTCAATATGCTAGCATATTTCTTTTTTATACCTGATCATATATAAAGCAGAGATCTTTATTAGGGGACCTAATTATCTCATATTTTAATTACTTACTGCTTCTTTAGCATAATGAACTCGATATGATCCTCTGCCTTCTTTCTTCAACAGCTCCTCGATTTCTTCGTATATTTTTAAGAGTTCCCGATAACAGTATTTCATGTACTCGGGAAGTGGATCTAGGCAGTTGATATTCCAGCTGAACCAAAAACATGGTTGTGAATCAATCAGAAGTTGCTCAGACAGATACTAGTTCACAAGTGTATGATCAGTTAGATATGGACATCAAACCTGTGAACAGCATCTGTGAAGAGCTCTAGCTCTTCAATCGTTCCATAGACATCATATATATCGTCAATGAAGGACAATATTACAAATACTTTGACTAATATTCTTCTGGCAAGGGCGTATTGAGGCTCAAAATATACTCCCGCGATCCAAAAATAGGTTTCCACAAGCCTGTCTCTTGCAAAAGGTAGATTTGACGCCACATCCAGATCTTTCCACCACCTAGTTTGTTAAGTGTACAAAGAAAGTACAAAAAGATATTAACATTTTTTTAGAAAAATAAGAGAGAATACAACAAGCATTACACCCACGAAGCACAAATCCACCTATATGTGGGCACCAGAATGTCGAGCATGCCGCATCAAATCTCCCTTCAGTTTTATAAAACTCGAATTATACAGTTTTATTAAGTTATACACGCGAAGATAATCCAAAAAGAAGAGATTCAAACCAAAAACAGAAAATCAAATAAACTATAGTAATTTTGTAGGAAGGATCAGCTCACAAGCGAAAACTTTTATCTCGCAAGACTTAGGATCCATTTGGCTCATATGTGTTTTTTTTTTTTTTTAATTGAAAATTGCCCTTTAAAAAAAATGAGAAGTCACTTTTTTTTTTTTTTTTTTTTAAGTTATGAGGTAGCAAATGGTGCAAATTTTTTGTAATCATGAAAAATGTGAAATTTTTGAAATGGTGTTTGAATAGATATTAGAAAAAGTCATTTGAAATTTTTTTTTTTTAACAAATCAAAATCTTATCAGATTTATTTAATAGGGTATATATAGGTATGGATTTATTCCTCTATTAACTGTGAACACGTTGAAAAAAGAATCATTTTGATCGGAATGAAACAAAAAAGTTATGGAATTAAGGCAGATGAGAGAAATTTTTTAATATGTAAATATAAATGTGCAAAATATTTTTGAAATGGAAACAAGTATAATGTTTTTGAAAAATGAGATTTTTTCCACCTCATTTCTAAAACGAGACGGGTTTTTAGGTCTAAGTAAGTGCCATTTTCATTTCATTTCGAACATGAGATATGTCAAACATGTGAAACAAACCGACTCCTAATATAGGTCTTAGTAAAACTAAAAAAAAGAAAACCTAATGGAGAGAACCCTAAACAAGAAAACATTATTACAAAATAGTCTTTTGGTATTAAATGAAGTGCGACACCCAATCTTGAATTCTTAACAATTACAAAAATAACACATACTATTTGAAATTACTAAGCTCTAAAACTTGCAATCCATGATGCATAAGATAATTTAGATAAAATCGTAAATGAGTGCTGGGCTTCAAAACAAAGTTAGTTGGGGATAGTTATGTGGA
>CM046381.1:9690102-9706060 GCA_025413485.1 Ficus microcarpa
ATGAATTAGTTAGGGTAAGCATAGTAATGTGCAAATTTATCACATGAAGTACAAAAGTATCAGAACGAGGACAGATTTCAAAACGATTTACGATATAAATGTAGTTCCTGAAATGTGAAATCGAATAGTTAATTGAAAAAAAATCCATTAAAAACTAAAAACCTACTAACGATAATAAGTATGACAGCAATAAATATTAACCTTGTGATATCGCTAAGTTCCTTCTGATGCATCTTTTGCAAAACGTTGAAATCTAGCTTTGCAAAGTTGAGTAAAACCTCATTATGTGACGGGTTTTCCTCGTACATGGAAATGTAATGTCTTGCCTCCACCCTCTGCAAGCCCTTCCGGATGGGCTGATTCAAGGCATGCTTTGCTTGTGCTGCAAGAAAGGGACTCAATCGGGATGACGTTGTTGACGATTGAAGATGAGTTGTAGTGAAAGCAAGAGCTTCTTCCAGTATAGGCTCTCCATGACCCATGAGATGTGAAGCTTCATATAAGCTTAACATTCCTTGAGCATCACTTGCAAGGGCATTATTGAACTTCCCTTGTTCATTTGTGAACTTCTCAAATATACCTGTATTACCAATATTCCACAAGAAAGTATAAGACTCGTAACCACTCAGATAGACGTTTAAAAAAAAATGTAGGCAAATTCTACCAAAAAAGACAAAAAGAAAGGAGAGATTGACATAAATGCCACTCTTTTAAAATCTTTTGACATTTTTGCCACTATTTTTGGACATTTTATCTTCTTTGCCACTCAAGAGTACTTGTCAAAGGTCAATCTAGTATGTTTACTCAAATTTTCACGATTGATAGAAAACAACTAAGATTCTGCATATATTCTACAAGATGTTATTAGAACTAACAGTAACCACTCATAGTGTTGGTCACCGGCTTCGGTCGTCAGCACCAGTCACCAAAATATTCTCATATAATATTTTGAAAAATCTATGCAATTATCTTTTGTTTTACACATAGACAACTTCGGTTGTTGGCACCAGTCACCAAAATATTTTGTGTAAAATACAATTATTTTTTAACATATATCACGGAACATCCCCAATTCTGAGTCACTGGCGCCTATTATAAGAGTATTTTGGTAAAATAATTTTGGTACTTTTACCCTAATATTTTTGTTTTCAAAAAAATTATTATAATAGAGTAGCCAAAATATCCTACTAAAATATTTTAGAAACTGGCATCGGCACAGAAACCCATGTCATGGTTATTGTTAATACTGGTGACATTTGAAAAAAGGTATATAGTATCATTCATCCTTCATTCAAGAAACAATAAAATTTCAAAAATTAAAAAAATAATAATAAAAAGCATGTCAAAAAGTAAAGTTGGAAACAAAAAGGGTGCAAATATGTCCATGGAGAGAAAAGGGTGGCAATTTTCCTAAAAAAGGGGACAGAAATTGGCCAAAATGGCGTATAATATAAACATATATACAAGGAGAAGGAAATGTAACTTATCAAAAAAAAAAAAAAAATGGAGAAGGAAATGTAGACGCTTAGGAGAGAAAATATCTACTCTTTCACTTGACAAAAAATGTCTCATTAAAACTTTCAAATGGTAAATCTTTAGAGAAATTATCTACTCTTTCACTTAATACAAACAAAAAATGTCTCAATAAAACTTTCAAAAGGTAAATCTTTAGAGAAAATATGTCTCATTAAAACTTTCAAAAGGTAAAACTTTAGAGAAATTATCTACTCTTTCACTTAATACAAACAAAAAATGTCTCATCAAAACTTTCAAAAGGCAAAACTTATTGAAAGATTTAGCCGAGAAAAAAAAAAAAGAAAAAGGAATGCATGAGCACATCATTCAAAAGTAATATCTAATTAATCTGCCTATAATTAAGATTGAAAACTTTAAAGGGTGTCGTGTGAATACGAAGATATGTACCACTTGAGACATTGTATCCTTCTTGTCTTAACAGCCGAAACCAAAGCGAAACGATATGAAGGTCACCGTTGTGTTTTTCAAGACTGATTTTCTCATTGTCTCTTAACTTTTCACTAATTTCATCCTCAAAACGATAATCCAAGCCTAAGCGTTGGATTGTATCAACCAATTCAAGGGTTTCTGAAAGATTAGGGGCAGCAACAGCAAACATCCTCTTGACTTCCTCTTTCATTTTTTGAACTTCTTGTTGCACCGTCACGACTTCAACAGCTTCCTAGTGAAAACAATCAAGATAAGAACATGCCATTAGCAATGTACGTAGCATAGCAATATACATAAAAGAATTTTCCTCCAATTGTCCTCAAAATCACACAGGAAAACTAGCATATATATATATATAAATATTATATGTAACATCGTGATTATACCATGGACTCAGACATAGATTTGAGGAAATGATCCCCCCAGATGGTGGGATGAAAATCAGCAGTTCGGCGAATCGTTGTTGGTGTGGCTTTGATCACGGTTGAGCCATGAAGTGCTGAAACCGGAGCAGACATTTTCCTAGCTGTAATGGTTTTGGAGACGAGGATGATTGGCTACAAAGGGATGGTTTTTGTTTCAGTGAGATGGCTTGAATTGTCTATGAAGATTGCTTATAAGGTGCTAAATGAGATATTTATAGACTTTCCAAATATATTATAACACGCTTGGGCAGCCTATCTTTGACCCACACTCGTACTCTTTATCTGCACGTTTTTTTTCCCTTTATATATATTATTGTCACATGAATACCTAGATATCCCAATCAAGTCAGCATTGCATCCTGAACATCTACCCATCCCGTGTATTATAAAAAAGAAAAAAACAAAAAAACAAAAAAACAAAAAAAAGTGAAATCACTTAGAATCAAATAAAGTGAAAAATATGCAACAAACACCTAGATGAAAAAAATTAGAAAAAACGTGCTTGTAGACGGCAAGAGAAAATACAGAGGAAAGCAAAATAAGTAGGAGGCTAGATTTAAATAATCAAGATGTAACTTTTATCTGGAAAGTAAATCCCAAATTTGCCTTGTTAAAAACATACAAAAGTCAAAACTCAATAAGAAAGAGACAACACGATTAAAAGGATTAAATAATTGCAAAATATCTATGTTTAGATTACGTTAAATAATTCACAATTAATCGTTTGAATTATAACTTATTATTAAACATTTGGAGTTATCGTCTCTCTCGTTTTATCCAAAAAAAAAAAAAAAAAAAAAAAAAAAAAAAAAAAAAACAGATTTTCCTATGAAAATTAAGCGACTGGGTTTATTAGAGAGAATAGCACACGGATTCCGCAAGTGATGAAAAATGAACAAGTGAAGAGAGAAATGATAATGCGTGGGGTCCATTTGCTGGACGAAAGTGCAACTTAGCAACATTTGAAATTAGAGAGAAAATTATCTAAATAACCACATTTTTTATCTACTGATGAACATGACACAATTTTTAGTTAATTTTAGTTTAATTTTGTGTCATATTAATTTATTGTTAATTTTTTTGTATCATATTGGTGTAATAGTATTTAAATTTATATTATTCAGGTGCTTTCCTCTTAATTAAAAGAACTGCACGTTTTAATTTCAATTGATCTATGAGTAGGACAACACACAAAAGACTGAACACTTTGAAGGTAACCAATTGTTGTAGTATAATATTTGCATACTTTGATGTAGATTGCAACTGCGGATGAAAAGAGGATGTGCGAATTTTCTCTTATAAACTTATTTTTCATTATAGTGAATTAAAACAGTGATTGAAAACGGACATATACTCTCACATGATTAAAGGGCATCTTCAAAAATCTCACTAGTTTTTATGTGTCTATATTCTATTGCGACTTTTATTTATTGGTAACATAAAATAAAATAAGGACATCTAATTCTCAGCAACGAGTCTTTGCGAAAGCCGCTTGTCTTGGATATCCTTTGTAGAGGCAGGGTATTTTTGCAACTTTATAAGACTGTTACCGGTTCAAGGTCTTTCCATCTCCTCGTGCCTAAAGGAAAATCTCAAAATTTTCTTTACTGTGGCATATTGTTAATTTTTTATTTACAGATAAATAAAATAGAATTATTAAGTAAATTTTAAAAAAATCTATAAATCAGAATATTTACTAGTAAATCTGGATATGGACTATGATTTTTTATTTTATGATTGTTTGATATATCCAATTTGAAGAAAAAATCTATGAATCCAATTATTTACTAGTTAATCCTAATATCTAATTTGTTTTCAGTTTTTTTTATTTATATTATAAACATGATATTTATTATGTAAATCCAATATTTACATTGTTTTTAATTCAAATTTTTATTTAAAATACATTATATACCCCTAAGTCAGGAAAATTATCAAATTAGCCCCAAATTAGAAAAACCCCAAATCAAACAAAATTAAACAAAGTCAAAAACCCTAGTCTCTTCTCCAAGACACCGCCGCCATTGCCGCCGAAGTCACAAATGGAGAACCTTTCTGTCGCAAAGGAAACCCAAGATGGCGATGCTCCCTTCACAGTCAAGAATGGTTGCCACTGCAATGTCCTCAAAGGAAACCCAAGCTCCCTTGCGATCTTCTCTCCCCGCGAGAACTCAAGATGGAGCTGGAGATCATGAACTTGCGGTCTCTAGAGCTTCGCGATCGCCTACCTGGTTCACGCTGAAGCAATTTGCTCTCGTGATAGCAGCTTCTCTGGGAACATGAGTTCGAGATCTAGGCCACAACGATGACGACGGTCCCTTGGGAGAGCGATGGCGACTTCACCAGTAGGATAAAAGAGAATGTGAGCTTGAACGGCCGTGGCTCGGACAAGTCTTGGCATTCCGGTGAGGTCGATGCAAGACTCAGGTGTCTGGTAAGGTAACAGGGAAGGGAAATAGATAGGGGTAAAATGGAGATATTTGAAAAGAAAGATTAAATATGCTATTTAGTTAAAATAGTTTCAAATATGTTATTACTTTAAAATCTTATAATCCAATATGTGACCATTATCTCAAACCCACTTGAAGATCTCACTTCTATGCTCAGTCCATGACCGTTTGCCAAGACATCTAAAATTTCGTTTCTTATGCATTTAGTTCATGCATTTCTTTTAATTAAGTATTTTTCTTGTTATTTCATCATACACGCAGAGGACATACTACTCCATTAGGATGCTTTCCTTGTTTATTCATTCCATGTTTGAATAAAGATTTCATGGTTTTTCTTCTGCAATTTTGTTTCAACAACGTAACTATGAATTACTACTGTGATGTCAAAGACGTTGACAGTAAAATACCCAATTCTATGTCTAAACACTAATTTTGATAGGGGGCACATATCCCCTACAATCTACATCAAACAATGACAATGACAAGCAACATCATCAAACAACATCAAGCGATGAGTGACGAGTCTTAAGACTTGGAAAATTCCAAAATTTTGCTTATTGAGGAAATGGAATACTACTCTCCCCCGCATGGGAGAGGCTAAAAACTTTATGAGTTTTCAAAGAAAACATCACTTAGCCTCTTCTCAATGTGGAGATAAATCAACATCACTGCTTGACGAGCATATTTGTTATGTTGTGTTGTTCAAGAGTAATTGACACATATCTAAGGAAGAAAAACAAATATTTCAACTCGATAAACACATTAAAAACGCAGTTGTGAACGACGTTGAGTGGTATACCAAATTACGATTGCATACTTGTACGTTTCAAGCATAACAAGTCTCCTCTCCTAAACACCTCTCCTAAACAGTCCTCATTTCAACGAATGAGACACATGTGAGAACACTGTAGTTCAATTCATGACCATGAGGTTTTCTCTTAGGTTACTTGTTATGATTTTTTTTTAAGTTTTCTTTCAGTTTTTTTTTTTTTTTTTTTCTAGTCCTTATTTTTAGAGCTTCGACATCTGAAAAATAATTTTTGTACTTTATTTTTTCTTTTTCTTTTTAATAATTATTTTGCCCGTCTAACCGAAATATATCCTTCTTGTTGTAATGTCTCTTTTTGTTGTATATACAATGAGATTTGAAATTAGTGCGACCAATACAAAACAAAACAATGGTAAAGAAAGTTACACGAATCTGCAAATTAACAATAATACATTATTTTAAGGATTTTATATTCTAAATTAAACATGGGGTGTAGAGTATCTTTTGTAGTCTTAGCATAACTGCGCACTTGCACAACATATGGACAAGGATGATTATAATACTCGAAACGTGGAAAACACCGAAGAATCAATAAAATATGTATATATATATATATATACACACACATATAATTGATATAAAACACATGTCTTCTTTTAGTAGTAGGTGAGGCCCGGCCCCAATCACACATGCTCTGCTAGGGTTTTCTAGAAACCTCTTCTCGTGAGTCGGGGAACCGTTAGTCCTCTCCCATTCACAGTGATGGAATTAGGACATTTTGATTTAGGGGGATCCATTAGGAAACCTAGACCCTTACTTCTCAGAAGATAAATATTATGCTCTTCATACTTCAATGAGCGGAAATTTATTTTAGGTAAGTAAACCTAGTTTGAATCATGCTCTTTTGTTCCCTCCATTAGGTAGTGAGGAGATATAACTAGGCATCTCTTTTCATTAATTATAAAGAGTAAATCCTTTTATGTATGGTAGGTTTTGCATTCTCTTTCTTGTTTTCTTGTTTTATTAGCATTTATTGTTGGGTTCTAAACTTCTTTTTTATTTTTTATTTTTTATTTTTTTAGTATTAAATGAGCTGAGAATTGTGGGATTGGCATGGTATGAGTTGTGTAATTTATAGGTTCTAATTTATAGTGCAATAGAGGAATTTTCTATCTAGGTTCTCTTCAGAAAGGAGGCAAAAAATATTTATTTTTGGCATAAATCATATGTTTATAGTGTCAGGTTTGGATACTCTTTTAATTTGGTCGAATTAAATAAAGGAAAAGAAATTGGCCTCCTCCCATCACTTGGAGGTGGAGGGCGCCTCCTGCCACCCAAGCAATTTTCTCCAATTTTTAACTTTTGAAAATTGTTTCCTGTTTGAATTCAAATACCTAGATAAAATTCTAATTTTGTAATTACAGACTTTTTCAATACAAAATAGCAAACATATCACATAAAAAACTACACACCACAAGGACAATCCCTGTCGCGTTGGCGCCACTTGCAGTGTAGTCCAACATTTTGGATCATCTAATTTTAATTTATTTAAAAATATCATTATTTAATTAGTCAATTAATTGGTTATATATTATACAAACACCTAATAATTTAAAATTCAACAATTCCAAATTAACCAATCCAATTAAACACAAAAGGTTCAAATAGCATTGCTGAAACGGAATGAATTATAGCTTTATAGTTCGAAACTCCAATAAAATTTTGACAATTTATTAAACTCTTTAGTCAATATATCAATTATATTAATTTCAAAGCTATTCCATTAAAAACCTGGAATTGCAATTTTGAAATTATAAATATAATATATTTAAAAATTTTGAATTGTCCACTGATATAATCAGTACATATTCTATAAATCAACCCTACATAAACAATTCAAAGTTAGAGGCAGGTTTCAATAATCTGTTCACATCTATAGTTGTATCTTTCTCCTAAAGTACTATTAATTCTCTAAGGAATAATTAGTTATGATTTAATCATTAATTGAGTGCTCTGATTGTGCAAATCTAGAATCAACATGTAAGGGAACTATCAATCTATTTCATAATGAAAGAATGGACTTTATCTTGTTAGATTAACATTCCCAAATATTTAATTTGTTATGTCTCCATGATACAATAAATGAGGCTCAATATCTTGTGAATATGTACCAAGTAAGTCAAAAGACACAACGTCATAACATGAGTCTCTTAACAAGTCATAATTAAGAGTGTTTCATTTATGATTATCATTGATTAAATTGAAATATTCTATATGCTAAAAGAGATTACCAGAGATTCAAATTATTCGTCTTCCTATCCTAAACATAATCATAATTTATAAAGCACATTTATTCCGATAACACCTCAACAACAATCTGGATAAGATTGTCACATTCATAATCAAGATTAACCATGCTAGTAATATTTAATTAAAGATTCCAACTTTAGATATTTATTACGAACAATATTTTTTTCATTAGGGTGGGTCTAGTGGCATCTCCTATTTTACTTTTCCCACCCACTTTTAAAACCATCTAACAACTTAATTTTAGAATTTCAAAATTACTTGTTTCACCAATTTATTTTCTTAAAAGCCTTAATAACTAAATTATTTGCTTTTCTTATTTCTCCACCCACAAAGTCTAAGGGGGTGTTTGGTGAATGAGTTTAATTAGTTTAAGATTTTTAAGTTTTAATAGTAATTTTTCAGAAAAGACAAAAAAAAATTTTCAGAAAAGATAAAAAACTTTTTCAAAAAAAGACAAAAACCATAATGAAAAAAGTACAATTTAGTTTAAAATAAACTAACAAATAAACGGGCCCTTAATCTCCTATATAGTTTCACTTAAAAAGAAAAAAAAAAAGATGTTTTGTTTTTTGTTTTTTTTTTTTGTTTTTGTTTTTGTTTTTGTTTTGTTTTGTTTTGTTTTTGTTCTTTTTGTTTTTTTGTTTTTTTGTTTTTTTTTTTTTTTGAGATATCCAACATGAATTTTTGGTTGGCTTATATGTTTAAAGATTTTCAATTCACGAACTCCCGTGTTTGTTTAAAAATAATACACCTTTTCTATTACTTTTAAATTTTTTCAGTTGGGAGCATATTACTTATCTGAAAAAGTGAAGAAACTAAAGATTTTATTAAAGTGACAAAAGATTTGTTAAATGATCTATAAACCCACTAAGAGGACAAACACAATGTTTCAAAAACTATAATGGCATAAAAATTATACGAATTCATATTATTTTGGTGAAAGATGTGTATTATATATATATATATATATATTTATCGGTTATCCATTTTATTTATTTATTTAAAAAAAAAAAAAACATGAGACTGTAGGAGAGAACTAAGTGTAGAAGAACCTAACGATATCGTAAATAGTTTATGTAGAAGATTAGAATTTACCTCTAATTAAAAATTATAAAATACATAACCCTTAGTGATAATTTTGAATAAATTTTAACTAGCTGGAAATCTCGTGGAAAAAAAAAAAAGAAAAAAAAAAGCTGTATAATAAGGGAAAAAAAAAACAAATAATTTAGTTATAAGAGCTTTTTGGGAAATTTAAGGGGTAAAATAAGTAATTTTTTAATTCTAAAATTAATTTGTTGGGTGATTTTAAAAAGTGGGTGAAAAAAGTAAAATTGGGGGTGTTAATATATAGATGCACTCTTTTTATTATTATCCTTAAAATATTATCTTCTTGTCTATAACTCTTTTATAAAATATTTAAGATCATATAAATAATCAAAACTTTTAATAAATTTTTTAAGTATCAAACATACATATACATAAGAGTATATTGAAATACAACATATTTATTTAAATTATAATAAACCGTTTAACACCGTGTACTTGCTGGGCATCAATCGTAAGATTAACTACTTAAAACAGCATGATTAATTTCATATCATTCTGTAGGTGCCAATTTAATCAGGACATTGTCTAAGTTTCTCTCATATCAATTTTTTTTGTCCTTTTTTTTTTCTTTTTTTCTTTTTTTCTTTTTTTTTTTATTGGCATAACTGTCATCCGATTAAAATATCATCCCACCTAAATTGACACCCTTTTTTCTAGCCAACTATAATCAAATTTTTTTGCTCTCACTATTTACGAAAGAAAAAAAATTTATTTTGAATGATCATTTTCAAATGGGAAAAATCAAGAAACATATTGTTTAAAATCATATTTTTTAATCACATCCAACCTTTGATCTTGTAAAAAATAAAAATAAAAATACCATGTGACATTGATTAGACTATCACGTAAGCAGTCACACAACGATGATATGGTTGTCGCATGGTAATCACATAACAAAACAAAACAAGTGTAAATATAATGTTAAACTAATATGCAAATTAACAGCACGTCATTTTAATGATTTTATATTTTAAATTAAAGATGTTTTGCGTTGTTTCGTTTGTAGTATTAGGCGCACTTGCACAACAAATGGAGGAGGATGATTATAATACTCGAAACGTGGAATGCATGGAAGGAATAATATATATATATATATATATATATATATAATCGATATAAAATTACAGGAGGATGATTATAATACTCGAAACGTGGAATACATGGAAGAATTAAATATATATATATATATATATATATAATCGATATAAAATTATAGGAGGATGATTATAATACTCCAAACGTGGAATACAGGGAAGAATAAAATATATATATATATAATCGATGTAAAATTACATGTCTTCTTATTTGTATAAGGGTACTCCAGTGATTTTTATTCAAGGGCATCTACGAGGGAACGCTTGACCGCTTTCCTCAAAAGATAAATGTTATACTCTTCATACTCCAAGTGATGGGGATATTATTGTTACATAAATAAAACATGTTTGGCTCAGGCTCTCTTATTCCCTCCGTTATCGCTTTCTCATACTAAATTTTTCTGCTAAAGAGTTTTAACGAGGCATCTATTTTCTTTTATTCGAAAGAGTAAAGCCTTTTAATGTAAAGTTTTGGTTCTATATTTGTTTCTTATATTATTGTTTTATTAGCATTGATGGTTGGATTTTTTTTTTTTTTTTTTTAAGTGAAGAGAAAATACAACAAATATTAGGGAAATCTTCCCAACTAGTTTGGCACCCAAAACCTTAACCCATCCCACACCAAGCCTCAAACTCAATTTATTAAAATAAAAGAAAAATTAAAAAGCTTTTAGGGAAAGAAAACCAGGACATTACTAGAAATTTCATCCAATCTAGAAACCACATAACTAGTAGAAACTAATGTTGGAAGGTTAAGCCGAAACTACACATTTGAAAATCAATTCCTATAATAGACCTCACTAAAAACCTTGTTAGTAAAACTCCAATGGTAAAACTTAGCAAAGAAAAAAGAATGTATACACTATTTAAGTATATAATGGAAAATTTATCAAGGAAATTAAAGTAAACCCCCAAAATACACATCATCTAACCTGAATGGTTGGATATTCTAAACTCATTTCTGTTGTATTTTTTCATCGAGTGTTAAACTTGTGCGGGTGATGGAGGCTTTTCGACATAGAATGAGTTGTATAATTTATAGATCTCAACTTAATTGGGATTTTATCTTTTTTTTTTTAAAGAGAAATTATCATTCGAATATAATTAGGATAAAAACAATAATCCAAAAGAAAAAATAACATTGTGATACAAGACATACAACTCTCTTAGTCGAGATATTATCTAAGTTTCTCTTATATCAACTTTTTTTTTTCTTTAAATAAAAAGAAAAGATAACTGGCATCTGGTTAAACTAGAGCATCTAAATTACATTGACACACTTTATTCTAGCAACCCTCAAATATAATTTTCTTCTGTCTCTATTTGCTAAAGAAAAAAATTGATATCAATAATCTTTTTTAAATGGAACAAATCAGGAAACAATTTGATCTAAAACTTAATCGTGATTGAAGTACAGAGACAAAAGGACACATACTCGAAGCGCATACACATACACACACACACACACACACACACACACACACTGGATAGTCTATAACAATTGAATATGAGGCACGTTTACCAATTTCTCTTAATTAGTGATAAAAATATATTTTTTCACAGAGACAAAAGGTCAAATACTTGAAGCGCATATATATATGTATACACACACACTTGATAGTCTATTACAATTTACAAATAGTTTATGAGGCACTTCTACCAATTTCTCTTAATTAGTGATAAAAATATATATTTTTTAACTTATATACATAAATTTTAAAGAACTTATATAGAACTATTACTTAAAATGTATTAAGATAAAGAAAAAAAATTTCCATAAAATATTAATTTTTCTTGTTATTTCTACATATGAAAGTACATAAATAAATACACTAATTCAACTGTTAATTTAAGTTGAACTTGACATGCATTGTATTTGTATCGCCAAATACAGAAATGCAAATATAAAATTTATACAAACAAACAGACCAAAAAGAAACAATTAAAACAAAGGATAAACTTGTTAAATTAAACCAATCTACAAATTAACAATACATTTTAAAGAACAAAACAAAACAAGCATAAATAACGTTAAACTAAAATGCAAATTAACAGATAAGTCATTTTAAGGATTTTTTATTTTAAATTAAAGATGTTTTGCGGTGTTTCGTTTGTAGTATTAGGCGCACTTGCACAACATATATGGACGGGTTTGATTATAATACTCGAAACGTGGAACACTTGGTAGATTAAAAAATATATATATACGAAATCGACATAAAATTACTTGTCTTCTTATTAGTATTAATGAGGCCTATTAGGGTACTCTTGTGATTTTTAATCAAGGGCATCTATAAGGGAACACTTAAGGCCACTTTCTTCAAAAGATAAAGAGTAATGTTCGGAAATATCAATGATATTTAACATCACTTATTATTATAGGGTGTGGCCCATAATATGTGATATATCAATGGGGCTCACTTCTCTATTAGTGTGGTGTTAAACATCACTAAAATTCCTTAGCATTTTTTAAAGATAAATGTTATACTCTTCATACTCCTAGTGAGCAGGATTTTGTTGTTACATTAATAAAACATGTTTGGCTCAGGCTCTCTTATTCCCTCTGTTATAGGTTTCTCACACTAAATTTTTATGGTAAAGAGGTATCTATTTTCTTTTATTAGAAAGAGTAAATCTTTTTAATGTAAAGTTTTGGTTATATATATATATTTTTTTCTTATCTTCATGTTTTATTAGCCTTGATGGTTGGAATCTTTTTTTTTTTTTTTTTAGTAAAGAGAAAATACAACAAATATTAGGGAAATCTTCCCAACGAGTTTGGCACCCAAAACCTTAACCCATCCCACACCAAGCCTCAAACTCAATTTATTAAATAAAAGAAAAATTAAAAAGCTTTTAGGGAAAGAAAACCAAGACATTACTGGGAATTTCACCCAATCTAGAAACCACATAACTAGTAGAAACTGATGTTGGAAAGTTAAGCCGAAACTGTACATTTGAAAATCAATTCCTATAATAGACCTCACTAGAAACCTTGTTAGTGAAACTCCAATGGTAAAACTTAGCAAAGAAAAAAGAATGTATATGCTAGTTAAGTATATAAGGGACAATTTATCAAGGAAATTAAAATAAACCCACAAAATACACATCATCTAATCTTAATGGTTGGATATTCTAAACTTCTTTTCTATTGTATTTTTTTCATTTTAAGTATTAAACTTGAACGGGTGATGGAGGGTTTGACATAGAATGAGTTGTATAATTTATAGATGTCAATTTAATCGGGATATTATCTTTTTTTTTTTTTTTAGGGAAATTATCATTCAAGTATAAATGGGATAAAAACACTAATACAAAAGAAAAAATAACATTGTGATACAAGAGACACAACCCTCATAGTCGAGATATTATCTAAGTTTCTCTTTTATCAACTTTTTTTTTCTTTAAATAAAAAGAAAAGATAACTGGCATCTGGTTAAATAGAGCTTCTCAATTACATTGACACACTTTATTCTAGCAACCCTCAAATATAATTTTCCTTCTCTCTCTATTTGCAAAAGAAAAAAAAATATATATCAATAATCTTTTTAAATGGAACAAATAAGGAAACAATTCGATCTAAAACTTAATTGTGATTGAAGTACAGAGACAAAAGGACACATGCTTGAAGCGCATTTGAGGCACGTATACCAATTTCTCTTAATTAGTGATAAAAATATATTTTTTTTAACAGAGACAAAAAGTCAAATGCTTGAGGCGCATATATATAAATATATATATATATATATATATATATATATAAACACACACACTTGATAGTCTAATACAATTTACAACTACTGTATGAGGCACGTCTACCAATTTCTCTTAATTAGTGACAAAAAAAATATTTTTTAACTTATATACATAAATTTTAAAGAACTTATCTAGAACTACTACTTAAAATGTATTAAGATGAAGAAACAGAAATTTTCAATTAAATATTAATTTTTATTGTCATTTCTACATATGACAGTATATAAATAAATATACTAATTCAACATTTTACTTTAGTTGAACTTGACATGCATTGTATTTGTATCTCCAAATACAGAAATGCAAATATTAAATTTATGGAGTAGACGCAAGGAGTGCGAATGTATCTATATAGAAACAGACAGAAAAAAAATAAACAAATAAAACAAGGATAAACTATGTTAACTTAAACCAATGTGCGAATTAACAATACATTTTAAAGATTTTATATTCTAAATTAGATATGTGTTGCGGTGTCCGTTTTGTATAGTGTCAGCTTAACTAGATAAAACAACATATGGACGAGGATGCTATAATACTCGGAACGCGGAACACAAGCTAGAAGGATTCCGAGTAAAATGGATATAAAAAATAAATGTCTTCTTAATATAGTAGAGCTAAAAGGGTAAGGGCATTTTAAAAAAAGTTAATAGCTTTTAGTTTTCTTTTTTTTTTTTTTCTTTAGACAGTATTTCTTTTTCTTTTTTTTTTTTTTAACAAAAATTATTTTACAAAGAAAAAAAGATGAATATCAAGTTAGTAGCTTTTCCATTTCTACCATTATTTGAAAGAAATTTTATTTTTATTAGTATTAAATTTTCTTTTAACAGCAAAAATTTAAATTTATTTGAAAAAAAAAAAAAAACTTTTGATTCCTATTACAAAGGTAAAACCATCATTTTAACACTATTCAGTTAACTTTCTTAGCCCATATTTTGACATGTGGTATTTTCCATCTGAAAAGTAAAGGTAGGAAGACAAAATGTTACAAGAGTTGTAATTCGGAGGAGGAACATTGAATCTACTCAGGACACTTTTGATAAATGTGATAAAATTACGCCTTAGATTGATTTTTGCTAACAAGAAAAATTGGTGAATTTCTGATCGATAACCACCACTATCGATGAATAACAGTTGGTTACCAAATGATTACCGACAACTAACAGCTAACCAATTGGTTACCGACCGTTAATGAGTAACCAATTAGTCACCGACCAGTAACCACCTGGTTACCAATCGAAAATTATAGATGTTGTTGGATTTTTCAAGTTTTGTCATCAAAATATTAAAGTAAGAACCAGATTTCAATAAAAATTCTACAAAAAATAATCAAAATTCCACAAAAATTTAAGAAATTTAGAATTTTCGAACAAAAAAAAAAAAAAACCAGATTTCAATTAAAAAATTGTACAGAAAAATTTTCATTAAAAATCATAAAAACCAGTAAAACTGCAAGAAAATATATTTCTAGCAAAAAAAAAAAAAAAAAAACAAGAAAATATACACCAAAATCAGAGAAAAATCACATAACCAGGAAAAAAAAAATACCTCACACGGCGGAGATCTCGGCGGGAGATCCACCTCCTCGCCGTCACAACTCGCTGGCGGAGGAGTTCCCAGCTCCACGCGGCCATGGCTCGCACACGGAGACCTCACCGGACTCTTCGGCGCAGCCGCAGTGGAGGAAGATCCGACACCGTTGGAGCTCAGATCTGACACAAAGAGGACGACGCAATGGCTGGGAAGGAGGGACGTTGGTTCAGCGAGAGAGGAGCGGCGGCCATGGCAACCTTGTCGGAACACAGATCGCGCCCATCAAAGCTCGCCATTAGAGCTCAGATTGGCCGGTCAGAGCTAGCGGTCGGAGTCGCACCAGTCAACTTGCCATTAGAGCTCAGATCACGCCCTCAGATTGGTCGCAGCGCTGATCGCAGTTCGTCCTAGCTCCGATCACGGCATCTTGACGACATTGCGACTTCACCATAGTCAAACATTTGTTCTGATTTTGATTAAGAAGATGTAATTAAATATTAGTTCAAAGCTTTTACACTATTTAAAAAATATTTAACCAAATAAGTT
>CM046381.1:9706160-9743872 GCA_025413485.1 Ficus microcarpa
GCAATCGGTTAATTTAATTGGTTTTGCATTTGATCTCTCAGGTGATTTGGTTTTGTTTGAATATCTCATAATTGGTTCTTAACCTAGAAGGGGTCGGCTTTAGGGCACTTCTGAAAAATGTCATTTATTATAGCCTTTGATTTTTGCCACAGGAAAAACCTATTAGGAAATTTATCATGACATGTCATCATATCATAATTAATTAATTATTCATTTATTTTGAATTATCCATTATACCCTCAAGTTATCACTTATTATCCATGATGATATCAAACAATCTATAATTTCTGGTTGGTTACCATTTGGTATCCAATGTGATACCGACCGGTAATCATCACCTCTGGTGAGATATCTATAACCAAATGGTTATGGACCGGTAATCGCATTACTACAAAATACAGAGTCCACAACGGAGTTTTTACAACCGTTTTTAAAAAACGGTCGTGGAAAGTATGTAAAAAACAGGGCATGGAATAGGATTTCCGAAAACTGTCGTGGTTGCCAAGTGCTTCCACGACGGTTTTTGAAAACAATCGTGGAAGCCTAAGCTTCCACAACGGTTTCCAAAAAACCATCATTGAAGTAGAAACACATACTTCTTGATCCATAATCAAGAAAAACCATCGTGGAAGTAGAAAAACCATACAATACTTCTTCTTAACCATGTGGGGACATATAACAAATACATAATAGGCATACACACATACTACAATCTTTCTAAAGTATAACATCACATGCATGCTTAAACTTGTAGATCAAGATCATCTAAACCTAAATCAAGCACATACTAAGCATAATAAACTATTGCATGAAAAATAGAAAGGGTGAGCTTATGCTCTTACAAACCCATGCTTGAAATACATTTAGATCCATAATCAAAACTTAATAGGAGGCTTAGGGGATTAAGAGGATTACCTCTAGGTCTTGAGTGGTGGATCTACTCCTTGGATTGGAAAATTTTCTTCCTCACCTAACCTACACGCAACCGGCCACGAAATTTTTTTCTCTCTTTGGCTTTGGCTCCTAGGGTGAGAGGGAAAGAATTAAGTTGGAAATGAGCCAGAGTTTTGGTGTGGAACTAAATGAAAATGGTCCAACACCCCCCCCCCGCCATCATCACTTATTTATAGGTGAAAATTAATTTCTTTTTAGAATTATTTTTATTCCTAAAATTGCATATCTAACCCCAAAAGTAAAATATTTGCTAAAGAGTCCCTTGAGGTGGCCGGCCCTTATGGGTCCTTGGAGGCCAAGTAATCTTTCCATGCTCATCCGTTTAATTATCCAATCAAAAACTATCACACAATTTCTTCAATTTTCCAAAAATCCAAAAATCACATATTTATCCTAGATGAGGTGTCCTCCCATTAAGGCTCCGTTTGGCTTTCCTATTAATATGAAGTCCATTTTCATAGTAATGCAGATATTACAAATACTGTTTTCAACTAATAACAGTACTGTTATACTAGACTACAGTCCAGAATTCATCCGCGTATTGTTGAACTGTGTATTGATTTTTCTTATAACTTAAAGCTACTTAGCCCTTATTGCTCTAAATATTGTGCTTGATTTTTCTAAAATGGTCCCGTACCTTATTCTTATATTTTCATCTGTGACGACGATTTTTCGCAGTATAATTTCCATACTGTTTGTTATACTGCAGTACCGTCATAATCATGCTTTAATTCATTCTAGTCAAACATTGACCGGAATACAATCATAAATTCTTATTCTGCCTTTTTCCTCAAAAGGCCTCATGCTTGACTAAACAAACTATTATTGCTAATAAAATTATGAATTTTACATTGATATTCATAATTTTCATGAAACATTACATAAACACATAGTTCGGACTTAAATTTTTATTTTTTCTTATAAACAAATCATGAGTTCGTAAAAATTTCGGTTATTACAAGAACAAACCAAAGTAAGAAGCATACCTTTCTTTACATGCCATTTCGCGTACTTGGGACATTTCTTTTTCTTGTGTCCAAGTTTCTCGCAAAAGTAACAGGTGAACTCCTCATCCTGTTTCTTTTGCTCATCCTATTTCTTTTGCACCTTATGTTGTGATGTCCCAGCTGCAGTTTCTTTTCATCTTTTCCTTTTCTTGTATTTAGAGGTGGATGCTAAATTAGCACTTTCAGTTCTTTCTCGATTCAGTCTTTCCTCTTCTTGCACACAATGGGATATGAGCTCATTAAGAGTCCATTTATCCTTTTGAGTATTGTAACTCACTTTAAACTGACTGTATTGAACATGAAGAAAAATCAAAACTAAATGTACTAACAAGTCCTGGTACAGCTCTAACTTTAATGCCTTTAGTTTGGAAGCGATATGAGACATCTCTATGATGTACTCCCTTATATTCCCTTTTCCTTTATACTTCATTGAAACAAGGTTAGCCAAAAAGGTACTTGTTTCAGCCTTTTCATTTTTTGCAAAACACTGTTCTATTTCCTCAAGGAACTTTGTAGCATCCTTTTCTTCGGACATAGATCCCCTGAAGGTTTCCAGAATGGAATGTTTCATGATCATAAGACTCATGCGATTAGAATGTAACGTCCCGACCACCCACGTAGGACCGACCACGCGAATAGGGGTCGTTATCTTACTTACTTAACTTGAACTTACCCAATTTCTAGAGTAAATTTTTTTTTCTTTTGAAACTTCATCTTAAAAATCATAACTTAAAAACGTTACATACATAAAATATAAAACCTTAACATAAACTTAAACTTATTCTTATACATAAAACTTAACTTCTTCATATGTACTCATCCGAGTACTGAGCTTTCACCTCTTAGGAAAACTACCATAAATAATGAAACGACCCGCCTTGTACAGGCTGTTACCGTACTTACATACTTACCGGCTTAGCATAATTTAGCGGAATTTTTTTTTTCCATAAGCGTATGAACCTATATACTTTAATTGACTTCAGATGTTTTGCGTACGCATATACAATAATTAAATAACTTTGTTCCGTTTGAAATAAAATACTTATAAAGACAAAACGCGTAGCGGTCGCATTCTCACTTTTTCACAGTCGCTCCGCCACGCTCCCCCATCCTTGCATCAGTAGTTGCTCATAGGTTGTTTACCTACAGCATAGATGTAAGACGTGAACTTTCACTCAGCAAGTACAACTATACATCCGCGACACATAAAATAACACATAGCTTAACATGATAAATTTCAACATTTCACAACATAATCGCATAGTATACCTAATCATGCATGAGTCATTTATGCTTCATTATGCTTTCTTATACTTGCATAGCATGTTTTACATCTTGTCTTAACTTTTCTTGCTTATAGGCCCCTTACATAAGTGTTCGTACCAGGCGCGCAACTATGGAGTGGTTGGGGCGGCCAGTCCATTTCCAACTCAAACCATAGCCCAACCCGACCTCGGACGGGTGGTACGACACAGGCAAGCTCGCTTGCCATCTTACTTGCTTTTCATGATCTCTTTCTTGATCTTACTCTTATCTTAATTATTAGTGAACATGCTTCATGATGTCACACCTACTTAATCATATTCTAACATGTCTCGTATCATATCCATGATCTTAACATTTCATACGATATAACATAAGCATACCTCAACCTAGCATATCATATAGCAAACAACATACATCAAACAATATCACACACTAACATGCTTAGGTAAGCATCACAACAAAGCCTATGTTGTAGGCGGAGTTGTACTTATCTTGATTACTATGTCCAGAATATAGCTGCTCCCACCTAGGATGTCTGTGCAGACTATCTCCTGCTTCATTAAAGGACATAGGTAAGAGACCTTTACCTTAATCATTATAGGATGTTGGTAACCTAACCAACATTCACACATAATCCTAGTTATATGTCCCCCCCTTATAACACATAGTATCTTATTGGGTTACTATGAGTAACCCTAGTGGATAGCATTACCAACCTTGGATCATACCTTATTATGTTACATAGGGTAACCTTACATGTTAAGCCGTGCATATATGCTTAGGGCTAGATCATTATTCAACACTTGGACTTTGTCATAACCCATAACCTACTAGGTTATTATTGGTCACCTTTGTGATGGCCCCTAGGAAAAACTGTTCTGAGCAACTTTCATGTTTTGAGTTTCTTCAAATTCGGCCTCTAAAGGCCTAAAAATTCATTTTTCAGAAAACTGGTCAGGATTTACCCAAACCTGGCAGTTTTTTGGTTTGAAGTTTGTTTTACGTCCTAAACGTGAAACCTAGCTCAACCAGCCACCGCGGGAACTCTAATACACACATGCAACGGTTTTCTATTGTAAATTTTCTTTAAACACAATTTCTAACATTACCATGCAAGCCCTAATTGACATTGGATCAATTTAGTTGCATGATTTAGATTGTATCAAGCATTATCATTAATTTCTAGCAACCTAGCATAAAATTTTCATCCATCCACATACTAGGCAGAACAGGGGACATACCACAAGCTAACATTTAGCATGCAAATCATAAATTTAAAGCAAGCAAGCAAATTAAAATCAAACCACCCCTAATCTAGTTCAAGCACAACCCTAGATTCCTAACTTTGGGCACAAAATAAATTGAGCTTATGCTCTTACAAATTCAACTTTAAATACACTTAAATTTCAAATTGAAAGCTCAATTGAAAGAGATGAAGATTTAGAAAGGTTTACCTTGATTTAAATCACAAGTTGGAGCTAGGGTTTGGTTCACCAAAAATTTCCCCTTAAACCACCCTTGTGGCCGGTTGTTGGCTACTCCAAAAGGACACCAAATTGTGTTGGTTGCTTGGTGTGGACTTGCACCAAAACCATGCACAAGTAACCTTAGATTTCTCACTCCCTCACTCCCCCTTCACAGCCGGTTATAGGCTCCAAATTGGTGCACATATCTGCCCAAATTTTATTAAAAAAAAAAAAAACCAAGAGGAACCGAACACTATGGGCAACAAAACCTCTAAGTTTTCCGAAATTTTCTTCACTCAAACTCACACTTGAATTTGCAAATTTTTGGAGAAGAGAAATGGCAAGAGTTTGGCTGCTTTTGTTCAATTTTTCTGCCCAAAAACCGACTGCCATGGGGACCTATTTATAGGTGAGTTTTTAGGGTGGTTTCGGAATTATTTTTGGTTCACCTTTTTATCCATGAGATACACCTAATTGAATTTTGGCCCCAAAAGTGACCGGCCACCTCATGTTCTAGGGAGGTCTAATTATATTTTAATCCTTTCTAATTTTTTAATAAAGCTTAATGATGCCATAAATCCAAAAGTGATGTCACCCATGATGTAATTAAGGCTTGTTTGGCCTTTTTCCTTAAAAAGCAGTCCACTTAAATGTCAACACAGATATTTTTGGTACTGAGCTCACTAATACACAATACTGTGGCATAGCATTGCAGTCCAAAATTTATCTGTGTGACAATGGACAGTACGAAAAATTTTCTTTTTGCTTAAAACTTTTTAGCCCAAAAATACCTATTTATTGTACTTGATTTTTCTATGGTGGTTTTATTTCTCATCTACATTCTTATGTCCATAATTTTGATTTTTGCAGCATATTTTCCATACTGCTCATCATATATCTGTGTGGTCAACCATTTGACCACCTTTGGTCAACTTTTGACTTCCTTGATCAACTTTGACCTCCTTGGTCAACTTTGACTCTCTTGGTCAAATTTTGACTTTCTTGGTCAACTTTGACTTTCTCAGTCAAACATTGACTCTCGTGGTCAAACTTTGACTTTTATGATCAACTTTGACTTTCGTGGTCAAACTTTGACCTACATAAAATCATGGATTTTCTTCCCCTTTTTCACCCAAAAAGGTTATTTGCTTAACTAAGTAATTCATAATCGAGTCTTATAAGGTCAATAAGAGCTCATAAAATTACTCAAAACCCTAATCAGGATTTTACATAAATACCTTCATGGTTCAACTTGAAATTTTCTACAAGAAATCGTATCGACGAAAAAATTCAGTTCTTACAATCTACCCCCCCTTAAAAATTTTCGTCTCCGAAAATTAGAACAAGCTGGGTAGTTCTTTCTCATCTCCTCTTCCACTTCCCAGGTTGCCTCTTCGACCTTGTGGTTTCGTCATAGTACCTTAACCATGGGAATGGTTTTATTTCTTAGAACCTTTTCTTCTCGATCCAAAATTCGCACTGGCCTTTCTTCGTAAGTTAAGTCGGTTTCAACCTCCACAGGTTCTTGTCTAAGCACATGAGAAGGGTCTGGTACATACTTCTTTAGCATCGAGACATGAAAAACATTGTGCATCGACGCTAATTCTAGCGGTAGGGCAAGCTTGTAGGCTACTTTCCCAATCCTCTCAAGGATTTCAAATGGTCCAGTGTACCTTGGACTAAGCTTTCCCTTTTTACCAAACCTCATTATTCCTTTCATAGGAGCAATTTTGATAAACACAGCATCTCCGGCTTGAAATACCAAGGGCCTTCTACGTTTATCGGCATAGCTTTTCTGTCTGCTGAAGGCTATGTCGAGTCTCTGCTTAATCTTTTTGATGTCTTCAGAGGTCTTCCTGATGAAATCTGTCGTTTGAAGTTGTTTCTGCCCAACTTCCTGCCAATGAATCAGAGATCGACATTTTCTTCCGTACAATACTTCAAATGGAGCCATGCCAATCGAAGCGTGATAGCTGTTATTATACGAAAATTCGATCAGTGGCAGCTTCTGATCCCAGTTCCCCTTAAAATCCAAAACGCATGATCTTAACATATCCTCCAGCGTCTGGATAGTTCGTTCTGATTGGCCGTCAGTTTGGGGGTGAAATGCCGTACTAAACTTCAATTTTGATCCCATGGCATTATGAACACTTGTCCAAAATCGAGAAGTAAATCGTCTGTCGCGGTCTGAAATGATCGATTTTGGCACTCCATGGTACCTGACGATCTGGCATACATAGATTTCGGCCAGTTTTTCCACCGAAAATGTGGCTTTAATCGCAACAAAGTGGGCTGATTTGGTTAATCTATCCACAATAACCCAAATTGTATCGTTCCCACTTGCAGTTCAGGACAATCCTACTACGAAGTCCATAGTAATTTGCTCCCATTTCGACTCAGGAAGCTCTATTTTCTGTAATTGTCCACCCGGATGTCGATGTTTGGCCTTAACCTTTTGACAACTTAGGCACTTTGACACGTATTTTGCCACTTCATTCTTCTTATTTGGCCACCAATAATTCTCTCGGAGATCCTTGTACATCTTGGATGCTCTTGGTTGTACTGAATATGGCGTCTTGTGCGCTTCTGACATGATCTGATCCTTCAAAGATTCCACGTCAGGGACACAAATTCTCTCCTTGAAGTAGACAACGCCATCAGTAGAAGTCCTAAACTCCTTGCTTTTCTCGCCAAAGAGTTGTGCTTTCAGTAAAAAGGAATCCTTCCCTTGGTGCGCCTTAATAGATTCCAGCAAATTGGACTGAAGAGTTAAGGAAGATAGCTTTCCAGTTATTATTTCCAGGTTGAAATCAGAAATCTCCTTTCGTAGTGGCTTCAGAAATGCTTCAATAGACATCAACATGCCTACTGATTTCCTACTTAAGGCATCGGCTACCTTGTTCACCTTACCGGGATGGTAAAGGATTTCACAATCATAGTCCTTTACAAGTTCCAGCCATCTACGCTGTCTCATGTTGAGTTTTTTCTGGATGAAGATATACTTGAGGCTTTGATGATCCGTGTAGATCTCACATTTGTTCCCGTACAAATAGTGCCTCCAGATCTTAAGTGCAAACACTACTGCCGCGAGCTTCAAATCATGGGTGAGGTAATTCTTTTTATGGATCTTCAGTTGTCGTGATGCATAGGCTACTACCTTCCCGTTTTGCATCAAAACAGCTCCTAATCCATTTTTGGAAGCATCGCTGTAGATCACAAAATTTCCTGCCTCTACATCAGGAATTATCAACACCGGTGCACTTGTCAGCTTCTTCTTGAGTTCTTGAAAATTCTCCTCACACTTCTGAGTCCATTCAAACTTCTTCCCTTTCCGGGTAAGAGCTGTGAGTGGTACGGCGATCTTGGAGAATCCTTCGACAAATAGTCGGTAATATCCAACTAGGCCAAGAAAACTTCTTATCTCTGTAACATTCTTGGGTGTTGTCCATGCGCTAACTGCCTCCACTTTTGCAGGATCTACGGATATTCCTTCTTTTTGAACTACATGACCCAAGAAATTCACTTTCTCTAGCCAAAATTCACATTTCGTGAACTTAGCATACAGTTGATTCCGTCTTAGCGTCTCCATTACCAATCTTAGGTGACATTCATGTTCAGCCTTGGACTTTGAGTAAATTAAAATATCGTCAATGAAGACAATAACAAACTTGTCTAAATACTCCTTGAATACACGGTTCATAAGGTCCATAAAAGCAGCTGGAGCATTAGTTAGTCCAAACGGCATCACCAAAAACTCGTAGTGCCCATAACGTGTTCGAAAAGCTGTCTTGGCAATATCTGACTCCTTGATTCTGAGTTGGTGATAACCTGATCGTAGATCGACCTTTGAGAACACCATCACTCCCCTGAGTTGATCAAATAGGTCATCAATCCTTGAAAGTGGATACTTATTCTTAATCGTGATCTTATTCAGTTCACGATAGTCAATACACAATCGCAACGATCCATCCTTCTTCTTGACGAACAAAACAGGGGCTCCCCGCGGGGAATGACTCTGTCGGATGAATCCTTTGTCCAGCAGCTCTTGCAATTGCACTTGAAGCTCTCTAAGCTTAGCGGGTGCCATGTGATAGGGTGCCTTCGATATCGGTGCAACACCAGGTATCAACTCGATTTCAAACGAGATTTCCCTCTCTGGCGGGAGTCCTGGTAAATCCTTTGGAAAGACATCCACATATTCCTTTATGATGGGAACATCTTTCGGTGTCAGCTCCGTTTCTCTGTCATTGTCCACCATGTTAGCTAAATACCATTGACAACCATTAGCTAACATTTTCCAAGCTTTCATTGCCGAGACGAATCTGGTTGCTGGGCTCTGAGATCGTCCGTAGAAACTAAACTCCTATTCACCGTGTGGGTCAAACATTACACAACGCTTTATGCAGTCGATTTTAGCGTTGTATTTGCCTAAGAAGTCCATTCCTAAGATCACATCGAAATCTTGAAGCTTGATCGCAATGAGATCTACGAATAATTCTCTGCCATAAATGGTCACGGAAACATTTCGCATCCAGAAATTGGACCACAAAATTTCTCCGGATGACAAAGAAGTTTTGAAAGGCTGTACTAGACTATCCACACCTCTTCTTACTTTCTGGGCGAACTCCAAAGATACAAATGAATGAGTGGCTCCAGAATCAAACAAGGCAATGGCATCAAAAGTGGCATTAGAGATCTGACCTGTCACCACATGCGACGTTCCAGCTTCAGCATCACCCTTAGTGTAGGCATAAATCTTGGCCTGGGGTTCGGGAGCTTCTAGCCTTCCCTAAGCAATTGTGGGTCCTTCCAGCCTTGCTTGGGCTGCATGTAACTGACTGTTGGCATCCCGGCTTGGGTATTGAGGGTTTTGGGTCTGAGTATTTAGAGGGCAACTTCTTGCGTAGTGCCCCTCCTTGCCACAAAGGTAGCAAGCATTTGTCCCCATTCGGCACATTCAGGATGCTTCCTTCCACATTTAGGATACACAGGAAAGTCATTGCTGTTACCCTCCTTTCCCCTGTTAGTCTTCTTCTGAGGGTTACTCCTCTGTTGACCTTGACCCGTAAAGTTTCCCTTCCTCTTGTTCCTCCCAAATTATTTGGAACCATGAGCAGGGTTACTTGTTTGACCCTGTGAGTATGACTCCGAGCTTTGGCGAGGTTGCGTGGGCTTTGCCGCAGCCTTTTCTTCTTTCTTAGTCTTGAAAATTTGGGCCCTTGCCTCCTTATCCTGGTTTATCCAGTATTCTGCTCTTAATGCCCGACTTATACAATCGGAAACCAGGGTAGGGGGGCTACTCCCTGCACTTATTTGCTTAGAAATGTCTATTCTGAACATTTTCATCACTCGCCTTACTTTCTCCTTTTCATTAGGCACCAATTCCGGGCACAACCGGGCTAACTATTCAAATTTCTTGACAGCCTCCATGACTGTCATCGAGCCTTGCCTCAGGTTGGTGAACTCGTCCTGTTGGGCTACTAAAATCTCCTGATTATAATACATGGCCCGAAACTCGGTTGCAAAATCTTTGCCAGCTCATAGTGGCAATGTCTCGTTGTATTTGGACAGTCATCCACCAATGCCGAGCATCCTTCTTCAGAGGGAATGAAGCACAGAGAACTTTTTCTTGCTCATTCAGCCTCATAAAGTCCAGAATGACTTGAATGTCGATTAACCAGTTATCGGCCGCTATCGGGTCCGTTGGCCCCACAAATTCAGGCGCCTTCATCCGCCTGAATCGCTCGTACAACAATCCTCCCGTACCGGTGGAATCACCTGCCCTCCAGCAGGGGCTAGTGGAACTTCAGCGTTCAGAGGAAATTCAGGCAGAATCTCTGGCTGTACATCTGGTATTGGGGGTACCCTATTATCCTGGAGAGGAACCTCATTAACTCTGGGTCCTTGATTTATCTGAGCCAACTGCTCTCTCAATCTATTCGTCTCTTGCTGCTGTTCTTGCAGCTACCTTTGTAAGTTGGCTACCACCGTAGCGAGATCTGGCTCAGGTGAGATTGGAATTGGTCTACGTCTAGGCGGCATCTTCTACTCTCCTTAATACTTGAACTGTCTTTTTGCATTCTTACAAAAAGTATATCATATTTACAATACTATAAATATATATATGTACATCATACTGCATATACATGGGCAAAATTTCGACGGGAGTGTCTAACACTTCACCATCATACATAGTCAAAATAACGGGGAAGGAAGTGGCTACCACTTTCCATCATACATGAGTACAAGCCTACTATCCAAAACGAATAAATTAGTACATATTAGTCCGAGAGTCAAACATAAATATACAAAGTCAGCCTAATCTATGTTCTCTACACTGACCATCGAGGCCGTGTCGGAGTCGTCATCCCCATCACCGTCGTCGAAAGGAATCTCCTCCGGGTCATCCATAAAATCCTCCTCTTCCTCATCCTCACCACTAGAGATATCAATAATAGGAGGATCGGCTGGTGGGTCTGCCGGATTCTCCATGACATCGTCATCGTCTGAGTCGTCATCGGCGTCCTCCTCCTGCTCGGCCTCAAGAGCTGGTACCTCATGCTATGGCATAGCCGGGATCGGCTCCTCGGGTGGCGTTGGACCTACCTCATATAATGGCTCTCCTATGCCCGCATCGTCTACGGGTGTCTGAGGGCCATCCTCAGCTACCTCATCCTGAATCACGTCGGCGACTAGCTCAGCCCTTAAGATGTCCTCGATCATATGCCCAATAGTCATCCCTGGCATAGGGTGTGGGACATATTGGCGAATACGGCCCGGTAACCCGTTCCGCAGAACTGTCAACGCCTCCATTACCGGATGATCGATGTCCTGAGGAACATGAGGCAACATGGCCTCCTGAAATCTCGTACAATAATGGGCCATGGGCTCGAGAGGGTATGCATGCCACTCGAGTATGTAACTGTGATAACGCGTCTCATACATATCTCTATAAATATCAGCATCACGCTGAGGCGCTCCTGGCCCATAGTCTAGTATTAGTCCGAACCGAGCAGTTATCAACGTGCGAAAATGTGCCCACGTCGGGTCAGGCATCTGCGGCTCTCCAATGGACATCCACCATAAGCGAGCATCGCTAATCAAACATCGGCTACCCAATAAGACATGTAAGCGAGCTAGGATGTGACTGGTGCGGAAAATCAACTCCATATCATACAACCACGCCCCTAATGGTATCGTCCGGCTAGTACCATCAAACAACATCAGGTGTGACTCATAGAAAGAGGTCACCGCGTCTCTATTTTCATCCATATGCACTGGGTCCATCGCGTCGTGTCTACCATAACATAAACATATAATAAATATTTATGCATAAAAATATAAATTCAACTTACAATGATTATGGCGCTGGCAGACAGACTGTGAAAGGGTATAGCAGGAAACCGCTCTGATATCAACTCTGTAACGACCCGTCTTGCACAGGCCGTTACCGTATTTACATACTTACTGACTTAGCATAATTTAGCGGAAATTTTTTTTTTCCACAAGCGTATGAACGTATATACTTTAATTGACTTCAGATGTTTTACGTACGCATATACAATAATTAAATAACTTTATTCCGTTTGAAATAAAATACTTATAAAGACAAAACGCGTAGCGGTCGCACTCCCACTTTTTCACAGTCGCTCCGCTACGCTCCTCCATCCTTACATCAGTGGTTGCTCATATGTTGTTTACCTACAGCATAGATGTAAGACGTGAGCTTTCGCTCAGCAAGTACAACTATACATCCGCGACACATAAAATAACACATAGCTTAACATGATAAATTTCAACATTTCATAACATAATCGCATAGTATACCTAATCATGCATGAGCCATTTATACTTCGTTATGCTTTCTTATACTTGCATAGCATGTTTTACATCTTGTCTTAACTTTTCTTGCTTATGGGCCCCTTACATAAGTGTTCGTACCGGGCGCGCAACTATGGAGTGGTTGGGGTGGCCAGTCCATTTCCAACTCAAACCATAGCCCAACCCGACCTCAGACGGGTGGTACAACACAGGCAAGCTCGCTTGCCATCTTACTTGCTTTTCATGATCTCTTTCTTGATCTTACTCTTATCTTAATTATTGGTAAACATGCTTCATGATGTCACACCTACTTAATCATATTCTAACAGGCCTCGTATCATATCCATAATCTTAACATTTCATACGGCATAACATAAGCATACCTCAACCTAGCATATCATATAGCAAACAACATACATCAAACAATATCACACACTAACATGCTTAGGTAAGCATCACAACAAAGCCTATGTTGTAGGCGGAGTTGTACTTACCTTGATACTATGTCCAGAATATAGCTGCTCCCACCTAGGATGTCTGTGCAGACTATCTCCTGCTTCATTAAAGGACATAGGTAAGAGACCTTTACCTTAATCATTATAGGATGTCGGTAACCTAACCAACATTCATACATAATCCTAGTTATATATCCCCCCTTATAACACATAATATCTTATTGGGTTACTATGAGTAACCCTAGTGGATAGCATTACCAACCTTGGATCATACCTTGTTATGTTACATAGGGTAACCTTACATGCTAAGCCGTGCATATATGCTTAGGGCTAGATCATTATTCAACACTTGGACTTTGTCATAACCCATAACCTACTAGGTTATTATTGGTCACCTTAGGTCTTACCATCTTGATACAATATTGGGTAATCCTTGGTCTTATTAATTTGATACCATACTGGGTTACATTGGATAACCCTTAGTCTTACCAACCTTGGTGTCATGTTGGGTTACATTGGGTAACACTTGGGGTGACCTATCATAGGTTATCTTAAGTTAACCCCCATTGGATTACTAGGGTCCAATTATGTAGTAACCTATTGAGTGACTATTAGTCCCTCTTTGACACACCAGTTTAAACTTGTAATTTCCAACTCATTTGGGATTGAAGGAGTTTGGTGTCTCGGTTCAGTCCCAACACTCCATTGACCCGTCATACAGTAAACCAAGATTGGTTTACTGTTCACCAAGTTTCTACCGAGAGAGATGGAGAGATGGAGGGGGAGCGGGGGACAGAGAGAGAAAAAGAAGAGAGAGAGAGAGATGGGAGAGAGGGCACAAGGGTGGGGAGGAGGATTGTGTCGTCATGTTGGGGGGGGAGGAGGACGTCGGGGCATGGGGTGGGGGGCGCGACGGTGATGGCGGAGATGGTGGAGGCGACGGCGGACAAACCCAGATCGGGTTTGTGTCGGTGGCTTGCGAGAGTAAGGGAGAAAAAAGGGGAGGGGGGGGAGGATGACGTCGGGGTATGGGGTAGGGGGCGCGACGGCGATGGCAGAGATGGTGGGGCGACGGCGGACAAACCCAGATCGGGTTTGTGTCAATGGCTTGCGAGAGGAAGGAAGAAAAAGGGGGAGAGGAGGGGAGGAGGACGTTGGTGTATGGGGTGGGGCGCGCGACGGCGATGGCGGTGGCGGAGATGGTGGAGAGGGATGGAGCGAGAGCGAGAGGGAGGGGGAAGGGGGAGAGAGAGAGTTGCAAGGGTCTGAAGTTGGCGCCGAACTCGCCCTCTGCTCCGATGACGGCGTCGACTGCCGTGGCTATGAACGAGGTCAGAGCCGGCGGTAGCTGCAGCGGCCGGCCGATCGGCCGCTGAGCTGGTGAAGAAGAGGTTGGGGGGACGAGAGAGAGAGAGAGAAAGAAGAGAGAAAGAGAGGGGTTAATGAGGAGAAATGGGATGTGAGAGAGAGAATGCGAAGAGAAAGAGAGAGAGAGAGAGAGAGAGAAGAGAATTTAACATTATTAATTAGGGGGTGTTTGGCTGAATGGTTTAAATCATTCAACTCAAAAATTTTTTTGTCTTTTTTTCTAAAAATTTTTGTTAGTGTATATTATGATTATGTAAGAAATTCTACAAAAATTTTTGATGTATATTGTTGATGTGTATTATTAATTGAATTTATTTTAATTTTTTCATTTTCTTGATCTGAAACTTATAATGGAATGTTAAATTTGAATTAAAAATTTTAACTCAAATTTTTTTAACATCCAAACAGGCCCTAACACTTTTTAAACTTTTCAACTCAAACTATATTTTACCAAACACTCAACTCAACTTAAACTTTTCAACTCAAACTTTTTACCGAACACTCTACTTTTAAACTCAACTTATCTTAACTCAATCTAAACTTCAAAATACCAACTTAAACTCTTCCACCAAACGGGCCCTTAGTAACCCTAGGCTTTGGACCCAGTGCTATATTTCGGGTGCACTACTTGGTTATTGGTGGTAATCTTTTTGCTTATCCCAATTTTAAGAAAACCTAAGTCTATAGTTCTACTTGTTTTCTTTAGAAAATGTATGTGTTTTTACCACCTTTTACAAAAATCCTTTTTGTTTCCCTTATAAAAATTTGGGGTTTTCTTGGCAAAATATTGGAAAATGTTATTAAGAGTTGGAATTGCCTTTGGAACAGTTCCTGCAGTCAAATAAACAATTTTGGTACAAGGATACCAATTCCTGGCACTATTTTGGAAAATCATGTACAGGAATCTACTGTTTCCTGCACAGTTTTTGTAACCCAGTTATACTTTAAAATCTAGGCAGAATTTGAAGAAGTTGTCTTCATAAAACTTTTAGATCTTGAAAAATTCTAGAACTTTCATGTTTTACAAAAAAACCCATTTCTGACTCTAACCCTTTCGTCTTCCCCTTGGAATACGACTGGACGTGCATAGAGGTCTGAACACGTCAGTCTCAGGTTTTTATGAAAATGGAGGCCATTGGAGCCTTATTTTGGAAAATTGTTTGCAATGGCCCCTAGGAAAAACTGTTCTGAGCAACTTTCATGTTTTGAGTTTCTTCAAATTCGGCCTCTAAAGGCCTAAAAATTCATTTATCAGAAAACTGGTCAGGATTTACCCAAACCTGGTAGTTTTTCGGTTTGAAGTTTGTTTTACGTCCTAAACGTGAAACCTAGCTCAACCAGCCACCGCAGGAGCTCTAATATACACATGCAATGGTTTTCTAATGTAAATTTTCTTTAAACACAATTTCTAACATTACCGTGCAAGCCCTAATTGACATTGGATTAATTTAGTTGCATGATTTAGATTGTATCAAGCATATCAAGCATTACCATTAATTTCTAGCAACCTAACATAAAATTTTCATCCATCCACATACTAGGCAAATCAGGGGACATACCACAAGCTAACATTTAGCATGCAAATCACAAATTTAAAGCAAGCAAGTAAATTAAAATCAAATCACCCCTAATCTAGTTCAAGCACAACCCTAGATTCCTAACTTTGGGCACAAAATAAATTGAGCTTATGCTCTTACAAATTCAACTTTAAATACACTTAAATTTCAAATTGAAAGCTCAATTGAAAGAGATGAAGGTTTAGAAAGGTTTACCTTGATTTAAATCACAAGTTGGAGCTAGGGTTTGGTTCACCAAAAATTTCCCCTTAAACCACCCTTGTGGCCGGTTGTTGGCTACTCCAAAAGGACACCAAATTGTGTTGGTTGCTTGGCGTGGACTTGCACCAAAACCATGCACAAGTAACCTTAGATTTCTCACTCCCTCACTCCCCCTTCACAGCCGGTTATAGGCTCCAAATTGGTGCACATATCTGCCCAAATTTAAAAAAAAAAAAAAAAAAAAAACCACGAGGAACCGAACACTATGGGCAACAAAACCCCTAAGTTTTTCGAAATTTTTCTTCACTCAAACTCACACTTGAATTTGTAGATTTTTGGAGAAGAGAAATGACAAGAGTTTGACTATTTTTCTTCAATTTTTCTGCCCAAAAACCGACTGCCATGGAGACCTATTTATTGATGAGTTTTTGGGATGGTTTTGGAATTATTTTTGGTTCACCTTTTTATTAAAACCCCATGAGATACACTTAATTGAATTTTGGCCCCCAAAGTGACCGGCCACCTCATGTTCTAGAGAGGTCTAATTATATTTTAATCCTTTCTAATTTTTTAATAAAGCTTAATGATGTCATAAATCCAAAAGTGATGTCACCCATGATGTAATTAAGGCTTGTTTGGTCTTTTTCCTTAAAAAACAGTCCACTTAAATGTCAACACAGATATTTTTGGTACTGAGCTCACTAATACACAATACTGTGGCATAGCATTGCAGTCCAAAATTTATCTGTGTGACAATGGACAATACGAAAAATTTTCTTTTTGCTTAAAACTTTTTAGCCCAAAAATACCTATTTATTGTGCTTGATTTTTCTATGGTGGTTTTATTTCTCATCTACATTCTTATACCCATAATTTTGGTTTTTGCAGCATATTTTCCATACTGCTTATCATATATCTGTGTGGTCAACCATTTGACCACCTTTGATCAACCTTTGACTTCCTTGACCAACTTTGACCTCCTTGGTCAACTTTGACTCTCTTGGTCAAAGGTTGACTTTCTTGGTCAACTTTGACTTTCTCGGTCAAACGTTGACTCTCATGGTCAACCTTTGACTTTTATGGTCAACTTTGACTTTTGTGGTCAAACTTTATGGTCAACTTTGACTTTCGTGGTCAAACTTTGACCTACATAAAATCATGGATTTTCTTCCCCTTTTTCACCCAAAAAGATTATTTGCTTAACTAAGCAATTCATAATCGAGTCTTATAAGGTCAATAAGAACTCATAAAATTACTCAAAACCCTAATCAGGATTTTACATAAATACCTTCATGGTTCAACTTGAAATTTTCTACAAGAAATCGTATCGACGAAAAAATTCAGTTCTTACAATGTACCCCTTTCTTGGAACTCTGTCCTCAAGGTTTTCAGCCTTTCATAACATAACATGATGGCCCCTTTCTTGGAATTCCTTCTTCAAGGATTTGGCCGTCTTTCTTAACATGAAGGGGTTCTATTAACATGAGATCATAGTTTGAGCATTTCTTATAAAAATATTATCTTTTAAACTTTTCAAAGTTCATAATGAAAAAACCATAATATCGTTCGAGTGATGCATTAAAAGGTATACTTAAAACATCCTACTATTTGTTAGATAATAGAAGCTTCTCTCATTGCTTCAAACTTTTCTTTCATAGCAGAAGGGCATGATCGTAACTCTTAGGAATGTTTAAACTTTCCATCATTTCATAACTTCCCTTACTAGGGGATCATATCATTAATTTCATCGTCAAATTCATAGCCATCATCATCATATCATAGTCTACTAAATTCTTACTAGCTATAACCAACTTATTGTTTGCGTATTGCCTTGATGCTACCACTAACTAAAGGCGCTATCAAAAATTTTTCCCTTATCTACTATCCTCTTACTATAGCATAATTTCCATAAACATGAAACTTAACTTCTATGACATCAATCCTATCTCTTATTGCTACTCTAGCAACTATCGTTGCAACTTAGGAACTACAGTTGCAAGATTAGATTCCTATGAAATTTTGGTTCGGTCGTACCTACGACCAACCAACCTCTAGTTTCCAATTCTAATTCTTGACATTCCTAGCATCCACTCTTCCATTCATATCTTAACATAACATATCATAAAAATATCATAACTTATCAACTTATCATACTAGAGAATTCTCGCAATCTCCTCATATCATATCATGAACGTAATTTATCCACCACGCTTTTGCTACGCATCTCTGATCCACTGGCAATACTAATCCATGAAATCCTTCGGATAAGTGTGCCAAACTGCAACATACTTGACGTATCATCTTACATACATATCCTAGTATATCTCGATATCGTAACGATATAGGCGGTCCTAAGTGTCATAAAAATAACATTTAGGAACCTTCTTTCAAGTCTTCCATGCCAAGGCACCATGCTCGAGCCTCCTCGTCTAGATGTCGGCTAGCAAGCATAACTTGAAGATATGTCTCTTCAACACAAAATCTGAAAAGACTCTCCATATCGTGCAACCATTCTTTGGGTCCTGTCGAAGGTACGGACTCCTCCTCCATTCCTCGGATTGCCAACGAAACCTTGCTGTCCCTTTCGATCCTAACAAATCTAACCTGAGTTTAACACTAGGTACATATCTTTATAATAATCTTATAACTATACATAACACAAAATAAGAAAACAAACTTATAAAACTGTGATGCTGGCGGCAGAACTGTGAAACTGGATGGCAGGAAAACTTTTGCTCTGATACCATTCTCTGTAACGCCCCGACCACCCACGTAGGACCGACCACGCGAATGGGGGTCGTTACCTTACTTACTTAACTTGAACTTACCCAATTTCTAGAGTAATTTTTTTTTTCTTTTGAAACTTCATCTTAAAAAACGTAACTTAAAAACGTTACATACATAAAACATAAAACCTTAACATAAACTTAGACTTATTCTTATACATAAAACTTAATTTCTTCATATGTACTCATCTGAGTACTAAGCTTTCACCTCTTAGGAAAGCTACCATACATAAACATAAATCGTGGACCAAACCCGACCTAGTGCGGATCGGTACAACATGAGGCAACTCGCTTGCCATACATACTTAAAATATAATGTAAACACCTTTTCATTTCAAACATATTTTATAAAACCCGTGGTGGTGTCCATCCCACATTTCACAGTCCGCAACGCCATCTTTCCACAGTCTCGCATCAAGTATTGCCGATAGGTTGCTTACCTACAGCATGAACGTAAGTAATGAGCTAAAACCCAGTAAGTACAATGTTCAATCCGCATGCATATGGAAGTGCAAAAATTCATGAACCGATTATGATTTCTTATGAATCAATTATAGGTTCGTAAATTAACTTAGTTCTGTTTCTTTCTATACCATGTGTGCACGTATTGGGGTACATAACCATGGAGTGGTTGAAGGCAGCCAGTCCATATCAACTCCAACCATTAAACAAACTGTTTAACATGGAGTAGTTGAGTCGGCCAGTCCAATCCAACTCAAACCATGGAATATACCGTTTGAACCCGCCCTTATGGCAAGTCAGTACAACAAAACAATCTTAACTCGTCTTAACTCATATCTTAAAATCTTGCTCTTATCAATGAACATGCTTCATGACGTCACAATATCAAAACATATAACATAACATACCATCATTCATAACATAAACCTCATAACATAATACATCGTAACATAACATACTGCATCATCACATAAATATCATAGCTTACAAATCATGTAAATCAATTCATGATTTCTTAAAAACACATCATGCAATAAAACATATTGTTCATGCTGTAGGCGGAGTTGTACTTACCTTCCGTCCTACGCTCTTGATTTATTGTCCCATCATGGCACAACAACAATTCTTACTCCTGTTTCCAAACAGGGTGTAAGATAAGAATCACTTCCATTCTATCTTACCATAAATCATAATTATTAAATGTTGGTAACTTAACCAACATTCTTGCATGGCTTTAGCTATATGTCCCCCCTAAACCATAAACCATATTTGGTTATACTAAGTAATCTTATCACATTGGGCTACAATAAGTAACCCCATTGAACGTCGATCATTACTTAATAGGTTACATTGGGTAACCTTATGTGCTAAGCCCTCTCACAAACAAATAAGGTTAGGTTACCTCCTAACCTTGGGCTCATATTTTTGACTCCTTAGTTCATAATCCAATGGGTTATATTGGGTAACCCATTAGGTGATTAACTTAATTCAACTAGGTTAACTAAAGTCAACCTCTAAAGTCAACCCTCCAAGGGTCAAACTTGGGCTTTGGGCTTGGCCCAGTAACTCGGGTGTCTTTTCCTGGTTATCATCCGTCATTGTTCGGCTTACTGGATTTTAACTTGAAAATCCATTTTCCATTGTCTTTGGAAAACTTGGTGCTTTAACTTGTAAAAGCCTTTAATTGACTTATAAAAATTCCTAATTCTTCAAGTGAGGTTTTATAAAATTGTTGAGGACTGAAAACTGCCCTTGGAACAGTTTTCATAGTCAAAATATTGAATTTGGTGGAGAAATACAGTTTCTCTTGAATTGGTTTTAGAAAATCTTGTGCAGGAATTTCCTTTTTCCTGCACAGTTTTAGAAATCTGATCTTAACTTTAAAATCTGTTTGGAATTTGAAAAATCTTTTTTCATGAAAGTTTTAGATATTGAAAAATGCTACAACTTTGCTTCTTTACACAAAACCCATTTTTGCTTTCAATTGAGTCAGTTTTTATTTGAAACCCACTGGTCGTGCACATTAGGTCTGGACAGACCAATCTCGGTTTTTCTTAAAAACAGAGGCCATTGGAATCTTATTTTGGAAAACCGTCCATGTTGTTCACTAGGAAAATCCTTTTTCTACAACTTTGTAGTTTTGAGTTTTTCCTAAGTCGGCCTCTAAGAGCCTCAAAATCGACTTTCCAGATCACTGCCCAGTCTTGACCCGAGACTGGCAGTTTTCGGTTTAAGTTCGTTTTACATCCTAATTCGCATATTTTAACTCAACTGCCCACTGACGGAGCCTACTATCAGTCATGCAGCGCTTTCTAACGTACAACATACATCCATGCATCATTCAAACATTTTCATGCAAAGGCAAAACCCTTGGGTGTTCTTGCACCAAACTAGGGTTTGCAAAACATTTAGTTTGCACATCCACGCACCATTCAAGCCTCTAGTCTAGCTTAATCATAAACATGCATAAAACATGCATAACCTATAACTTATTAGGCATATAGGGGACATATAACATAACCTTATATGCAAGCATGCAACCTTAATTATTATGCAAGCATTTTATCCAAGCATGTACCAAAAATCATAACTTAAAACCTTGCCACCCTAATCAAGCACATAACCAATCACCTAAGCTTATTGCATGAAAATAAGGGATGAGCTTGTGCTCTTACAAACCATTGCTTGGAAATACACTTAAATTTCCAAATTAAAGCTCAAACCAAAAGCTTAGGGTCAAAGGGTGATTAACTTAATCCACACCAAGATTGGTGCTAGGTTTTGGGTCTAATTCTTTCCCTCCTTTGCTCATCACCACAGCTGCTCCTTCCCCTCCAAATGGGGTTTCAATTTTCGGCCATGCACGTGAAACATTACACATAAGCTTGATGCTCCAAACCAAATAAAAGTTTAAAGGTTAGATGTTTTACCTATACCTTGATCCACACAAGGATTTGGGTAAGGTTAGATTCAATATTCCTTTTTCCTTTTGTCTCCTCCACAGCCGGCCTTTCCCTTGGCTTAGGGCTCCAAAATTTTCAGCCACTTTCTTGGCTACCTCAAGAAAATCCAGCCTTACATACTCTTGCTTTCCTTGCTTCTCTCTTTTTCTTTTTCTTTCTTTTCTTCTTCTAGTTTTTTTTTTCCAAGAAAGCCGACCACTCTCATGGGTTTTCTCTCACCTTTGGGTTCAGCTTTAGGGACGGAGAAGAGGAGAGAGAGACTTGAAATGGAATTAAAGTTTTGCCCAAAAATCCCACATGTGGCCGGTCACTTGGTGAGCCAAAAATGGCTTGTTCAACAAGCTTGATTGCCTTGCTCACCAAGTGTTGCATGCTTACCTCATCATGATGACATCATCTTGATGACATCATCATTACATAATCTCCCTTCCTTCTTCTTGGAATGGCCGGCCACTTGGTGAGCAAAAATTGGCTTGTTCAACAAGCTTTGTTGCCTTGTTCACTAAGTTCCTTGAACTTGTTCACCAAGCTAAGCTTTGCTTAACTCATCACTTACATCATCATGACATCACTTGCTTACATCATGCTTACATCACCCTGATGACATCATCTTGATGACATCATGCTTACATCATCATCACTAACTTTTCCAAAAAATGCACTTTTGCCCCTAGAGACAAAATATTTGCATTTTAGTCCCTGTGAGGTGGCGCTAAAGTGGAGTCACTTGGCTTCTAATCCACACCTAATGGTCCACTTAATTCCCAAAAATCCTTAAATATAGAGATACAGTCCATTTTCTTACTAACTTAATCAATACTAATACTGTTTTTCACCAAAACAGTATTATAATACTAGACTTCCATCCAGAATTCCTCCACATAAAATTGGACCGCGTATAGAATTCCCTTAGAACTTGAAACCATTTAGTCCTTCATGTCGTCAATATTGAGCTTAATTTTTCTCTAGGGTCGTCTTGAACCCTATCCTTGCTTAATCGTCCGTAACGACAATTTTCTGCAATATAATTTCCATATTGATGATTTATACTACAGTATCATCTTGGTTAAACCGGGTCAACCTAAAGTCAACCTTGGTCAACTTTGACCGGCATAAAAATCAAAATTTCAATTTTGCCCTTTTTCCCAAAAAGGTCTTATATTTACCGAAGTAAACTATTTTTGAGTCTCGTAGCTAATTTAACAAGAACTCAAATATATACTGATATTTAATTCAAATCATGAATTTCATATCGTCATACATAATTAAATCTTAATTTTCCTTGTCTCCAAGGAAATCATATATCATAAAAATTCGGGTTCTTACATAGAACGACCCCACCTCTCCATGTTCACCTTGTCATCAGTGGAACTTTTGTCGCTGAGAGGTGCAGGCCATTCTTCCCGAAGTGCAAGGTCAAGATCCATGCAATCGAAAACAATCATAACGTTCTCTTTCCAATTCTTGAAGTTTGTGTCATTAAGCACGGGAATGGAATTAATATTGTTAGATATTGTTGAAGCAAAAGCAGTAACTGTATCGAGAACAAAATAAAATAACAAGCTCACAATCAATAATCATGTCATAAAACAAGAATCCTGAATTAATAAATCCATACATGACATGATCAAGCAATTCACATAATAGTGGGCCCTAATACAAGATACCTAACATAGCATTGATATTTAGTCTTTGGACAGAAATATCAATTTTAAGTGGTACACTCCATGTAGTAATCAAATATTGACAATTAATCATGTCAAACAATAAGCCTTTCTTTGACCGACTCATTGTTCACATGGAAAAACCTAACAATCATCACATATCTATTACCACAACTATGCATATTATTTGGCCAAACAATAATCTTCCTTTGGGCCGGTCATTATTCGCATAAATAATACACATACACGTCTTAATATTCCAAAATAAACAAATTTACATTACAGAAGTTACTTTGGCAACATATAATTTCAATCAATTTATTTTAAAATTTCAGACCAAAAAAATTTATTTTTTTGGGTCAAACCAGACGGTCAACAATCAACGCCGAGGTCAACGGTCAACGTCAGGGTCAACAATCAACGCCGAGGTCAACGGTCAATGCCAGGGTCAACGATCAACGTCGAGGTCAATGATCTTGAATTGACCGGGTCGAGACTGGACCGGATCGGGTCAACCCAGTCTGAATCCTTATCCAACCCTGCCTAGCCCAAAAGAAACGTGGGCTAAAGGCCCAACTTGATTTTGTTTTCCTGACTTCATGGGCTCAAGCCCAAAAAAAAAATTGGACTCAAAGCCCAGAAAGCTTTAAAACAAAAAACCATAATTTTCCTTCTTTTCCTATTGTGCAGCTGCCGGCACTTTTTTTTTTTCTTTTTTTTTTCTTTGCTGCAAAAGTGCAGCCAACACCTTCTTCTTCTTTTTCTTGAATTCAATCAATAACAAATGTTGATTCATATAATATTAAAAATAACATGTAGAAATCTTTTTCTTTCTTAAAACCAAAACCGGAAAACATGAATGTAAAATTTCAAGCAATCTTTAATCCATATATATATATCCAAAAAGTTGAATCCGGAAATAAAAATAATCACAAAAATTTTCAACCTTAGTAATTATTTCCAAAAATTGTCAAATTTGAATACACCCAAATCAAACATAACATATATATCTCAATGATTCAACATGAGTGCCTCTGATACCACTTGTTGGGGAAAACTTTAATTAATGAAAACTATCACCGAATCCAAGATCTCATGTTAATTCATCAAAAAAAATTATTTGGAAGCGTACCTGAATCCATGAAGACAAATTAAAGAAGGATGAAGTCTTTTACAGTCAAATCTCTTTAGTTTCCTTAGATGCTTTATAGATTCTCTCTCTTAATGATGAAAGAAGAATATAGCAAATATTACGTATTATGATTTGACTTAGGAACCACAACCCTTATAATGACCTTTATATACTAACTCAAATTAGGTTCTCATCAACCCTAATTTAATTAGTATTAGGTTTCTATACATTAAAACTCATACCCAATAGATATCTTTAGAGCCCAATTAATAGATCACTTATTTAGTCCTATTAAATTAGATAGCACACAATATAATTGTTATTTAATATGTAAGCCCAAAATAAGAATTAATAAAATCTCAACAAGAACTGGTCTTAGTTAAGAGTCAAGTCTGTTGTATTGCGGTGTCGTTGTATTTACTTGTTTATTTTTTGTTATTTTATTAGTATGAATGATGTTTCCCTTAAAAAATAAAAATAAAAATAAAACAAAAAAAACAAAACAAAAAACAAAAAAAACAAAAGCAAAACTACAATTCATCTGTGGAGAACTTTTCCCAAATCAGTCGTTATCAAAGAGTAAATTACCTCACACATCATGGACTTTTTCTCGCATGGTTGATTGCTTGGTGGCCTTCTTGAAAACTTTGGGCCATTTTGAATATCTTTTTGGGCTTCTTCAAAACTGTTCTTTAAAATAAGTTACGTGTTTCTAATTGTACCTCTCTCCCTCACTGTCTCGCTTTCTCCAAAATGGCAGGCCATCAGCACTCCGGTGGGATCGCGATAAGAACAACGTCAAGCCTCATCTATTCACAAACGCCAAAAAAAAAAAAAAAAGAAAAAAAAAAGAAAAAAGTAAGTGTATTTTTATGCAGTCATCAATAAGTTTGTGTATATAAAATTCTTTTTTAAAATGTAAAGAAAATTAATATTGATTAAAACTAACTAAGTATAGGATACTTACATATATAGGTCGTGTTTTTCAAGTTAATTGAGACTAAGCAATTGAAGTAAACACATTAGGAGGGAGAAAAATGCAACTGGACAAATATATAACATTAAAAAAGACTAAATATTGACTAGTTTTTAATTGATGGGTGTACACTATAAACATCATCGATGATGTGGTACGACACTAATTTATTGAGTAATTCTTCTAATTCCAATATTACGAACTACATAATTAAGTAAACTTATTAAATTTTTAGTTAGCATAAATTTTCTTTTGATACTGAAAGATTTTCTATTATCCCAATAGTATACTGGATTTATAAGCAAGGAAGAAATTCCATCTTTGGTGACTTGTCCAAAACGTGTATAGTCATCATCCTCTTTGTAAAGCAAATCCATAACTCTTCCACTCGCATAAGTATAGCTGTTGCCGCAAAAGTTTATGTCTTTGCTCGCATTATCTATTTGCTTTTGAAACACATCACTTGCCTCTCTTGCTCCGTCACTCCATATTACTTTATGTAACACTCAACACCCGATGCAAAATTCTGTCTCTCTTGCTCAAACTGCAAAGCCCAAATTTCAAGTACATTCATATAGGTATATATATATATATGTGTGTGAAATTATAACATATAACATAGTTTATATGTACTTTTAGAGTTTATAACATATTTTTAAAGATGATAAATTATAGCATATATTTATAGATAAATCCTTAGATTTTTAAGAAAATAACAGATTTACTAATAATAGATTTTCAATTTTTAATAATAGATATATGTGCACTATTTTAAGTTACCGAGAGAAAATGAGAGGAGGAGATAGAGAGAGAGGAGGAAGGAAGGGGGGCATTTTTATTATTGTATATGATCAGAAATATTATTATGTAATTTATTACAATATTTAAAATTTTATGTTATAAGGTACTAGTACTTTATTAAAAATTACTATTTTTGCTTCTTCTTCTTCTTCCCATGTAACGCGTTATATATAGCACATGAAAGCACCAAATATATATGACGGTATATGGTACATAATGAGACTAAATAGTAGTTTTCAATCACTCACATATCAATTATATTAGCTATGGCTTGACCAGGAAGGGAGAACTTTTTTTTTTTTTTTTTCAATTTCTCGCCATTGCTATTTTTTACTTTATGTAATAACAACTTTTTTTTCCTTAATATTTTTCATCATTATTAAAATTGTATTCTCAAAAAAATATTAGACGTAATACAAAACTAATGGTATTACAACAACCAATTCTATTATTTGTTTCAATGACGAATCAAAAGATAAGAAATAAAGTCAAAATCAAAATTCATCCGCAAAAAGAAGTTACGTTACATAAATGTCATGCTAGACTTTTCCTTTTACTTTGTTAGGTTAGAAGGATGGAGAAATACCATAGATAACCCATGTGTCCGCATATATATATACACACACGCGCGTGTTCAATTGGGTGACATTTGCTTATTAGATCGTGCTGTATTGATATACAACATTATTGTGTGTAAATACATGTTTTATCGTACAACATATATATAGGTGAGGTTGTGGTGCAGAATTACTTGCATGCATTGAAGCATTACAATCAATAGTTTGCATTCATTGTAATTTTCATATAGGTGAGGTAGCTTTCAAATACATATTGAATTGGATGACATTTGCGAATTAGATCGTGCTATACTGATATACCACATTATTATGTGTGGCTTTTGTTTTATAGTACAACATATACATAGGTGAAGTAGCTTTCATATACGTGTTCAATTGGGTGACATTTGCGAATTAGATCATGATATATTGATATACCATGTTATTGTGTGTGACTCATGTTTAATTGTACAACATATACATAGGTGAGGTAGCTTTCATATATGTGTTTAATTGGGTGACATTTGCGTATTAGATCGTGCTATATTGATATACCACATTATTGTGTGTGGCTCATATTTTGTAATACAACTTATATATAGGTGAGGTAGCTTTCATATACATGTTCAATTGGGTGACATTTGCAAATTATATCGTGCTATATTGATATACCACATTATTGTGTGTGGCTCATGTTTTATAGTGCAACATATAAATAGGTGAGGTCGCTTTCATATACGTGTTCAATTAGGTGACATTTACGTATTAGATCGTGCTATATTGATATACCACATTACTGTGTGTGGCTCATATTTTGTAGTACAACATATATTTAGGTGAGGTAGCTTTCATATACGTGTTCAATTGGGTGACATTTGCAAATTATATCGTGCTATATTGATATATCACATTATTGTGTGTGGCTCGTGTTTTATAGTACTAAAACAGACATATACTTAAATGAGATTCTAAAAATAGACTTTATATATAATTATTTCAATTTTTTAACTATAATTTTTTGTTTTTGGGTAACTAAAGACTGGATTTTTTTAATTAAAAGACAATTTTGTAGCTAAAAAAGAAATTTTGAGTTTTAGCTACAAAATTTTACATTTTGTCACTAATATAATCGGTGATAAAATTTAACTGTCACTAATACGAATTATTGACAAATGTATAAGTTTTATAGCTATGGGACCTTTTTATAAACAAAAAAATTGCATCAACTACAAGATTCCAACGAGTGAATTGAAGCACATTATTTGTCATTACTCATACATATATATATGTATATATTTTAGAAAAGCACACATCTTTGTTTGTACTTACCATCATCCATTACAATATTGGTGGAGAGTGAGGATTTCTAGTGGCCTACAATTAAGTGTAATGAGTTCTCTTTTATAATAAGATACTCACTTAAAACCCTCAAAAACGTCGATGTTCAACGGTCAGGAAAATTGCCATTTCTACAGTATCGATTGATCGAACGTCCCTGTTCGATTGACTGGAGAAAGACAGAGAGCAATGCTCTGTTTTAGGATCCGTCCAATTGACTAGACAATATTCTCCGATTGACTAGTTCCACTAGGAGTCATTCAATTGACCGGACCCACTTAAAGGGTTGATTGGACAAAGGCAGAGCCTCTTCCTTTCCTATTTTTGAAACAAAGAAAAATTTTTTATAGCAATTCCCACGCAATTTAAAAATATGATGGAGTCAAAAACAATTTTCATCACACTTTAGAAAAATGTATCGATAAGGATTTAAAGCAATTTAAAAGCGCTAAGGATTTTCTAAAGTGTGTGCATGCACAAGCCAAATTCAATTCTCACAATCAAAGAATGCACACAAAACTCATTACAAGACTAAAGGAAATAACCTAGTCAATTCGGTCTTGACAGAATCCATAGTTAGCACCACTTTTTAACCAAATTACTAATAGATTATGTCTAAAAATTGATGTAAATGATTATTGTAGCAACATTTAAAAATTTAGAGGCATTCCAGCTACGAAAAAAAATTCAAAGACAAAAGTTGTACAAGGTTAAAAGTTTAGGAACTAAATGAGCACTTTACCTACAACTATAATATAGGATTTATTCAAATTCAACCATGGCTATTGCCACCATTCACTTAAACTAAAAACTAAAATAAAATTAAAAAACAAAGTTCTGTTATTACTATGAGTTTGCTTATTATTAGGATTCATGTCTACAAATACAGTGAATATATATACACATATATATATGTATGTATTCCACACATATATACACATGGAGGTGTTGGACCCTTCACTAGGTGCTTTCATCCTTTTGTACAGAGTGTATGGTGATATGCTTATCATGTGTTGTGAAACTTTGAGGTCTTTCCTCGATTAACCTGCTGCTTCCTCCTCTTCTTTCTTCTTCTTCTTCTTCTTCTTCTTCTTCTTCTTTGTCCTCTTCTTACAACTGTATGACATTATTCTTCTTCAACAACAACTTTACAATATTATCGAATGGCTACATCCCAACTTTGGAAGAAATATTTGTGGGAAGACCTGGGCTTTACCACACTACTCTTCCATGAATATTCCTTCTTCCTCTCTATTATTCTCCTCCTCTTTACCATTCTTTTCCTTCTATTTATCCACAACAAATCTTCACATGGAAAACTCAACTTACCACCATCACCGCGAAGGTTACCGATCATCGGAAACCTCCACCAGCTTGGCAAATTCCCACACCGCTCTCTCCGAGCACTCTCTGAAAAGTATGGCCCTCTCATGTTCTTAAACCTAGGCCAAGTTCCAACAATTGTTGTTTCTTCTCCGAATCTGGTGGCAGAAATCATCAACACCCACGACGTCGTTTTCTCAAGCAGGCCTAAAACTACGGCTACCGAGGTCTTACTCTACGGGAACAATGACATCGCTTTCGCACCTTACGGTGAGTACTGGAGACAAATGCGTAGAATCTGCGTGGTTGAGCTTTTGAGCCTTAAAAGAGTGCAATCTTTCCAGTTTGTTAGGGAGGAAGAAACAGAAATGCTACTCAATAGGGTGCGTAAATCTTGCCCTAGCAACGACACGACGATAAATCTAAGCCAGATGTTGAGTGATGCCTCGAACAACATTATCTCGAGGTGTATTCTAGGGCAAAGTTACAAAGCTGAAGATGGTTCTTTAAGCAAGCTGGGAGAGCTATCAAAAGGGGTGGCAGTAGACCTTATAGCATTTAGTGTGGGAGATTTCTTCCCTTCTTTGAAGTGGGTCGATGTTGTAAGAGGATTTGTAGCCAGATTGAGATCAACTTTTGGAGAACTTGACGCTTTTAATAATCGTTTGGTTCAAGAACATAAGACAATGAAGATTGCTCCTAATTATGAAGGATCTGAAATGAAAGACTTTGTGGATGTTCTCCTCAGTCTTCAAGAGGATCGCAAGCTTGATTTTGAGCTCACTCACGATCAGATCAAAGCTACCATACAGGCATGTCGCTTTCTCTCTCTCAAACACAAATATTAGTCTAATTTTTTCGCACACTAACTATTGTTTGCCTCACATCTTAATAACTTAAACTTTTGAGATAGATTGATAAACTAATACTACACTTGCACTAATAGCGAGTATGCCAAAATTAATAAGAAATATTCTATGAATTATTGGCCCACACTAAATATCTTATATTATATCGACATTGAGGATGTGTTTCTACTTAAATTTTCGAGTTTGATTACTCTGTACAACTGTTTTGAGAAGTCGTGTGTACATATGTGCATCACTTGTTCCAATTTTAAGAACTGGGTTAAGTAATTTTTCAAATTAAATATGCAAACCAATGGAAAACGAATTTTTCACTTTTACATAGATATAGCTCTTCATTTTAATCATTTCACAATGTACTGCTGTTTTCCGAAACAACAAATGTATATCTTGGATTTGAATAAATTGTTTAAATTTCATCCATCTCCACACTAATCTGTTAGGAAAAATGGACAAAAAGAAAAAAATACGCAATAATTGAACCAACTTGTTTATGAAAAATTTTGTTTCGAGAAATTTTTTTTGAAAGATAGTTAAAATTAATACCCTAAAAGTGACTCTAAGCATAGTCTAGACTCAAATCAACACTAAACACCTCCCTCCTTCAAATCAATGCAATAATCCCGCCCCACCCCATCCCAGCCACCCTGCTAGCCACCCTGAGACCGGATCCATAGCACGCCTGCCATCACGGTTCTCGCGCTCATCCCCACTGTGCAGACGCCAAGCGCCAACCAGTCATTGTCCCTGGTCTACAGTCCCACCCCTCATTGCCACGACGTTTGTCTCATCAGCGCTTGATTTATGGTTATGTTGGACTCATGACATGCGGTCGTGTTTGATCTGTGGGGAACATATATATATATATATATATTTTTAACCATTGATCTTATTGGTGTTTATTTTGTTTGATGTGTGTTAGTTTTGGATTTCATTTTTCTTTTTGAACAATGGAAGTAGAAGTAGTTAGTTATTATCACTTTTATATTGAGTATTTTTTTCCCTTTTAATTTGAATCTTTTTTAATGTTTAAATAATTAGTTCATGAATTTTTTGCACGCAAAAATTAGACCTAATTGCGTATATCTTTATTGTTCAAAATGAATGGGAAGGATGAAATTGATTATACAATTTTACTTTTCAGAATAGTAATGATTTTTAGTTTACCAACTAAATATTATATATGGAAATCAATATTCAGTACTAGCATAATTACGAGAGAATTCAATGACAACAGAAATGAAGCTAAAAGTACATAAAAATGTATATTCAGGACCTGTTCGTGGCTGGAGTTGAAACCAGCTCAACAACAATGGAATCGCTAATGGCAGAGCTACTGCGACATCCAAGAGTAATGAAGAAAGTCCAAGAGGAGGTCAGAAGAGTGGTGGGAGAAAAAGAAAAAGTGGATGTGAACGACATCAACCAAATGTACTACTTAAAAAATGTAGTCAAAGAAACCATGAGACTCCATCCACCAGCTCCACTTCTGGCTCCCCGAGAAACAACCGCAAGAGTTCAACTGGGAGGCTATGATATTCCAGCGAAAACAAGAGTCCTCATCAACGCCTGGGCGATCCAAAGGCACGCGGACTCTTGGGAAAGACCAGAAGAGTTTATTCCAGAGAGATTCGAGAACAATCCGATAGACTTCAATAGTCAAGATTTTAAGTTTATCCCACTTGGATTTGGGAGAAGGAGATGCCCTGGACTTGCCTTTGGCATTAGTGGTATTGAATATTTGACTGCCAATATTCTGTATTGGTTTGACTGGAAGTTGCCAAATGATGCTGCGAGTCTGGACATGACTGAAGTCTATGGGATGACCGTTTTCAAGAAATTTCCTCTTCATGTTGTACCAGTACCTTACTCTCCTTGATGGTTATTAACAGGATATTTGTTTTGTTTTGTTTTGTTTTTTTTTCGTTTTACTTTTACGAAATCAATAAATAAACCGCGCCAAATAAAAGTGTTATTTCATGTAGTGACTTCTTAAATTTCTCTAAAAATAAAGCAGTTATTTCTTATAAACTGTTCATCATGTAGTTATTTCTTATTTTTATGTGTTTGATCAATTTATATTTTTGGAATTTTTAATTAGGTTTTATTGAAAAGTTTAAATTAGGCATCTATATATCATGAAATTTTCAATTGTGCCATATTAGGTTTTTAATTTGTCATATTCCATTTGAATTTTCTACATGTACAAGTTTTTAATGAAATTTCTTATTCCATGTTAGTTTGGTCTTTTTTACTTTTTATTTTTATTTTTGACTCTTTTGAATTGGACTTTGTATAAATACTAGTTTGTTATCTCTAATAACATTTGAACGGAGGGCTTAACTTACCATTGAGGGCTTGTTTGGTGGAGTAGTTTAAGTTAAGATTTTTAAGTTTCAATAGTAAATTTTTTTGAATTTTCAGAAAAGACAAAAAACTTTTTGGGAAAAAGACAAAAATTTTTGAAGAAAAAGACGAAAAAAAATTTGAGTTGAATGGTTTGAACCATTCAACCAAACACCCCCTGAATGTCCGACAGGTGTGACGACTTAACAAGTTGGGATGCGATAGTTTTCTTAACTAGTTGTGCTCTCAGTTCAAATTAAATAACTTTTTTTTTTCTATTTGTAAAATTAAAAAATATCTTTATATCAATGAACCAAGGTAACTCTTCATCCCTTAGTTATCTACTAAATTATGGTCTGGCAGCTATGAAATAACTGTTAGACAATTTATTCAGCACAAATTAAAATACACTGTGTCCTATTTTTATGCACCCTTACGTTTAAAGCCATATGAAAATCTTCAACCGTTTTGCAAACCACTATATAAATACACTAGAACCATCAGCATAGCTGTATATATACGTTTATCATTATTATTGTTTTTTAATTCAAGCTATTAAAGGTTTATTATTTCATGATTGAGCTTTCATCATTATGCTTATTGCTTTCGAATAATTGACCATCAGACATTTTATTTATAGCTATGAATATACTTTTCATTAGGAAAACCATGTAATTCAATATAACATAATCATGGGCTTTGATTTGATGAAATAAAGAAATGTGAAATGTGAAATGTGAAAAACAAATTTATGTAATTAATCAAGCTAAAAAAATTGTACAAAGTTTACTTTGAAATAACATAATCCTAACAATAATGTGTGATCATGAGGAGATTATTTGTCTATGTATTAATTCATTTTGATTAAAAAACAGACGAGCCTGTTAGATAGTCACATGCTACCCTTATGATAATTTGGTGGAAAGTTTAAAAAAAAAAAAACAGATAATTAAAGACAAACATATTTAATTAATATAAAAATGAATAAAAATTTATTTGTTTAAAAAATTGAAGTCTTAAAGGTGTCAACTTACTTTAAATTAAACGTAAGAGTTCTTTCATGATGTGATTGATTTGGCTTTAATCTTAATTAAATTGAAAAACGTATAGGGCTTGTGACTCGTAATCTATTTGTACGCTTTTTTCTTTCTTCATGTGTTGTAAGTGAGTTTCACATTATAATGTGATCATATCTATTGTGGTAGAAACTGAACAATTAGTACTCAAGAATTCCTTAAGTTAATGATGATAATTGGTCTAAGAGAATAGACTAAAACAAGTGAGGCTTGAGTTTTGAAAAACGCGTATTCAATCCTTATATTAATCAAAAGACTTCTTTAGAGAGAGATAACCTTGTTCGCAACACTACCCAGGAAAAAAAAAAAAAAAAAAAGAAAAAGGTATTAGGTGCAAATTATTTTTGCAGAGAAATGTCTAAAATCTGTAGCTAACGCAATTATTTACAAAATTAAAGGCTCGATATTAAAAGTGCCTAGCTACAAATTTTTGTAGTTTATAGCTAAATAGGATGCATTATTTCAAAAGCAACTTTTGTAGCTAATGCAATTTTGTTGTTCATTCGGAGGAGAATTTAAACATGTAGTTTTAGAGATATTTGAAATGAAGTTTTGAAAATGTGTATTTAGTTGGAAAAAAAAAAACGTTTTGGAGAAAATAAGTGTAAAACTTAAAATGTGTTGGAAAAAATATCAATATGGATTTTGTTTTGTTTCACTCGAAATTCTTTCCAATTTATTAAAAAAATATATCTCATTTGGATTTGTTATTATGGACATTTAAAATTTGAATTTGTTACAGACGTTAGGAGAGGTGAAGAGTAAAAAATAATATTATATTGGGGAAAAAGACCCCAAAAAAAAAAAAAAAACCATCTGAAAAACAAATGCCAGACATTGTCCACAAGCGGACCTAAATTTTGTAGCTAAAAGACAATTTTGTAGCTAGAAAATTTTAGGTTTTAGCTACCAAATTGTACATTTTACCACTAATCTAATTAGTGACAAAATGTTAACTTTGTCGCTAATGAATAGTAACAAATCTATATATAAGTTTTATAGCTAAAAGACCCATTTGTCAAACCCAATTAAAAGAGAGAGAGAGAAGAATAAGAAGAAGAAGCATCAATTACAATTTTCCACAGAATGAATTGAAGCAAATTATTTTTCAGTATTTTGTCCTTGTTTCGTCCAGGGGATTAAATTATTATCCAGGTGATTTAGGTTGTTCACGAAATGTAAATAAGAGTATATTAGGTTATTAATAAATTTTAGAATATAACAAAAATGGGTATCCTTTTAGAGAGTAAAAACCAAACACATGATATAAAAGGTAAACAATCTAAATTTTACTCTACAAGGATACTTTTGGGTATGCTCAGGTCAAAATTTAAGTGTTGTAATAATTAGAATCTAAAGGTATAAAAATATAAAACTTCAAAATACAAGGTATATATGCTTTTTAAATGAGAGTAAAATAGAGGGTAAAAAAATATAAATAACCCAAAATTAACTAGAACAACGCCATTTTTCGCCCACGGTTGGACCCTAATTACTACTTCAGTATGCTGTACACACGTAACTTATTTTAAAGAGAGACATAAAAATATATTATAATTTGTCATTTTTTTTGAAAAACTTGTTATAAACTTTAAAATTATCTGTACAATATACTATATGCTATAATGGGGGAAAGTCCAAAAAGATATTCAAAATGGCCCAAAGTTTTCAAGAAGCCCACCAAGCAATCAACCATAAGAGAAAAAGTCCATGATGTGTGAGAGAATAAGTTGAGTTACAAAAAAACAATCCTTCTCGGATCAGTCACTTGTGAGGTTATTTACTCCTTGATGACGACTGATTTGGGAAAAGTTCTCCACAGATGAATTGTAGTTTTGCTTTGTTTGTTTGTTCGTTCATTTTTTTTTTTTTTTTTTTTTAAGGGAAATATCATTCATACTAATAAAATAACAAAAACCAGATAAGATAAATACAATGACCCCGCAATACAACGAGCACGACTCTCAACTAAGGACTATTTGATGACGCTAAGGGGAAATTGTAGCTTTGGGCCTTAGCTATCCACAACGTCAAGTGTGTGCAGCTCATTGCCAAATATGTCTCTAATTTCCAGCTGCAAAGCTACCCAAAGTGAGCTTAATTGCTTGCACTTAGTTTTCATGAAGCCCAAGTTCATTCCAACTCACCTTAGATGAATATGTGCCGACTTATTCAACAATGAAAATGCAATTTTCCAGCCGTGTATGTCATGAGTTCTTTTGCAAAATTTATTTCAATCAAAGTGCTAAAAAAGGGCTGCCACTTATTCTATCTTTGAACCAATTAAGTTTAAGGTTCCGTCTAGTTATATCAAAACCACATATTTGTCAGTTCTTTGTTTGAGATGTGAAGATGCTATTAAGTAGTAATTAGGAATCAAAGTTGGCAATAGAAAGACGAAGAAATTAAGTGATTCTCCACGCTTTGTTATTCTAATATTAATATTAATTTTGATTTTGATTTTCTTTCATTCATTTCTTCTTTGTTTTTCAAATACATCTTTTAGATCTATTTCTCTTATTTTTAACTAGGTCCATTAAGTTATGCTTCTTCCTTGTGGGATCGACACTTTAATCTATACCATGATAGCCGCCAGCATATTCTCAATTAACCAACTATGTACGCTTATGTATAGAATAAGTAATAAAACTCTAAGTATAAATCCTAATATTCCTCTAACTTTAATCTGTAATGGATTTTTCGTTGCAGGATTGAAGTCCGGCGTCTATCGCTCTAACCTTAGAAGCCCAAGTTTGATGTTGGGGGAACTCTTCTTAATAAAAGAACACAAGTATCTTCGTCAATTGGCCATTAAAACTTCATCAACTTGAGTTTCAATCAGTCAGTATCATTAATTTTATTTTTTTCAATTCGATAACAACTTAATTCATTTTAGTTACATATTTCTAATTGTACCTCTCTCTCTCTCTCACTGTTTTTCTCCAAAATGGCACCCCATCAGCACTCCGGTGGGATCGCGATGAGAACAACGTTAAGCCTCATCTATTCACAAACGCCAAAAAAAAAAAAAATGCAAGTGTATTTTTGTAAACTCATCTATAAGTTTGTGTATATAATATCCATTTTTAAAATTTAAAGAATATTAATATTGATTAAAACTAATTAATGTAGGATATTTACATATAGGTCGTGTTTTTCTAGTTAATTGAGACTAAGCAATTAAAGTAAACACATTAGGAGAGAGAAAGATGCAATTGGACAAATTTATAACATTGAAAAAGACTAAATATTGACTAGTGTTTAATTGACGGGTGTACACTATAAACATGATGATATGGTACAACACCGATTTATTGAGTAATTCTTCTAATTCCAATATTACGAACTACATATTAAGTAAAGTTATTAAATTTTTAGTTGGCATAAATTTTCTTTTGATATCGAAAGATTTTCTCTTGTCCCACTACTATACTGGATGTATAAGCAAGGAAGAAATTCCATCTTTGGTGACTTGTCCAGCACGTGTATAGCCATCATCCTCTTTGTAAAGCAAATCCATGCAAAATTAAGCACTCGCATAAGTATAGCTGTTGGCGCAGAAGTTGGTCTGAGGAACTCCTCGTTTATGTCTTTCCATGCACTCTCCATTTGCTTTTGAAACACATCACTTGCCTCTTACTCCGTCACTCCATATTCCTTTATGTGGCACTCAACACCCGATGAAACATGCAAACAATCATTATAATAAATAATTGATCATTAAGATAAAATTCACAACGAACATATAAAAAATAAATAAATAAATATGAAATACTTTAAAACTTAAAAAAAATATCATAATGATATA
>CM046381.1:9743972-9827171 GCA_025413485.1 Ficus microcarpa
GTAATTATCATAAAGAAAAAGACATCAGCAAAGCCATAAAGAAAAAAAGCTTAACATATTTTTAAAAAAATCATAATGATATGGTAATTATCAAAAAGAAATAAACAATTCCATCACATATTTTAACTTTAGAAACTAACTATTAAAACAATACTAATAATAATAAATAAATAAACTACAATAAATTAAGGTTATAATTATCAGAAAGAACCTAAATCATATATACTTTTAAAAAATAGGTTTCTAAGAAATCAAAGTCATACTTAAGAAATATGTTTAGAAAAATATTATTAAAAAAAAACCCTAATTATACTACTAAGCTATCACTATAATAAAGAACTAGTCATTAAAATAAAGATACAATAATGATGAATAAGTAAGGAAAAAAAATATATGAATCATAATAAAGGAAAATAATGTTAAATATAGTAAAAGGGCAAAATGGGTACTGCAAGCATTTTTTTAATTGATATTTATGTAATATTATTAAAAAAAACAGACAAATTCTAAAATGAGACTCTAAAAATAGACTTTTAATGTAATTATTTCAATTTTTTAACTACAATTTTTTGTTTTTGGGTAACTGAAGACTGAATTTTTTTAACCAAAAGACAATTTTGTAGCTAAAAAGGAATATTTGAGTTTTAGCTACAAAATTTTATATTTTGTCACTAATCTAATTAGTGATAAAATTTAACTTTGTCTTTAATACGAATTAGTGACAAATGTATAAGTTTTATATAAAGGACCTTTTTATAAACAAAAAAAAAATGCATCAATTACAATATTCCAACGAGTGAATTGAAGCACATTATTTGTCATTACTCATACATATACATAGATATATGTGTCATCACTCATACATATATACATGTATGTACGTATATATTTTTGAAAAGCACATGTCTTTGTTTGTACTTACCACCATCAATTACAATATCATCGGAGAGTGAAGATTTCTTGTGGCTTATAATTAAGTGTCACTAGTTTTCTTTTGATTGATAATTCTCTAAAAGTTGTAATTTAGAAAATTTTATTTTATGATTAATATGCTATATTGTTTGGTCTTTTGGAAGAGTATTTGCTTTTTTTGATAATTGAAGAAGAATATATGCTTTCCGTCAGTATATCTTTTGTCCACTACTCTTTTATCGGGAAAGACGTTTGCATGTAAGAGAGAAAAACTAACAAGTACATGCTCCATTTTTTATATCTATCCTCTTTTTCTTGTTTGCTAGTGACGAGCGCGGGCTCCTATGCACATTTGAAAAAATAAAAATAAAAACTCAAATGAAAAGTTAATTATGAAGTACTATAAGAAAATAATAATTGAAAGGGTTGTAGGAAATAAATATTTTGGTAAGGATATATATGAGAAAAATAATTTTAATAGGGGCGAAAAACAAAAGAAAAAAACTGAAAGAAAGCAAAGAAGAAAAAAAAAATAAACGAAAAGATGGCAAAAAAAAGCTGCCACTAAAATGAATCAATAAATAAATTTTAAACCAAAAGTTAAAAAAAAAAAAAAAAAGGAAAAGAGGATGTCACCTGTTGCAAGGGGATAGCTATCTCAATATAGAGATACAGATAAAAATAATGAGAAAAATAAAATTTTCTTTCTATAAAGATTTGAAAATTGTCTTTATGATATATCGTATAAAAGAGCATTTTCATTTATAGAAGAAAAATAAGTAAACGAGTATTCATTCATTTTACTAAAAAGAATTAACTGAGTATAAAACGGATTTCACAAGAACCACGCCTTTGTTTCCTCCTTGGTTGGACCCTTATTACGTTGGTATTCTGTTAGTTTCCTCGAGGAAATTAAATTATTATCTAGGGGATTTTGTTAAAAAAAAAAAAAGTGGCAAATAGAAGTATACATCTCCAAACTTATGGGGAGAACATTTTATGAAAATGTACGTTTTCAATGATAACACAAATTAAAGGGTGAGAATTAGCTAAAAGCCAATTTTGTAACAATGTGTTGAAATTTTACAGCTCAAAGTATTGGCTACAAACAAATTTTTTGTTTATAGCTAGGTTATCGTCGACAATAAATGTCTCTAGGTATAAGTAATTCTTGCCATCCAAATGCCATTCCAGATCAAGAACTGTAACAACCCAAAATTTTGATGAACTTTTGATTTCCTTAGATATAAGAAAAATCTAAGTCTGAATCATGTATGTCAACATGAAGCTCATGATCTGATTTGATTATCAGAGTACGTTGAGTTCTTATAAGTGAGATTCAATGATTATTTATTAATAAGTCAAGGATAAAGTTTTATGATGAAAAAGGCCGAATCATGATTTATATTTTTATTCTGGCCTAATTATGATCAGGATAACTCATGATCGGTATAAGACGATACTACAGTATAATAATCAATATTGAAATTATACTATGACCGACCATCATTACGGATGCAGAGTTAAAAATAAGGTATGGTATCACTTTAGAATAATCATGAATAAGAATTGAAGCAATGAGGGCTAAGTAGCTTCAAGTCCTACGAAAATCTTATATGCGGTCCAATTAAGTGCAGATAAATTCTAGACTACAATTCAGTATTCCTAGACTATTAATAATTATAACAGTATTTGCACTATCTGGATTATTAAGAAATTAGACTGTGTATTAGGAGAAATGCCAAACATGACCCTACTTGGAGGCCAAGTAATTGTGAATTAATACATAATTTTTGATTTATGGAATTTATGGATTTTTCTTAACCAAAGCCTCCAACTAGGTCAAATGGCCGATTACATTATATGGCCTTAGGGAACAAGGAAACAAATTAAAAATAAGTTTGAAAGGATTTTTTTGGCTCCAATACATGCATGGCTGGCCAACTCATGGTGACTTGAAAGGCAAATATTTTGTCTTTAAGGACCAATATGCAATTCAAGGAGAATTTTGAAATAAAAATAATTGTGAAAAATTTGTAAATTTCCACCTATAAATAGAGGTGGGTAGTGTTAAGTTGAACAATTTAATTTGCTTCCCAACTTTTAGTTCTTTCTCAACTATTCCTCTTTAGCCTTAGAAAAATAAAAATAAAAAACAGAGAGAGAGAGTGAGTAAGAGGGAGGTGGTGGCTGGTTGCTATGGTGGAAGAGTAGAGCAAGAGTTTTTGTTTATGCAAGGTCCAGAACCACTCTTTCAAAGCTTTAGAGGTAAATCTCAACCCTCTAACTAAGAATTTCATTTATAGGATTTATGTGTATTTCAAGCCATGGGTTGTAAGAGTATATATTATGGTTTTTGATGCTTGGTAATGCTAGATCTATGCTAGGGTTACCTTAGTTGCTAGCTTTAGGCACGGGTTTGATTTTTATGCTCTATGTTGAGTTTTAAGGTTATGTGTGCTTATTGCTTACCAAGTATTTCTGAATATGCTTTCACATATTTGTGAATCATAAGTGTGTTAGTTAAGGAATTAACCTAAAAACATAATTTGGTAAGCTTGAAAAGTTTATTAAATATTGTGTTTTTCATGAAGATAAACAAGTGACTGATTGAATGTTAAATATGTATTCGGCGCGCTGTATGTTAATGTAGGCTCACGGCTATGATCGTTTGAGGTAGTATGTGCAAATTTTTAGGCAAAAATCAACAAAATGCAAAACTGTCAATTTTTAGACTTAACTGGACAGTTTTCTAGAAATTTAATTTTGAAGCCCTTTCCCTTAAAAGCTAAATTTGGAAAAAGTTATAACTATAAAGTTGTAGGAAATTGAAAATCCTAGGGGGCAGGGCAGACGATTTTTGAAAATAAAGTTCCAAAGGCCTCTGTTTTTATCAGAATCTAAAGCTGGTCAGTACAGATGGTGTACACAGCCAAAATTTTTCAAAAGGAAAAATGAGTAAGTTAAAGGCATATTTAAGTTTTGAATGAAAAAACAAAAATTGTAGGTTTCAACGAGATCTACAACTTCCATGAAGAAAGTTTTTCTAACTTTTAAACAGATTTAAAGATACAATGGGATTTTCAAAACTGTACATGGCACAAGAAATTTCCTGCACACATGCATTCCAGTAAATTAAAGGCATGTTTTAAAAGCAATTTTTAAGATTTTATGATCTCTTTAAAAAGAGACTGAAATTTTATGAAAATGGTTTCAAAAAGGTTTAGATCCAATGGAATTTCCCAAGTGATTTTTAAACATATTATGTTTTATAAAAGGTAATTTCAAGTGTTATGGTAAAAAATACTTAATTTACATTTTCAAGTAAACACGATATTTTTTAAGAAAGGAAAATACACTAAGTTATATAAGAATATGATAACAAGTGTATGACCAATGGTAATCGGATGGGATACCAATTTTTTATGTTATGACCTATATCCATGATTACCAATGGTAACTAGATAAGATACCAATTTACTATGTTAAGGTACCAATGGTATCGGATAGGATACTAGTTTATTATGATAATATTTGTATCTATGATTATCAAAGATAATCGGATTGAATACCGATCTAATATGTTCTGGTTTGTTGAGTTATGTGGTAGAATGTGTAATACCTAGAACTTTCATGTTCTTATTTTCCTCTTAAGGAATTTGTTTCACGATATGCTGATATTCATAAAAAGCTCGATTTAGGGCTTTTGTGAGATTTTGTGAGTTCTTATGGGTCGATAAGACTCAAAATTGATTGTTAAGCTCAAAAACGGACCTTTCGAGTCGAAAAGACCGAAAAAGTACATGATTTTACGAAAGTCAACTTTGACCGAAAAAGTCAAAGTTTGACTAAGAAAAGTCAAATGTTGACTTTACGATATGTTGAAAGGCAGTATGGAAAGTATACTGTGAAAAATATTTTTGTGAGCTAGATAGCAAGAATAGGCCTTAGAATCACCCTAGAAAAATCAAGCACACCAAGTTAAAATTAAGGGCAAAAAGGATTCAGAAAAATAAGAAAAAAATTATACTATCCAATTTTACACAGATAAATTTTTGTACTTCGGTACAGTATAAAAATACTGTATATTAGTGAAGCACAGTATTAGAAATATCTGTGTGGCATAAAAAATGGACAATTTTTGAAGAAAGCTTGCCAAACAAGGCCCTTGTGTGAGGTAAGGGAGATGACCTCATCTAGCTTTGGATTAATGATGTCATTAAGCTTAATTAAGCTTAGAAAAATTAGTGGAAGAGCCTAGAAGACCCCCCTTGGCCGGCCACCTCATGGGGTTATCAACCAAATATCAAAAATTTTGGGGTAAATTTCACAAATAAGCAAAGTTTTCCAACCTCTATAAATACCCCTTGACCCTATTCATTTTATTCAAAAAATTGGGTGAAACATTTGCCAAATTTCTCTAGAAAAATCCGGAAATTGGAGAGGAAAGGGAGGAGAGGAAAACCAAAATTTTTTTTGGGGCTTTTGCTTGGTGAGGGATCGGTTTTACTCTAGTGAAACCAAGAAAAAGTTTAGAAGTTTTTTTGGGTCTCTTAGGTGTGTGGCCGAGTGAGTGAGGGAAGGAGAAAGGAAGAGAAAAAGTTGAAAGTTTTTAGGGCAAATCCTTGGTGTGGTGCTCGGCTTGGAGTGGATCTACCAAGGAGACCAACCAAAAATTTTGGTACCCAATTTTGGAGGTGCAGCCGTGGGTGAAGAAGGCTAGGGGGAAGGAAGGATTTGTGTGACCAAAACTTGACTTTGGTCTAAGGTAAAATCCTATAACCCTAATCCTTCAATTTGAGTTCATTTTGAAGTATAATTGTGGTTCAATATGGTTGTAAGGATATAAGTCCATTTGTAGTTTTCTAGCCCTAAGTTGGTGTATGTGCTTGATTTGTAGATCTAGGGGTGTATGGCTTGATTCTTGCTTATTTTATGCTTGTTGGTTGATTGATTTTCATGCTAGATGCTTAGGTTGTGTGTCCCCTATTTTGATCCAAAAATCTGCCCTAAGGCAGTGCTAGATGTGGCTGCTAGGTGAGGATGAAAGTTGATGCTTGATTGTATGAATGCTAAAATGTAGAACCATGCAAGCACTAGGTTTTGTGCAATTTGGGTTCGGCTTGCATGGATCCAATGGAGCAGTTTATGGGTTCATGTGGGACGTTAGAAACACTGTGTGTTTGGTATGTAGGCTCCCGAAGTGGCCGGTCGAGTTAGATTCGCGAAATAGGACGTAAAACAGATTAAACAACCGAAACTGCCAATTCGGATTCGAAACTAGTCAGTTTCGGAAAAGTGAAAATTTAAGGCTTTTAGAGGCCGAACTGGGTAAAACTCAAAACACTAAAGTTTCTCAGAACGATTTTTCCTGGGGGGCGATATGGACAGAATATCAAAATGAGACTCCAATGGCCTCCGTTTTTACGAAAACCCGTGGCTGGTCTGCTCAGACCCAGATTTCATGATCAGCCAGTTTCAAATAAAAACTGATGCATATGTAAGCAGAACTAGATTTTTTGCAAAACACAAAAGTTTTAGCATTTTTCGAGAGCTACAACTTTAATGAAGACAAGTTTTTTAAATTTCAAACGGATCTTTAAACTAACACTGTTTTCCGAGAAGTGTGCAGGGAACCGAAAATTCCTGCACATGAGTTTTTACAAAAGTTTTCGAAAAACTGTATTTGGTTTAAAACTGTTGTTTTCAATTAAGAAAACTGTTCCAACAGTAGTTTTTGACCTTAAACGACTTTTATAAATATTCATGTCAAAGGTCGGAATTTTGACAAAAAGTTTAAAGAATTTTAAAGTTAAATTTCTCCAAGTAGCCAAAGGATAAGAAAATGGAGTTTTTAAGATAAAAATTGGTAATCAAGCCGATGACGGATGGTAGCCGGGAATAGTACCGGAGTTACTGGGCTTAGCCCCAAAGCTCAGAGTTGACCAAGGGTTGACCATAGTTGACCCAATGTTAACCTTGGTTAACCCAATTTTTAGTTGAGGGTAACCTTAAGGGTTATCCAATGTAACCCTAAGGAATACCAAGGGTCTAGAAATGGGACAAGAGGAGAGGGTTAAGGAAATTAACCCAATAAGCCATGCTATAAGAATAAAGCCCAAGGTTTGGAGAAAACCTAACCGTATGTCAAGAGCCTAGTCTAAGAGGCTATCCAACGTAGCCTCTTAAGGAGTAATCCGCGTCTGTGGATTCATAAGCAATAGGATGGTGAATTGTGACCAAATCAGATATCGAGTAACGGGGACATACAACTAGGTTTTAGTAGGCATGCTGGTTAGGGCACCAACATCCCTCAACAAGAATCAGAATCTCACCTATGTCCTTACTCAAGCAGGAGAAGGCCTACAGCTGTACCCCGAGGAAGGACAGCGCCAAGGAGGACATAGCAAAAAGAGGTAAGTACAACTCCACCTGCAGCATAGGCTTTAGTTGATACTTGCCCAAGTAAGTTAGATGCATGCTAGGAATATATGTTGATTGTTGCTATGATGTGCTTATTGTATGTTTGTGGTATGTTAGACTAAATGCCATGTTAGGTTGTTATGTGAAATATGCTATGTGATATGCTGATATGCAATGTATGAAAAAGGATGTGCAAGTTGAGCATGAAAGGTAAGAGGTAAGGTATGTTATTAATTATGTAAAAAGTGATATCATGATGCATGTTCGCTAAATATAAGATGAGATTAAAGAACAAAAAAGTAAGATAGCAAACAAGCTTACCAGTGTCGTACCACCCGTCCGAGGTCGGGTTGGACTATGGTTTGAGTGGGACTGGGCTGGCCGCCCCAACTACTCCATAGTCGTATGCCGGGTACAGACCCTTAAGTTATGGGCCCTAAGTAAGATAAGAAAGAATGTAAGTTAAGAATGAAAGAAAAGCATAATACGAGCATAACCGGACCATGCATCTATTATGCAATGCTATGTATGTTATGATGTGAAATGCCATGTTATGATGCTATGTTTTGAAGTATGATATGGTATGCAGTAAGACATGTTACGATAAGCTAAGTTAGAATGTGTATGCTAGGTTAAGTATGAAGTGTCGCGGCTTAGATAATTGTACTTACTGAGCGTTAACTCATAGTTGACGTCTATGCTGTAGGTAAGCCACCTGACAGTAATGGGTGATGCAAGATGGAAGTGCGAGGCGGGGCACACTGTGAAATTGTGAGAATACGATGCCGCTACGCGTTTCGTTCAATATGTATTTTTGTATATTAAATATTTTATTTACGATATGCTTATTACGTTTAGACATATATAAGCTAGTATAAAAAAAAAAAAAAATTCCGCTGCTTTTCATCGAGTAAATAACTAAGTACGCTAAGTAAGTTAAGTAAGTAAGCAAGTATGTATGGTAAGGTAACGGCCTGTGCTAGGCGGGTCGTTACAGAATGATTATGATTCTTATGCCTAGTTTGAAAATAAGAATATAATTTGTTGTCGTACCTTGTTAGGATGATAAACCGAAAACATAGGATAACTTGTAAGTACAAGTCCACCTATAGCATGGGCAAAACATTTTTATTGCATTGCATGTTTTTCAAAAAATCCATGCATTGATTTACATGATATACATATGTTTTATATTTTATGTTTTATTATTGTGACATCATGAAAGCATGTTCACTAATAATAATTCACAAGATAAAAACAATATTAAGTTTTCAAGTAAAACAGTTAAGATTCAAGTTTTCAAGTATGATCAACCAAGAACAAATTTCCCTATAATAAGATAAAACAAGTAAATTTTCTTGTCTCGTACCGACTTGCCCCAAGGGCAGATTTAAACGATTTGGTCTATGGTTTGAGTTGGATTGGATTGGTTGCCCCAACCACTCCATGTTAAATGGTTTGGTTTATGGTTTAAGTTAGATTGGACTAACTATCCCAATCACTCCATGGCTATGCGTCACGGTACGTACACACATGATATATAAAGGGCCCAGAACCAAATTAACATAAGAAAAAATAATTGATTCATAAGAAAGCATAATTAGTTCATGCATTATCAATTCATACATTGTTTTACCGAAAAATATTTTGCGGAATAGAAAGTTATACTTGCTGGGCGAATGCTCATAATTTACGTTCATGCTGTAGGTAAGTAACCTATCGGCAATGCTTAATGCAAGACTATGGAGAGATAGCACTGTAGACTGTGAAATTTAGGTTGGACACCGGTATGGATTTTGGAAAATATGTTTTGTTAAATGTGTTCGTATTATATTATGATAAGTCGATGATAACTAGTATGATTTATTAAAATGTAGTTTGAAAACTCGGTACTCGAGTAAGTACGTATAAATAAGTATGAGTATAAATTAAGTTTTGAGTTTTGAGTTTTAAATTGAGTTTAAAAGGAAAAAAAAATATTTCTGTAGTTTTACAAAATACGAGAGTATATATAAGTATGTTAAGTATGAAGTAGCGGCCACATAAGATAGGTTGTCACAAAATTTGGTATGTAAGCATGACACGATAACGGCCTACGTAATCGGGTCGTGACAAGAACAAACAGTAAGGCTAGAATGAAATTGTGATTAGAATCAACTACAACTGCTCGGAGTCAACAGAATAGTTTCCAGACGACTACTCCCCAGAATATTCTAAAATTTTGTGTAAATCCTTAATTCCACAAATTATGGGAGATTATGATGAAATTGGATCCCTAACGACCCGCCTAATACAGGCCCTTACCTTACGTACATACTTACTACTTTACTTATATACTAAATCAAAACACGGCGAAATTTTTTTTTTTTTATACATAAATTAAAAACTTGCAACTCACAAAACATGTCTTAATTACATATAATTACATAATATGAGTATTTAAATTTTCAAAACGCGTAGCGGCTTAATATCCCACGATTTCATAGTACGCCCCGCCACGCTCTGCCATCTTGCATCAAACATTGCTGACAGGCTGCTTACCTACAGCATAGACGTAAGACAGTGAGCTTTCGCTCAGTAAGTACAACTGTCTCGTCCGCGTCATACACATAACCATATCGTGCACAATTTAACTTAACATACATAGCGTCACATAACCATTCATATTATCATTCATAATAGCATAACCTAATAATGCCTAGCGTATGCATGATCCAGTTATGCTCGTTTTTACTTTCTTTTTCTTTCTCTTAGGGCCCTTACTTTCGTGTTCGTACCCGGCGCGCAACTACGGAGTGGTTGGGGCGGCCAGCCCAGTCCAACTCAAACCATAGTCCTACCCGACCTCGGACGGGTGGTACGACACTGGCAAGCTTGCTTGCCTTCTTTTCTTTTCTTATCTTTTCTTTATCTCATTCTTGAGCTTATTGGTCTTATAGGGATTAGTGAACATGCATCGTGATGTCACACAATCCTAATTCATACTAGCATCATCATCATGCTTAACATGCTTTCTAAACTTTGCATATTATCTCAATAACATCTTTCAACATAAAACATGGCATAACTAAACACAGATAGCATGGCAAACAGCACATAGTACACAATTCGCATGCACCCCTAACATACATCTAACATACTTCGGCAAGTATCAACTAAAGCCTATGCTGTAGGCGGAGTTGTACTTATCTCCCTTGCTATGTCCAACTGAGCGCTGTCCTTCCTCGGAGTACAGTTGCAAGCCTTCTCCTGCTTGAGTAAGGACATAGGTGAGATTCTGTTTCTTGTAGTAGAATGTTGATGCCCTAACCAACATGCCTACTAAAACCTAGTTGTATGTCCCCAACTTGAGATCTGACTTGGTCCAGTTAGCCCTTTTACTGTTTGGGAATAATTCGAACTTTGATTATCCCCCTAAAAGGCTACGTTGGATAACCTCTTGGGCTTTACTCTTATATCATGGCTTATTAGGTTAATTTCCTTAACCCTTTTCTCTTGGCCCATTTCTAGACTATTGGTATTCTTTAGGGTTACGTTGGATAACCCTTAAAGTTACTCTTAACCAATTGTTGGGTCAACCAAAGCTAACATTTGGTCAACTACTGGTCAACCCTTGCTCAACTATGGGTTTTGGGGCTAAGCCCGGTAACTCGGGTACTGTCCCCGGTTATGACCCATAATCGGCTTGATTATCAATTTTACCTTAAAAATTCATTTTCTTATCTCCAATTTCCATTTCCTTACCTTTTTGCAATTTTGAGTAACTTAGCTTTTAAATCCTTAAAAATTCCGATCTTTGAAACAAATCTTTATAAAGGCCGTTTTGGGTCGAAAACTGCCTTTGGAACAGTTTTCATAGTTGAAACAACGATTTCAAAACATTTTACAGTTTTTCAAAAACATTTGTAAAAACTAAGGTGCAGGAATTTTCGGTTCCCTGCGCACCCTTCATAAAACAGTCTCAGTTTAAAGATCCGTTTGGAATCTAAAAAACTTGTCTTCACGAAAGTTGTAGCTCTCAAAAAATGCTAAAACTTTTGTGTTTTATGAAAAATCCAGTTCCTCTTATATTCGCGTCAGTTTTTGTTTGAAACTGGCTTATCCCGAAAACTGGGGCTGGACGGATCAGCCACGGGTTTTACTAAAAACGGAGGCCATTGGAGTCTCATTTTGAGATTCTGTACACGTTGCCCTCTAGGAAAAAGCATTCTGAGCAACTTTCATTTTTTGAGTTTTACCCAGTTCGGCCTCTAAGGGCCTTAAATTTTCACTTTCCCAAAACTGGCCAGATTCGAATCCGAATTGGCAGTTTTGGTGTTTAGGTCCGGTTTACGTCCTATTTCGCGAATCTATCTCGACTGACCACTTCGGGAGCCTACAAGCCAAACACACAGCGTTTCTAACGTCCCATAAGAACTCATAAACCGTTCCCATTGGATCCATGCAAACCAATTCCAAAAGCCCTAAACCTAGGTTTGCATTTGGTTCTAACATTTTGCACACAACACATACAAGCACCAACTTTGCTCCCTAAGCTAGCATGCTTCAAGTGCTGCCTAAGGGCAGATTTTCGGACCACACTAAGAGACATACAACCCTAAGCATCAAGCATGAAAATCAATCAACAATCAAGCACAAACCAAGCAAGAATCAGGCCATACACACCCTAGATCTACCAATCAAGCATACACCACATACTAGGGCATAAAAATCATAAATGGACTTATGTCCTTACAACCCAATTGAACCACAAATTAATCTCAAATTTGAACTCAAATAAGAGAGTTAGGGTTCTAGGATTTTACCTTAGACCAAAGTCAAGTTTGGTCAGACAAATCCTTTCTCCCCCCTAGCTTCCTTCACCCACGGCCACTCCTCCAATCTTGGTGCCAAAATTTTTCTTTTGGCTCCTTGGTTGTTCCACTCCAAGCCGAGCACCACCAAGAGGATTTGCCCCAAAAATTTCAACTTTTCCTCTCCCTTTCACCCTTCCTCACTCACTCAGCCACCACCCAAGAAACCCACAAAAATTTTCCAAATTTTTTTCTTGCTTCTCCTAGCTCAAATCCAAGTACCTCTAATCAAAAGTCTCAAGAAAATTTTGCTTTTTCTCCTCTCCTTCTCTCACCCCAAATTTCGGATTTTTCAAGAGAAAATTTTGCAAGAATTTACCCAATTTTTCAATTAAAATGAATAGAATGGAGGGGTATTTATAGAGGTTTGGGAGCTTTGGGTTAATTGTGAAATAAGCCCAAAAATTTTGCTATTTCCTTGAAGAACCCATGAGGTGGCCGGCCATTGTGTGGTCTAGAAGCATCCAAAAAATTTTCTAAGCTTAATTAAATGGTTTATGATGTCATTAATTTAAAGTTAGATGACATCACCCCTTAATGAGCCTTGTTTGGCAATTCTCTCAAAAATAACTCATTTTTGTGCTACAAGATATTTCTAATACTGTGTTTCACTAATACACAGTATTTTTATACTGTACCGAAGTATAAAATTTTATTTGTGTAAAATTGGATCGTATAATTTTTTCTTCTTTTTCTGAGCCCTTTTTGCCCTTAATCTTTACTTAGTGTGCTTAATTTTCTAGGGATATTTTAAGGCCTATTCTTGCTATCTAGTTCACAAAAACATTTTTCTAAGCATACTTCCACACTGCTTTACAACTTCTGGCAAAGTCAACCTTTTGATTTTTGTCAGTCAAACTTTGATTTTTTCGGTCAAAGTTGACTTTCGTAAAATCATACACTGTTTCGGCCTTTACGACTTGAAAGGTCCGTTTTCGAGCTTAGAAATCAATTTTGAGTCTTCTCAACCCATTAAAATTCACACAATCTTTCAAAAGCCCTAAACCGAGCTTTTTCACCAATACCTTCATAATGTGAAAATAAATTCTTTAGAAGGAAAAATGTATATTGAAAATTTGAATATTACAAAGAAAGTCAACCATCAATCAAAAATTAAGAAAATATATACATTCAAGAAAGTTGACCAAAACTATGCATTTCGATAAAACGTAGGCATATGAGCAGATGAAACACCCACAAACACGTCCAAACTTTGTCAAAATTCTACCAAAAAAGCTCTGAAATACTTTTTCCACCATTTAATTCATCTCTCTTAAGCTTTCCGGAACTCTTTTTGTACTTATCCATCCCTTTATAAAGTGATAGCACTCATAGAGGATGTAGCCAATAAATTATAGGACGAAACTCCATAAATCATATTCTATTGTTTATTTTAGGGTAAATTTCATTAATAGCACCTCTGGAGAAAATAATATTAAAATCAGTACCACTTTTTGTTCCTTTCAGTTCTAGCACTGCCACGTCAGATATGTGGGCCCCAGTAGCATTTAATGTGTGCAAATTTCCCCGTTTACCCTTATCTCCCTCGCATGCTCTAAAAAAATTTCCAAACCAGCATCTACAGTGTTTTAGAGAGAGAAAATGAAACCTAGAAAGAGAAAGGGTCGCCGCCGGCCAGAACCTCTCGGAAACCGCTCGAAACCACCACGAAATCCCTCCATAAACCGCTCCGACGCCTGTGAACGTCAGAAAATCTTCAAAAACCGTTAAATGTCGAAAAACACGAAACTGACCTGTGAAAAACAGCACTGTTATGACCGGACGGTCACAACGATTATGACCGTTAAGTTATTCACGATACCTCGTGACAAGAGGAACGGTCATAACCGTTCTGACCGAGTAGTCATAACAGTTATGACCGCAACACTATACCCTAAGTACACAAGAGCAACGGTTATAACTGTTCTTACCGAGTGGTCATAACGGTGATGACCGCATCAACACTATACGTGGGTCGTCAAGAGCAGCGGTCATAACCGTTTTGACCGAGTGGTCATAACAGTTATGATCACAGCAACACTATACGTGGGTCGTCAAGAGCAGCGGTCATAACCGTTCTGACCGAGTGGTCATAACGGTTATGACCGCAGCTCTATACCTCGTGTAGAAGAGTAACGGTCATAACCGTTTTGACCGTCCGGTCATAACTGTTATGACTTCGTCCCTATACCGCCACGTCAGCTCGTGGGGCCCACCAGCTTTTAGGGAATGCCAAAGGTCAGGGTTACCCTCGTCTCCCACCAGCCGAAAAGTCACTGTCCCTTACGCTTTCCTATATCAAACCCTTCAACATGGTTTTAGAGAGAGAAATCTAAACATATGGAGAGAAAGCCCGAATCTAGAGAGAGAGAGAGTTGCAACCAGCAGGTACCACTCGGAAACAGGCCGAAACCATCACGAAGATCCGTTGATAAACTGCCTGTATGTGTGTTAACGTCGGAAATCTTCAAAAAAAAAAATAATAAAGAAAAAACTCCCCTTGTCGAAGGCGACGAAAATGTGAGAGAAAAACACAAATCCTACAAGGAGGTGTGTCCGAGTATCGGCTTCGGCATCTAAAAGCCCATCGGCCAAGGAAAAGTTGATTTTTATGTTTTTATGTTTATAAAGTTTACGTTTTTAATAGCTTTCCATGCTCTGTAGGAAAAAAAAGTTTTCATTTTTATATGTGTTTTTTATGAGAATCCACCTTTCTAAATGATCTGTAGGAAAATATATGCGAAATACATAGAGTTAGTCATTTTTTTATGATTTTCAGATGGTCATGAATTCGGACTTGTTGGTCATAATGAAAATGACTCATTTTGAAATTTTCGGATGGTCATTTTTATAATGACCAACAGGTCATAACGGTTATGACCGGGTCTCTCAACTATGCAGAAAGAGCGGTCATAACAGTTATGACCATCCGGTCCTGACAGTAATGACCGTTACTGTATATCACGATAGGGAGAGAGGTCATAACTGTTATGACCACCATGTCATAACAGTTATGACCGTTACTCCGATAGTGAGAGAGGTCAATAACAGGAAGAGAGGTAATAACTGTTATGACCACCATGTCATAACAGTTATGACCGTTACTCCGACACTCTAGGTCACGATAGGAAGAGAGGTCATAACAATTATTACCAGCCGGTAATAATAGTTTTGACCGATACTACACTACGATTGGGAAGGAGAGGTCATAACTGTTATGACCACCACGTCATAACAGAGATGACCGTTAGTATAGGGAGAGGGTGCATAACCGTTATGACCACACGCTGTCATAGCAGTTATGAAATTTGATCTAGATAACGATAGGGAGCTTTAAACGGAATTTGTCTCTCCCACTGTCGCTTATGAGTTAATCCATTCTACTGTCGAATCATTCACAGCAGCCTCTGACAGCTGTTCTCTGGCAAAGGTAACTTCAACATCACAGTTTTACTTTCATTTCTCTTGTTTTGTCAACTGTCCTAGCCGAGCAAAGTTCTTATTCTTAATTGAAATGGTTTGAATTCTACTAAAAGTTTCTATGTCCAGATAGTTGTTGAGCCCTTCGCAACTAGAAAAGAATATCAAGACTGGGTTCGTCAGATGCACAAGCAGTATGACGAACAGGTTGTCGTGGGCGAAGAGCAACCAGTTATTGTTGGCAGCCGTGTGAATACCAAAGCTAATGGAATGTTGACATTTTAATAGCCGAACATTCCAATATCTTTGGTATTCACACGGCTACCAACAATAACTGGTTGCTCCTCGCCATCGACAACCTCTTCGTCATACTGCATATGCATCTGAAGAACCCAATCTTGATATTCTTTTTCTAGTTGTGAAGGGCTCAACAACTCTCCGGACATAGAAACTTTTAATAGAACTCAAACCATTTCAATTAAGAATCTGAACTTTGCTCGGCTAGGACGGTTGACAAAACAAGAGAAATGAGGGTAAAGCTGTGATGTTGAAGTTACCTTTGCCAGAGAACGGGTGTCAGAGGCTGCTGTGAATCTCGACAGTAGAATGGATTAACTCATCTGGTGACGGTGAGAGAAAGAGTTTCTGCTTAAAGCTCCCAATCGTTAACTAGAGTAACGGTCATAACTGTTACGACCTGATGGTCATAACTGTTATGACCTATCTCCCTAAATGAACTGTCAGAATTGTTATGACCTGGTGGTCATAACAGTTTTGACCTCTCTCCCAGTCACTAACTAGAGTAACGGTCATTATCGTTATGACCATCCGGTCGTAACAGTTGTGACCACTCTCCCATCGTGACGGTCATCGCTGTTTTGACCGTATGGTTATAACAGTTATGACCTTTCTCTATCCCTGGCGTGAATATGACTATAGTATCGGTCACAATTGTTATGACTACCCGGTTATAATATTTATGACCGTTTTCCCTTCATAACAGTAATTATCTCTCTCCCTTTGTCAAACTCGTCGATTTAATGAACACTTCTTCTTTTGAAAGGTTTATATATATAATATGAAAGCATTGCCATAACACGTCATTAAATTATCAGATTATAAATATTCATGAAAAATTGATGCATCTTAAAATATTGTATCGATAAAGGGTTGTTCAAGGATTAAATTAAATAATCAAATAATAAAAAAACCCAAACGTGTAATGCCGTAAAATATGACTTAATTGCTATAACTTGTCATTAAATACTCAAGTTATTAAAAAAAAAAAAATTTCTGTCCATGTTCCAAATATGCCTTAATTGGTATAACATTACATTAAATAATAAAATTATAGAATTAAATAAAATAAATATTTATGCACATTTTTTATGCCTTGATTGCTATAACCGGTCATTAAATTATTATCAGGTCATAATGAAATTAAAAATTGATCATGATTAATATGTGATCTTATTGGGTTCCTCAATTATCAATCTATAAAATGATATTCAATTTATTCGACTTAAAATATGACCGACCTAAATAATACAACTGTTATGCCCGAGAGGTCATAACAGTCATGAACTCTATCCCAATAGTTAACTACATAACTGTTATGACATGGTGGTCATAACAGTTATGACCTCTCTACCTCTCCATCGTTTGCTAGAGTAACGGTCATTACCGTTATGACCGGATGGTCATAACAGTTGTGACCTCTTTCCGTATAACAAGGGTCATTACCGTATGACCGGATGGTCATAACAGTTATGACCTTTCTCTCTCCCTATCGTGAAGTATCTGTCATTACTTTTATGACCATCAGGTCATAACACTCATGACCTCTGTCCCAATAGTGATGGTCATCGCTGTTATGACCGTATGGTCATAACAGTTATGCCCGTTCTCTCTTCCTAGTTACTAACGTATCGATGTTACCCAGCGGTCATAACTGTTATGCCCAGCAGGTCATAACAGTCATGACCGATTGTCCCAATAGTGATGGTCATCTCTGTTATGACTATACGGTCATAACAGTTATGACCACCATGTCTTCCTAGTTACTAACGTATCGGTCATGCCCAGCGGTCATAACTGTTATGCTCAGTAGGTCATAACAGTCATGACCGATTGTCCCAATAGTGATGGTCATCGCTGTTATGACTATACGGTCATAACAGTTATGACCATTATCTCTTCCTAGTTACTAACGTATCGGTCATGCCCAGCGGTCATAACTATTATGACCAGCAGGTCATAACAGTCATGACCGATTGTCCCAATAGTGACAGTCATCGCTTTTTATGACCGTATGGTCATAACAGTTATGACCTTTTTCTCTTTCAAACCAGAGTATCGGTCACAACTGTTATGACCATCCGGTCATAACAGTCATGACCTCTTTTCTGTGGCAAACTTGTCGATCTAATGACCAGTCTTTTCCATAAAATAGTGTATCTAAATGATAATTACTAAAAATTTGGTGCCCCAAGTCATTAAATTATCAATTTATAAACCAAAAATAATAAAATTTGGACTGCTTTACACTTATATCGACGTGTCACCTGAAATTAGCAAATGCAATATATTATTAAAAAAAGTTATGTTCACAGATTACATGTATAAAGACATATATGCCCTCATCCAACCCTAAACTGATAATTTCCCAGATTCCCGCCCCACTCACCCGCCCTCCCGCCGACCCCAACATAGAAGCCACAAAATGATTAGATATTAAATTTTAAACTTCTGCGTTCCCCGTATTTCCCTCGTTTCTATAACTTAAGGCTCACGAACCCACGATGCACCATTACCCACTGATCTACACTTACTCTAACTCCAACAAATCCAACCCATTCTTCGTTCACTCTGTTTAACCAACCCGAAAGGCCACATCTGCAGGGCATTCAGTTTGGTATAGATCTTCCCACTCCCAATCATGTGGTGCAGAGGTATTGCTGCTTCTCTATTTCATTTATTGCCTAAGAACATGCTCTAAATGTGTGTGGGTTTTGAAATTAATCAAATTCTAAAAATTGAATATCTGACAAACTATTCGGGGTTTTATGGATCTCTGTATGACCTGTGTGTCTTCTGGTCGTGCGATAAACTCTATATAAGGGAAAACTGGTCATTTGCACAATGACCATCCAGCAATGACAGAGATGACCGGTACTTTGTGCCGTCAATTGCATAATGACCGTCTGGTCATAACTATTTTGACCGGTTTAAGTAGAGTTCGGTCATTTGCATAATGACCGTCTGGTCAATATCAATGTGACCGATATAATCTCCTGAGGTCGGTCATTTGCATAATGACTGACCTAAGGAGATTATCATTGTGACCGGTTTTGTTATATAAGAAGTAAAATACGAATACATAACTGTTACCGGTCACAATACATAATGACCTTCCGGTCATTATAATGCTGACCAGTTTGTTAATGAGCTATATATATATATACATATATATCACAACTAACTTAATATGACTAAATTCTTGCAGTTGAAAATCCAGGAATGTAGGACGTTTGTGTTTTCATCAACTATAATGGTCAATGGGATGGCACATCGAGATACGTTGGTGGCGATATGAAGGGAATATTGCTGCCCGAGACCGCAACATATGTTGATCTTATTCAGATGGTCAGAAGTGTTATTGGAATTAGTCGCCTGGAGAAGACGATAGTCATGAGATACATTGTTGAACCTGGGCTGGAACCCGTGAGGATACAATGTGATGCTGACGTTAAATTCTACATACAATTGAAGAAGGAGGATGTTCACGTGCTTAGCAAATTTCCAATTTCCATCGATGTATTTGAAGAGTCTGCAGCCGAAGGCATGCCAACGGATGTAGGGGAAAGCAACCACCTTGACGTTCATCCTTCTAGGGTGGGTGGACAGAGCGATGAAGCCATCCAACCTGTAAATGACAGTAATCTCATAACCACTCCTCCTCACATCACTTCTCCCATAGTGCGTCTGAATCTGCACAATGACCATGGAATTGAATTGGAACATCATGTTTTCAACCCTGACGACGAGGTGGGCCGTGATGATTGTAAAGCCAGGCTAATGACTAAAAACGATGCTGCTCGTAATTCAAACGAGAAGAGTGCCACACCCAGCATTGGAGACCATTCTATTGCCGATCATATTATATCTCAGTCTAAGGATGTACCTAGTAGTGATAGTTTTTCCGGCCCAGTAGTTGTGGCGGATTTAACACCTGTCACGATGAGCGTAAATGTTATTTTTGAGAACAAAAAGTTACTGCAATACCATATTCATCACGATGCAATGACTAAACACTATCAATTCAAGGTGAAGAGGTCGAACTCTACTCTGTTACACGTGATATGTATAGATCATGAAGGTTGTTAGTGGCAATTGCGTGCAACTAGGATGAGAGGTAGTGAATTTTTTGTTGTTAAGAGGTTCGATTCCGTCCATACTTGTTCACTTGAAATCGTTCAAGGTGCACATCGTCAAGCGAAGAGCTGGATGATCGGCGAGTGTGTTAAGAGAAATTTCTTGGACCCTACAAATACCTCATATAGACCGCGCGAAATACAGCGAGACATGCAGTCCGAATTTGGAGTTCATTTCAACTATCTTAGAGCATGGCGATCGAAGGAAGCTGCACTAACAAGCCTGAGGGGCGATGATGCAGAGTCATACAAAGGTAATACCCCTGACGATCATTATAACTTATATAACCAACATCATGATATTGATTTTGTCATAATCACAGGTCTGCCCGCGTGGGCTGAAATCGTTAAGAGCAAAAATCCTGGCTCCGACATTCACATTGAGACAGACTCAGAACAGTGTTTCCAATACCTTTTCATGTGCTTAGCTGCTTCAAAGCACGGTTGGCCTTATTGTCGTCCAGTAATTGTGGTTGATGGATCTGCACTGAAGGCCAGGTTCGGAGGAATGCTGCTTGCTGTATGCGGTCATGACGCAAATGGCTCCATATTTCCACTTGCATTTGGTATCGTTCCGTCGGAGAGCAATGAATCATGGCAATGGTTCTTCGAGAAGCTAAGGGATTCAATCGGCAGTCGAGATTCCCTTGCTATTGTGGCTGATAAGCATAAGGGTATCGAGAATGCAGCGAACCTCGTGTTTCCAGATGCTGCATTCGGGATATGCGTCCAACACCTAGCTGCAAACCTGAAGACTAGGTACAAAGACTTCAAAGGCCCTCTGAAGGCCTATTTGATGGCGCAGCCAGGTCATATCTGCTAACTGAGCACAATCGGCATATGGAATCCATCCGTAGTCGTAACGCCGACATGCACGATACCTTCTGTAGGCCGATCTACAAAGTGGTCGCGCGCGTACTTCAGTGGATGGAGGTATGCAATCATGACAACCAACATCGCGGAGTCATTAAACAGTGTGGATCGGAAAGCCAGGCTCATGCCAGTTAGATTCTTGGTGGAATGGCTGAGGCAACTACTGCAAAGATGGTTTGTCCAAAGACGTGAAGAGGCACTCAACATAAAATCGAAATTGGCCCCAAATGCAGAGTACTTGATTCGAACCAACTTCGCGCACGGTCTAAAAGTAACGGTATGTGATAAATGCCACATAATGACGAGAGGATTCAAAATTTTTGCATCCAAAACTGTATAAGATCGAATAAACTAACATCTTAAAATTCCATGTCTTACAGCCGCGGCCAGCCGATCAGTATGAGTACTCTGTCAGCAGCAACGCAGGCCAAATATTTATTGTTGATATGAAGCGAACGACCTGTACCTGCAGACGATTTCAGGTTAATCAAATTCCTTGCGCTCATGCAATGGCCGTGTGTAACTACCGACAGATTGATCCATACAATTATTGCTCTAATTACTATACTAAAGACTTTCTATATGCATGTTATGCACATGTAGTCCATCCGATTGGAAGCGCAGAGGGCTGGGATGTTTCTGAAGACGTCAGATCGCAAGTTGTGAATCCTCCCAAGGCAAACCGTCAGCCCGGAAGGCCACGGGTTCGTAGGATATTGTCCCAGGGAGAAGAACCTGATCTCATTCGGTGTGGTAGATGTAATAGTTATGGCCACAACCGACAAACCTGTACTAACTCAGTACCCTTACGAAAACATCAAACAAAACGAACTGGATTTCGGGCACAAAATCCAGTTCGTAGATGTAATGAAATGCCCAGCAATTTTACTTTTAGGTTTTACACCAGATGTTTTCACCTTCACTATCAAAAAAATATTTGTTATTTATCCCGTGTACGTGTAACATCATAACAATACCTGTATTTTTATCACGATAAAGAAGCATGTATGTTATCAGCGTAGTTTCATTATATGTGTTTTCTGCCCAGCGTAATTTATAACAATAAGCATGCAACTTTGAAACCATGTTGGATTTTGACGTATCGGTCATAACCGTTAACACCAGGAGGTCATAACTATAATGACCGAACTCTATGTGGCGAAGAATAACCTCAAGCATAACCCTTATGACCTGTGGGTCATAATGGTTATGACCCGGTTCTATATCGTATAGAAGCACCTGGGTCATAACCGTTATGACCGGGTAGTCATAATGGCTATGACCCGGTTCTATATCGTATAGAAGCGCCAGGGTAATAACCGTTATGACCTCTCGGTCATAATGGTGATGACCCGGTTCTATATTATATAGAAGCACCTGGGTCATAACCGTTATGACCTGTGGGTCATAATGGTGATGACCCGGTTCTATATCGTATAGAAGCACCCGGGTCATAACCGTTATGACCGGGTGGTCATAATGGCTATGACCCAGTTCTATATCGTATAGAAGCGCTAGGGTCATAACCGTTATGACCTCTCGGTCATAATGGTGATGACCCGGTTCTATACCATATAAAAGCACCTGGGTCATAACCGTTATGACCGGGTGGTCATAATGGCTATGACCCGGTTCTATATCGTATAGAAGCGTTAGGGTCATAACCGTTATGACCGGGTAGTCATAATGGCTATGACCCGGTTCTATATCGTATAGAAGCGCCAGGGTCATAATCGTTATGACCTCTCGATCATAATGGTGATGACCCGGTTCTATATCGTATAGAAGCACCTGGGTCATAACCGTTATGACCGGGTGGTCATAATGGCTATGACCCGGTTCTATATCGTATAGAAGCGCCAGGGTCATAATCGTTATGACCTCTCGATCATAATGGTGATGACCCGGTTCTATATCGTATAGAAGCACCTGGGTCATAACCGTTATGACCGGGTGGTCATAATGGCTATGACCCGGTTCTATATCGTATAGAAGCGCAGGGTCAAAACCGTTATGACCTCGGTCATAATGGTGATGACCGGTTCTATATCATATAGAAGCACCTGGGTCATAACCGTTATGACCAGGTGGTCATAATGGCTATGACCCGGTTTTATATCGTATAGAAGCCAGGGTCATAACCGTTATGACCTCTGGTCATAATGGTATGACCCGGTTCTATATCGTATAGAAGCACCTGGGTCATAACCGTTATGACCTCTGGTCATAATGGTATGACCCGGTTCATATCGTATAGAACACCTGGGTCATAACCGTTATGACCCGGTTCTATATCGCATATAGGAAGAACCTGGGTCATAACTGTTATGACCGAGAGGTCATAATGTTTTTTACGAATACCAACAGTCGAGACTTACACTGTTATATGTTGAATAAGAGGTCATAAAATTTATGACCGTCCGGTCATAACTGTTATTACCGTTTATCACATTATAGCGTAGCGGTAATAACCGTTATGACCGTCTGGTCATCATTAAAATTACGTATCGGTGAATAGCAACAGTCGTTTATGATGGGCCCCGCACATTTAATGTCGCCGAAATCAAGATTTTCCATCAACTCCACCAGCCTAAAGGTAACCTTCCCCTCGAAAGACCTAAAATTTACCCCTGTTTGAAACCAGCTTCTACAGTGTTTTAGAGAGAAAAACTCTGGTTCTAGAGAGAGAAAGAATTGTATTTCCTTCGTTCCACCCAAATAACCGCTCAGAAAACCGTCCTTAACCGCCATCAAAGACCTTTGTAGTCTGCACTATACTCTTTCAACGTCTATTAACATACAAGACTTGTCTATGACGAAGCAAATGGCTGAGGAAAACATCGAGAAATCCGGCAGCCGAGGGCAATCATCAGAAAACCCGGCCCCAGAGATTGAGACAGGGGTGGTTGCTGAAGGGTTGAAGAGAAAGCATAGAGACATCGACATTCTAGATCCAAACGTCTCACAGGAGTTGACATGTGACGTAGAACAGAATACAACCGAACCTGATGGGGTAAAAAAGTTGATTTATGTTTTTATGTTTATAAAGTCAAACATATTTTTTTTCCTTATTAGGGATGTGCGATTTTTATTGCCTACAAGGACAAAAGTTTTAATTTTTATGTGTCAGCTTAATGATATCCCACTATTGTATTCGAGATGATGAAAAGAATATATTTTAGAAACGTAGAAAGTGTTTTGTAAATAGTTTCCGCGAAGTTTGTCTGCTCATGTACATATTCTATATATATATATATATATATATATATTACTGAGTTTTAAGATAGATCGGATAGTCATGTTTATTATTTATGGTCGTCATAATCATGGGTTCTATGATATAAATTAGGTATGACTCGGTGGTCATAATGAAAATGACTTGGGTTCCTTATTTTGATTGGTCAATTTCATTATGACTTGGCGGTCCAAATGAAATTGACATGGGTTGCTTAACCGAACCTATTTCGGTTGGTCATTTTCATTATGACCACTCGGTCATAATGCGAATGACATGGGTTCTTTGCTATTAAGTTCGGTGTGTTTCATTATGAGTTGCTGGTCATATTAATATTTATTGAGTTTAATGTGCCTACTGCTTTAAATAAAATTGTTTATAATTTAATGAAGGGAAAAATTATGTTAATTTAGGTTACTATAATGACTATACCCTGTTACCATATATGCAGGTTCAGTACAATCGACGAGTACCCGATGGTCAAATTACCCGGGCGAAGATAAATACCTTCGTTAACATTAGGGAGACATTAAGAAATTTGACAGACTGGTTGTCTCCCCGATAGTATGAGTTGGTCATGCAGCAGCCATGCATTCAACACTTCCTGCAGTTAGACAGACTTGGATGGGCTGGCCAGCTGTTCCACAACATTGTCATGCGCCTGACGGATCACAGTGACGATGGTGATGCTCTGTGGTTTCAGGTTGGTGAATAATTGGGTAGGTTTTCCATCACCGAATTTGGCCTAATAACGGGGATGAAATGTGTTGGGTCTACTCATATCCCACCGATGGCCGAACCTAGATTAATTACAAGGTATTTCCGGACGGTGAGAGGTGTGTCAAGGGAAAATTTGGAGCTGCAAATGTCGAATGCGAACTTTGACAACGACGAAGACGCCATCAAGCTCAGTCTACTATACGTCATGTTCTGCATTCCACTGTCAAATGCGAGCTCCGTCAAGATAGACCCGAAGTTTTTTGCACTGGCCGACAAACTGGAGGCCTTTAATGAGTTCCCTTGGGACGTGCTGTCATGGGAGGCAACCCGGTCTACAATCTGTGCCGTGGTTGATAACAGAACGTCTTCGAAGAGAAAACAACCAAAAAAATCCCAGCCAGCGCATTACAGTATTGCGGGCTTTCCCCATACCTTACTGGTTTGGGCATATGAGAGCATCCCAACCATAGCCTCCAGATTCACAACCAATTACGAGGACGCCATGCCGCGTATGCTGTCGTGGATGACCATCGATAATGTCAAGTTTGATGACGTTATGTGGGCTTTGACCGCGGTTGGAGATACTCAAGTGATTTTTAAAGAATTTCTAAAGCGTGTCAATTAAAAATGTTTGGTCCTCATTTATAGGTTCGTCACTAGAGTGTTTGGTCAATACAGTTAGGACATGGTCGTAACAGTAATGACAGTTTGGTCATAACTGTTATGACCAACCCTTTACATCGTATTGGTCATTACAGAAAATCCAGGATAGTCATTACCGTAATGACCGTATACAGTTATCTGACAAAAAGTTATTGTTATGTGTGCAACCGAAATGTGTTGGGATGATGCCCACAGCAGAAGAGTTGAAGGACCCATGGCTTGCGCGCCTATTTTTGAAGAACCCAATGCCTGTGCCTCAATTACTTCTCAAGCCACATGTTCCCCAATCGAGCTCCGCACCAAACTCTGAGTGGCAGGAGTTTAAAGAAGAGATCCGAGGACAGGTGGCCTCAATTAACAAGAGTCTGCTGGCTCTTAAAAAGGACCAGCAGAAGTCCAACAAACTGCTGCGACGGGTTTACACGATGTTGAAAGACAACATGAGACAGCAGGGACAAGGAAAGGCGGAGACCGGAACTCCAGTCACCAGCAGGCAGCCGTTGGATGTTCCAAAGCATGAGTCAGATGACATCGCCACCGGCTTGCTAGGTGAGGTGTTAATCAAGGCCGACCTCGTGGACGCTGCTGACATAGGTGAGCAAGCAGCCATGGAGTTCCTAACGGGCGAAAAGGTTATTGCATCCCATTAACCTGTTGAGGAGGAGAGTAACAAGGTACGACTGAAAATTAAATTTGAGTGTACCATATATATAGGCACATGATAATTTTTGTATATAACAGAGACAAGGTAGTTTTTTATGATGTGACATGTTAATCCACACAGGAAAAGTTGGAAGCAACTTTTCAAGGAGAAGGGATGGTACAATCTGTCCCACTTGATGACATCAAGGAGGAGAGCATGCCTCACCCGCATAAGGGAAAGAAAGAAGGCAAAGATGCTAAGATGGTCATCAGTGGACAGGATGTTGTGCACCCTGCAAGCCAGGCCAAGGAGGACAGCACGGGTGAAGTGGTTGTTACGAATATCCATACCCTAAAAACCAGGTTCATTAGAGTAACCGATTATTTTAACTCGTTTGATATGTCATTTATAGGTCCCTAAGAAGAAGAGGGCCAGACTTTCAAGGCTTGGCCAATGGCCGAGGGGAGCTAAGTCCGATGTTGGCTCCCCGACGCATGAACCGAGTAAGATTATTTGTGCCCTCCCACCGAGCCTAGAAGATGTACCTCCGGCTGACATGCTAGAGTCGTTCAGGGAGTGGATGAGTAAAGGGGCATTGAAGAAAACTCAACCAGGGTAATTTGCTTATAACTGATAATTGTCCGTTCGAATTGAGGTATATGTAAGTTTGTAATATATCCATATTATATTAATAATGATATCACCACAGTAAATATTTGTCTTTCAGTCCACGGCCTCCCAGATTCAATGCCAAGCATGACCCATTGGAGAAACCCCATGACCTCGGAGTCATGACGGTGGACAAGAAAACTTGGTATTATGAACTGGCAACCCAACCTGTTTGGCTATGGGATGAAGTAAGTGGTGTTATTAACTGTTTTGTAATCAATGTCGTGATTTTTATGTTAATTATTACGGTCAAGAAGGTACATTGTTTGACGACCAGCTCTATTTACCGTGAATTGCTTTTCTTTTGTGTATTCAGCACATTCATGTAGCGTTTTACTACCTGAGGAAGAAGATCAAGCAGTATCCCAAGTTGCAAGAACGAAAGGTCACAACGATAGACACGTATTTCAGTACAAAGGTTGCTGCAATGTGGCCTGTCTACCGGCGTTCACCAGATACGTTTGATTGGGGAACTTGTGAAACTTTAATGAAGATCATGCTTGGCATCTCTGGCCAGTGTGGGACTACGTGGTTTGATCTGAACACTTTGCTAATACCGTTAAACTTGGGTACAATGCAGCATTGGATATTAGTAAAGCTCGAACTGACCGATTGGACAATTGAGGTGTATGACTTTATGCAGCATGAAGGCCCTCACAATCAGAAGGTCCGAGAGGGAGTCGAGTGTTTATCAGAGTTCATTCCACTGCTGGCTGCTCAAGTTAGTTTGTTCGATATTAAACCACGTGATCCTCCCGGAACGTACGCAATACCGGTCACCATCAGGAAAGATATCCCTACACAGGGCAATGGGTAGGTACTAGTGTTTTTATGTTTTGATTATTTAATATTTAATGTTGCCTTGGTGCTTGAGATGCTTATGTTCATTATGTCGTTTTCCTTTATTCGTGCATCAGGGGTGACTGTGGCGTGTTTATAATTAAAAATGCTGAATGCTTGATAGAAGGGAGGGATGTCAGCTATTGGGTACTTCATGAAAGGATGCAACTCTTTCGGGAGTGCCTAGCATGTTACTTGTGGGCTCATGCGAAGCGGAAGCTTGCCGAAGATTATAAAAGTGATGATGAGCCGGATGTGGACTGAAAGCATCGAGCCACACCAATTTTTTATCATTGTATTTCCATTTAACAGACTCTAAATAGGCACATTTTTTATTCATTGTATAGAAAGTTATTTGGTTGTATTTTTTTGGTATTTGTTGTAAACTGTGAAAGTTGACAAAATAAGCATAGGGATCGAGGTCATAACAGTTATGACCAGGTCTCTAAAATGCCCATTACATTCATTTAAGATGCATAAAATTTTTAATTTTAATTTATAACTTGATAATTTCATGACCTGTTATCTCAATCAAATAATATATTTTAAATATATATAAATTGTTATATAGAAAAAAGTGAACATTAATTCTAGAATATTGATAAAGGGAGTCGCGGTCATAATTGTTATGACCAGGCGGTCATAACAGATAAGACTGTTACTCTTGTTCACGATATAGAGCTAGGTCATAACCGTTATGACCACCCCAGTCATAACGATTATAACCGGTATAGAGAGGGGTCGGTAATAACGGTAAACACCGTTACTCATGTGTACGGTATAGGGTTGTGGTCATTATTGATATGACCTCTTGGTCATAACTGTTATGACCGGTATAGGGTGAGGTCATAACCGTTATGACCAACAGGTCATAACGGTTAGGACTGTTATAGTTGTGTACGGTAGAGGGACGAAGTCATAACAGTTATGACCGGACGGTCAAAACTGTTATGACCGTTACTTTTCTACACGAGGTATAGAGCAGCGGTCATAACCGTTATGACCACTCGGTCAGAACGGTTATGACCGCTGCTCTTAACGACCCACGTATAGTGTTGCTGCGGTCATCACCGTTATGACCACTCGGTAAGAACGGTTATGACCGTTGCTCTTGTGTACTCAGGGTATAGTGTTGTGGTCATAACTGTTATGATTACTCGGTCAGAATGAATAACTTAACAGTCATAATCGTTGTGACCGTCTGGTCATAACAGTGCTGTTTTTCACAGGTCAGTTCTGTGTTTTTTGACATTTAACGGTTTTTGAAGATTTTCCGATGTTTACAGGCATCGGAGTTGTTTATGGAGGGATTTCGTGGTGGTTTCGGGCGGTTTCCGAGAGGTTCCGGCCGGCGGCGACCCTTTCTCTTTCTAGGTTTCATTTTCTCTCTCTAAAACACTGTAGATGCTGGTTTGGAAATTTTTTTGGAGCATGCGAGGGAGATGAGGGTAAACGGGGAAATTTGCACACATTAAATGCTACTGGGGCCCACATATCTGACGTGGCAGTGCTAGAACTGAAAGGAACAAAAAGTGGTGCTGATTTTAATATTATTTTCTCCAGAGGTGCTGTTAATGAAATTTACCCTTTATTTTACATATTTTATTTAATCTTTCATTGGTAGCTCGATCCTGGCTTGATTATATATCAAACAATGTTCAACTCGGTAATTTTCTCTTAAATGATTTTAATTTAGATTCCATCTACATAGTCGTATTTAATTTGAAATGTCTATATCAATCATAGATCATTATGCTCTTTTGAAGGCTGTTCTCCATCTGTCCGTTGAAGTTTGTCAGATGTTTTCGCTTTTTGCATGTTTGTTTGCTCTTTTGAGTTTGTTTTTGTTTTTTGTTTTTTTGTTTTTTTAATTAATTGGTATACACTTTAATCAGTGTAGATCAAAATATAACATTATGTATAATCCATATGCACCCTTATATTTTAAGTCATGAAGATCTTTTTGAACCACTATACAATTACACTAACCATGTAGCTTATTCCAACCCTTTCACGAACTAATTCTTGTGGTTTTGCTTATGGATTTTCTTGATTTCATTATGAACCAATTTTCTTTTGTTAGGGCTATGACATATCGTAATTTTGAAGTTTTAATTTCTTAACTTCGAATTATTATAATTACTTCATGATTGAGTTTCAATCATTGTACCTGTGTTTATTGCTTTTAAATAATTGGCTACTAGACACAAACGCCAAAAAATGTCTTAGTGTATTTTTATACACTCATCAATAGTTTGTGCATTAAATACTCTTTTTTATAATGTTAATAATAGTAATATTAATTACAACTAAGTAATAAATGTAGGATATTTACACATAGGTCAGAGTTCTTCTAGTTAATTGAGACTAAGCAATTGAATTAAAACACATTAGGAGAGAGAAGGAGGATTGGACAAATTAACATTGAAAAAGAGTCCAAATAACTAGTTTTTTATTTACGGGTGTACACCCTAACAATATGATGTGGTATGTCGCCCAGTTTATTGAGTAATGATCTTCTAACTCTAATATTACGAACTACATAATTAACTAGAGAAACTTATTAAGTTTTTGTTAATCGGCATCAATTTTTCTTTTGATATTTTAAGATTTTCTCATGGTACTGGATTTATAAGCAAGGCAGAAATTCCATCTTTGGTGACTTGTCCAACACGAGTATAGCCATCATCCCCTTTGTAAAGCAAATCCATAACTCTTGCAAAATTAAGCACACGCATAAGTACAGTTGTTGGCGCAGAAGTTGGTCTGAGGAATTCTTCCTGTGTATCTTTCCACGCACTCTCTATTTGCTTTTTGAACACATCACTTGCCTTTTGCTCCGTCACTCCATATTGCTCTATGTAGCACTCGACACCTGATGCTACATGCTTTCTCTCTTGCTCAAACTGCAAAGCCCAAATTTTAAGTGTAGACACACACGTATATATGAAAGATTATAGTATATAACAGATTTTATAAGTATTTTTATAGTTTATATAGCACATTTTTTAAAACATGATATTATGACATATATACCTGTAAATCTTTGGATTTTTTAGAAAATAACAGAATTACTACTAAAGATTTTTAATTTTTAATAACAGATTTATGTGCACAATTTCATGTTAGTGAGAGAATAAAAAAAGAGAGATAGAGAGAGAGCAAGAAGATTGAGGGGTATTTTTAATAATGCTATGTGATCATAAATCTGAATATGTTATTTAATTATAACTATATTTAAAATTTTTAATATTATAAATGTAAGAACTGAAATTTTTACTGACTCGCGATTTTCTTAGAAATAACAAAAATCTAAGTTTGTACTAAGTATGTCAATATGAAGCTCATGATCTGATTTGATTATCAGAATATGATCAAGTTCTTATAGTATTATAAGACTCAATGACAATCTATTAAGTCAAGGATGAGGCCTTATGGTGATAAAGGCAAAATCATGATTTATGGTGTTGTTCTGCCAATGAATGACCAAGATGATTTACGACATGATTAAGATGATATTGCCATATAATAAGCAGTATTGAAATTATACTGCAGCCAACCATCATTACGGATGTAGAATTGAGAACAAGGATTGGGATTGCTCTAGAATAATCTGGAATAATATATGGAACAAGGAGGATCAAGTAGTTTTAAGTCTTAAAAAAAACCTATACGCGGTCTAGTTAAGTATAGATAAATTCTGAATTACAGTCCAACAATACTATACTATTGATAGTTAAAATAGTATTGATACTATCTGGATTATTAAGAAAATAGACTGCATATTAGGAGGAATGCTAAACATGGCCCTAATTGGGGACAACTCATCATAGATAATTATGTAATTTTGGGAATTTTTAAAAGTGAAGCAAGAATTTTTACTCATGCAAGGATTTAGAACCACTCTTTCAAAGCTCTAGAGATATAATCTCAACCCTCTAGCTAAGAATTTTATTAAGTTTTGATTTATGCGATTTATGTGTATTTCAAGTTATAGGTTGTAAGAGCATAAGCTCATGCTTCTTATATTATGGTCTTTGATGATTGGTTATGCTCGATCTATATTAGGGTTATCTTGATTGCTAACTCTAAGCATGGGTTTGATTTTTATGCTTTATGTTGAGTTTAAGGTTATGTGTGCTCATTGCTCATCATGTGTTTATGAAAATGCCTTCACATGTTTAAGTAGAGAGATTTTATGAATGATGATGATGATGATGATGATGTGAATGCTAAGTGTATGTTGGTTAAGAAATTAACCTAAAAACACAACTTGGTAAGCTAGTAAGATTATCAATATTGTGTTTTTCAAGTAAATAGACAAGAAAATTATTGAAATTTAAGAACGAATCTGATGCACTGCATGTTGACATAGGCTCACGGTTTCGACCGTTTAAGATGGTGTGCTTGGATTTTTAAATGAAAACCAACAAAAAAAATACAAACTGCCAGTTTTAAAAAAATAATATAGACAGTTTTCTGGAAACTGGATTTTAAACTCTTTAGAGGCCGAATTTAGAAAATGTTAAAACTGCAAAGTTTTAGAACACACAAAATCCTAGGGGGTAATATAGACAGTTTATAAAAAACAGGCTCCAAAAGCCTTCATTTTAATCAATTTTCCAAATTGACTAGTTCAAGTACTGTACTCGGCCAGAACTCTTCAAAGAGAAAAACAAACAAGTTAAAGGCAAATTTAAGTTTTGAATGAAAAACAAAAGTTGTAGTTTTCGACGAGATCTACAACTTCTATGAAGAAAGTTTTTCCATATTTTAAATTGATTTAAAAATAAAATCGGATTTTCAAAACTATGCATGGCACATGAAATTTCCTGCACACATGCATTCTAGTAAATTAAAAGGTAGTTTTAAAAGTAGTTTCTAAGGTTTTATGATATCTTTAAAAAAAAGACTGACATTTCACGAAAATTGTTTCAAAAAGGTTTAAATCCAATGAAATTTCCCAAATGATTGTTAGAAACGTACTATATTTTATGAAAGGCACATGGTAAGAAATACTTGGTCTATAAAGTTATGATATTTTTAAAGCATAAGAATATGGTAACAAGTAAATGACCAGTGGTAATTGGATAGGATACCGATTTATTATGTTAGGGTCTGTATCTATGATTACCAATGGTAATCGGATAGGATACCGGTTTACTATATTAAGGTTCGTATCCATGATTACTAATGATAACCAGATTGGATACCAAGTTAGTATGTTATGATTTGTAATAAGATAAAACGACTCTTATCTTACACCCTGTTTGAAACAGGAATATGACCTGTTGTTGTGCTTTGTTGGAATGATAAATTAAGAGCGTAGAATAATTTGTAAGTACAACTTCGCATACAGCATGGGCAAAATGATTTTATTAATTTGCATGTTTTTCAAAAATTCCTGCACTGATTTACATGATGTACATATATTTTATGTTTTATTATTGTGACATTACGAAAACATGTTCACTAATAATAAATCACATGATAAGAACAAGATTAAGTTTTCAAGTAAGAAATAGTTAAGATTCAAGTTTTCAAGTATGATAAACCAAGAACAAGTTTTCATGTAATAAAATAAGACAAGCAAGTTTCTTGTGTCGTACCGACTTGCCACGAGGGTGACTTTAAATGGTTTGGTTCATGATTTGATTTGGATTAGACTGGTTGCCCCAATCACTCCATGGCTACACGTCACAGTACGTGCTCTCATCTTATATAGGGAGCCCAAAACCAATTAACATAAAAAGCGTAATTTATTTATAAGAAAGTATAATCGGTTCATACATTCTTTTACTAAAAATGTTTTGCAGAATAGAAAGTTGTACTTACTGAACATAAGCTCATAACTTACGTTCATGCTGTAAGTAAGTAACCTACCAGCTATGCTTGATGCAAGACTGTAAAGAGTTGGCACCGCAGACTGTGAAATTTTGGTTGAACACCACCACGTGTCTTGTAAAATATGTTTATGATATGATTTTTATGATAATATAATGGTACTAGTACTTAGAATATTTAGTACCGGGACAATATTTAAAGATTCTTACAATGGTAATTAGTATGGTTTATCAAATATGTTAAAATAGTTTTACAACTCTGTACTCGATTGAGTACATATAAATAAGTATGAGTATAGGTTAAGTTTTAAATTTGAGTTTTGGCATCGAATAAAGAAAAAAAAATTTCATATTTTTACGAAATACAAGAGTATGTTTAAGTAAATTAAGTATTTAAGTTAAGTAAACACAGTAACGGCCCTACATGGTTGGGTCGTTACAATAAAGTATTATTCCTTTCTTCAAAAATGCTATTTTTGCTTCTTCTTTTCCCCATGTAATGCGCTACATATAGCACATGAAAGCACCAAATGTATATGACCATACACGATACATAATGAGATGAAATCAGTTTGCACCACTCACATATCATTTATATTAGCTATAGCCTGACCATGAACGGGATAATTTTTTTTTTTTTTTTTCCAAAAGTTCTCTCATTCCGCACCAACTACTAACTCGATTTTTTAAAATAAAATGAAAAATATATATATATAAACTCTAAGAATAATAACACTTGGAAAGGGTATAACATTAAAAAATTTATTCATCCCTCACTTTTGTCATACCCTTCTTACTCAGTTTTGAGGCACCGAAAAATTTAGTTATCTCAAACTATATGTTATACCTTTTTAATAACACCAGTACTGTTATGTTACACAAATATCACGCTAGAGTTCTCGTTTTAATTTGTTACGTTAGAAGGATGGATAAGTACCATAGATAGCCTATATGTCCGCATATGCTGTTCAATGACCCAAAGATTGTTAGAGCTTCAGCCCTCATTTGTAGGCTCATGGATGGCATTGCTTCCCACAAGGTATGTCATGGGAAGCAATGTCATCCATGAGCCTACAAATGAGGGCTGAAGCTCTAACAATCTTTGGGTCATTGAACGGCCACTCAAAGACATCCTTTGATACCATGTCCCCCAATCCAACTAATGATGCGGACACAAGCAAGCATAAGCCAGTAGAGGGCAACGCAACTGCCAATTACTCCTCGATGGTTGGAGTGTATCCTTGGCGTAACCATTCGGCTTCCTCAAAGTAAGCTCTAGGCAAACTTTTCATCTGGGTTCGTTTTAAACACCAAAATTAATATTCCAATAAAGAGCTGCAATATGTTGAAGTGATTGAAAATCTTACCGCTTCCTTAACGTAGTGAACTCGGTATCTTTCTCCCTCCGTCATCTCTGCTTCAAACTCTTCGAAGACATTAATTAAGGATTGTCTGATAGAATAGTTGCATATATTCTGGAAGTTCATCCATGGAGTTGACATCCCACCCGCAAATTTGGTACGAGCTCATCACATTCATAAAATATATATAAATATAAGGCATAGACTATAAATACGAAATATATATAGAGTTTTAACCGGTATGTCACAAACCTCTCAATTGCTTCAGTAAAGAGCTGGAGTTCTTCAAATGTACCAAATGCATCGTAGATATCATCCAAAATTGAAGACAAGGCAATGACTTTGGTTAGAATTCTTCTCCCAAGGGAATATTGGGGCTCAAAGTACATTCCCATGACCCAAAAGTATAACTCCACAATCCTATCTCTTATTGGTAGCTTGCTAGCAAAGTCCAACTCTTTCCACCATCTAATTAAACACATTAATTATATTTTAGTTAGCAATCTGAATATATAAAGATATTGTGCTTATATTCACGGACTAAGAATAAAGAGAATAATTCACTATCGAGTAACGCAATAGATGAGGCTCTACATATATACATATTACAGTCTTTCCAAATCTACTTTACAATTCAAAGTTAAATCTAACTCTAATTCTATAATTCAAATTATTCAAAATACAAACTAAATAACTGACTAAACAATTACTAAAATATATTCAAATCTAATCTAAGATAAATAAATAAATATAACTATCTATTTCCTCCTATGGAATTAATATATCTTCAAACTTGGTCCATTATAGGTTATTGAAATGGAAATTTCTAAGGTAGGATCTGAGGAAAAAAAAAAAAACAATTAGCGTGTTATTTTTCAAACTTCAGATTTTTATCACAAGCTGACATTTCTGTGTTTTTTTTTTTATTTTTTGTTATTTTGATGTGATTTTGACCAGATCCAACGATATAAGAAATGTATTCACTGCTAGTATATGAATCTCTATCAAAGAAAGATCGAAAGAAATTAATTAAAGATACCTGGATAACTCACTAAGCTCAAGTTTATGCATGGATTGTAAGAGGTTAAAATCCAACTTGGCAAGTTCTAATAAAGCTTTGTTATGTGACGCTTCATCTTGGTAAATGGACATATAATGCCTGGCATATAACCTCTCTAGACTCTTTTGCAGAGGCCTCTTTAGGGCACAAGAAATCTCTTCTGCCAAAGGATTGCTCAGTTTGGTCACCATGGATTCAAGATGAGATGTCGTGAAAACTAAGGCTTTGTCCATTGTATCTTCTCCGTGCAATCCAAAATGCGAAGCTTCGAACAGGCTCAGCATACCTCGGACATCATCGACCAGGCATTCCTTGAAGTTACCACTCTCGTCTGTGAATTTTTGGAATGCGTATGCTTCATGTGCAAAAATTACTAATAAAATTAAGGGAAACTGTAACATATAACATATTTTATAGCTACTTTTGAAGTTTATAACTGCTTTTTAAAAAGATAATAAATTACAACATATTTTTGCTCATGTTATTTTACGTTAGTTATTATCACTTTTTAATCAAATCACTGACGAATTCTATTTAAAAATTAATAAAAATGACTATTGTAATAATATTTTAATAGATTTAGGTCATTTAAGCTACGAAAAAAAGACTAGACACCAAAGTTACATAAACTAAAAGTTTAGGGATTAAACAAGCAATATCGGCCTTGAAGATATTGAGACATACCGCATGAAACATAATATCCATGTTGTCGGAGTAGTCGAAAGAGAAGAGAAACATCATACAGATCGCTATCACCATGGCTAATATGAAAGTTTCCATATATTTGTTGAAGTGATTCTTCTATTTCTTTCTCAAAATGGTACGACAATCCCAACCGTTGAACTGCATCAATTAGCTTCAACTGATTCAAACCATCATTTGCAGCATGCACAAATATCTGCTTCCTCACCACTTCTTTCAATTCTTCAACTTGATGTCGTCTAAGCTCTCCTGTTCTCTGAAAAATTATATACACATAACCGTATATACCAACATATATATGTTTTTGAGAGTGGAGAGAGATAACCGATATCATAATAAGATTAAGCATTCTAATTAAGTTGGTATCCAAAACATTAACTTACCCCACACCAAACCCCTAATTCATCATATCAACATAAAGGAAAAATTACAAGAGTTTAATGGAAAGAAAACCAAGATATTACACTTCCATCGTAAATTCCTACTTAAACTAAGAAGATTAAACCGAAATTACCGTTTGAATATATATATATATATATATATATATATATTCAAAGGGTAATTAGATAGATTGGCATCTTAAACGTCCAACCTCATCTGGCACTAGACCACCCACTCAAAAATTAAAATAAGAAAAGTTACCACACAGAAAAAAAAAAAAAAAAAAAAAAAAAAAAAAAAAGGGACAAACCAAAATGCCCACAAAATGCATGAAAAACAAAAGTTTGAAGTACTCGTGTTAGAAAAAGACAAGACCAGGTTCTACTTTCTCAATTACAGACAAAAGTACTTTCAAAAAAAAGAAAAAAGTGTGTCTGAACTACTAAATCAATCTTCTGAAAGCAGAAGACGATATTATATATAGTGTGGCAGCACAATAATAAAATCACAAGCAGACTATCAGGAACCGGACGCTATCCCGCGTTATAACTTTTTGTATTTTAGAAATTTACAATAACTAATTGATTTAAATGTAATTTTTTATTTAAAATTTAGTAACATAGTAGCTTTCTATTTTAAATCTCGTCACATGATATTAGTTGAAAGATGTTATAATATAATTACCTAATTAGTATAACATATCACAAAAAAAGTTACAATAACATATATGTATAAGGAGGGTTTCGGACAGCAATCCCTCCCCATATATGTATGTATATGTATATATGTAAGTATATTATATGTAACATACCAAGTCAGTGGCACTGTAGTTGAGGAACTGATCCCCCCAAATGGAACGGTGAAAACTTGCTATTGGCCGGACTACTTGAATAGACATTATAGTAACTAGTAATTTTATATGTTGTACGGATAAATCAGACAAGTTTGGGATTTGGAATGAACTTATAGTATTTTGGGCCTCACTATATATACTCTAACAATCTTGTTCGGTTTTTGCAATAATTTGTGGTGCAGAATTACTGCATGAGATGAGGCGTCATAAACATGATAGTTGACATTACTTTCATTCTCGTTTAATCACGGCCACTGATATTGCGCGTCGTTTGTTTCTATCTCAAAAGTACCACAAAATATTAATAATAAAATGGTAGTTTATTGATATATACCACAATATTTTTTTTGGTATATATACCACAATATTGTGTGCAACTACATTTATATCGTAGTACAACATATATATAGAGGTGAGGTAGCTTTCATGACAATCGAATTTGTCATATGTTTGTACCATAATTTTCGTTCATACACGTCAATTTTTTATTTTACCTATTAATTGCACGAGAAAAGTATACACGCATGTTCTTTTAAATAAAATAAAAAATAATAATTAAAAAACTTGTGCTTCTGAGGCTAGAGCGATAGATGCCGGACTTCAATCCGGCAACGAAAAATCCATTACAGATTAAAGTTAGAGGAATATTAGGATTTAATTAGAGTTTTATTACTTATTCTGTACATACGCGTACATAGTTGGTTAATTGAGAATATGCTAGCAGCTATCATAACATAGATTAAAGTGTCGATCCCACGAGAAAGAAACATAACTTAATGGACTTAGTTAAAAATGAGAGAAATAGATCTAAAAGATGCATTTCAAAAACAAAGAAGAAATGAATTAAAAAAAATCAAAATCAAAATCAATATTAATATTAATATTAGAATAACAAGGCGTTGCGAATCACTTAATTTCTTCGTCTTTCTATTGCCCACTTTGATTCCTAATTACTACTTAGTAGCATCTTCACATCTCAAATAAAGAACTGACAAATATGTGGTTTTGATATAACTAGATGGAATCTTAAACTTAATTGATTGAAAAAATTTTAGCAAGAGAACTCATGACATAAACGGCTGGAAAATTGCATTTTCATTGTTGAATAATTCGGCACATATTCATCTAAGGTCATTTGGGATGAACTTGGGCTTCATGAAAACTGAGTGCAAGCAATGAAGCTCATTTTGGCTAGCTTTGCAGCTCGAAATTCTAGACATTTTGGCTGCGCACACTGGACGTTGTGGATAGGTAAGACCCAGAGCTACAATTTCCCCTGATTATCATCAGATTTTAGTGATAGAATTGGTCTTAGTTAAGAGTCATGTCCATTGTACTGCAAGGTTATTGTATTAACTTGTCTGTTTTTGGTTATTTTATTAGTATGAATGATGTTTCCCTAAACAAAAACAAAAAAATAAAAATAAAAAATAAAAACAACAACAACAGGAAGAAAAAAAAAAAAAAAAAAAGGCAAAAACAAAACTACAATTCATCTCTGTAGAACTTTTCCCAAATCAATCGTTATCAAAGAGTAAATTAGCTCACCAAGTGACTGATCCGAGAAAAACTTTTTTTGTAACTCAACTTATACTCTCACACATCATGGACTTTTTCTGGCAAGGTTGATTGCTTGGTGGGCTGCTTCAAAACTTTGGGCCATTTTGAACTGAGGAACTCCTCGTTTATGTCTTTGCACGCACTCTATTTGCTTTTGAAACATATCACTTGTCTCTCTTGCTCCGTCACTCCATATAACTCTATGTAGCACTCAACACCCGACGCAAAATGCTGTTTCTCTTGCTCAAACTGCAATGCCCAAATTTCAAGTACATTCATATAGGTATATATATATATATATATATATATGAAAAATTATAGCATATAACATAGTTTATATGTACTTTTATTGTTTATAACATATTTTTTTTAAGATGATAAATTATAGTATACATTTACAGATAAATCTTTAGATTTTTAAGAAAATAGCAGATTTACTAATAATAAATTTTCAATTTTTAATAACAGATTTATGTGCACTATTTTAAGTTACGGAGAGAAAATGAGAGGAGGAGATAGAGAGAGAGGTGGAAGGAAGAGGGGTATTTTTATTAATGTATATGATCAGAAATATTATTATGTAATTTATTACAATATTTAAAATTTTATGTTATGATATACTAGTACTTTCTTAAAAATTACTATTTTTGCTTCTTCCTCTTCTTCTTCCCACGTAATGCGTTATATATATAGCACATGAAAGCACCAAATGTATATGACGATATATGGTACATAATGAGACGAATTAGTAGTTTTCAGTCACTCACATATCAATTATATTAGCTATAGCTTAACCAGGAAGGGAGAACTTTTTTTTTTTTTTTTTCAATTTCTCGCCATTGCTATTTTTTACTTAATGTACTAACAATTTTTTTTCCTTAATATTTTTCATCATTATTAAAAATTGCATTTTCAAAAAAATATTAGTCGTAATACAAAACTAATGGTATTACAACAACCGATTCTATTATTTGCTTCAATAACGAATCAAAAGATAAGAAATAAAATCAATATCAAAATTCATCCACAAAAAGAAGTTACGTTACATAAATGTCATGCTAGACTTTTCTTTTTACTTTGTTATGTTATAAGGATGGAGAAATACCATAGATAACCTATGTGCCTGCATATATATATATACACACACACGCGCACGTGTGTTCAATCGGGTGACATTTGCTTATTAGATCATGCTGTATTGATCTACAACATTATTGTGTGTGAAGGTGAGTTTGGCATCCTAACTCAAACTCATGGATTTAAACTCAATTTTTGTCTTTTTCTGAAAAAGTTTTTTTTCTTTTCTGAAAAAGTCAACAAAAATTACTATTGAAACTTAAAAATCTTAACTCAAACTCATACACCAAACACCCCTTAAATACATGTTTTATCGTACAACATTTATATAGGTGAGGTTGTGGTGCAGAATTACTTGCATGCATTGAAGCATTACAATCAATAGTTTGCATTCATTATAACTTTCATATAGGTGAGGTAGCTTTCATATACATGTTGAATTGGATGACATTTGTGAATTAGATCGTGCTATGCTGATATACCACATCATTGTGTGTGGCTCATGTTTTATAGTACAACATATATATAGGTGAGGTAGCTTTCATATACGTGTTCAATTGGGTGACATTTGTGAATTAGATTGTGCTATATTGATAAACCACATTATTGTGTGTGGCTCATGTTTTATAGTACAACATATACATAGGTGAGGTAGCTTTCATATACGTGTTCAATTAGGTGACATTTGCGTATTAGATCGTGCTATGTTGATATACCACATTATTGTGTGTGGCTCATATTTTGTAGTACAACATATATATAGGTGAGGTAGCTTTCATATACGTGTTCAATTGGGTGACATTTGCAAATTATATGGTGCTATATTGATGTACCACATTATTGTGTGTGGCTCATGTTTTATAGTACAACATATATATAGGTGAGGTAGCTTTCATATACATGCTCAATTGGATGACATTTGCGAATTAGAGCGTACTATATTGATATACCACATTATTGTACGTGGCTCATGTTTTATAGTACTAAAACAAACATATACTAAAATGAGACTCCAAAAATAGACTTTGTGAGTAATTATTTCAACTTTTTAACTAAATTTTTTTTTTTTTTTTTTGGTAACTAAAGACTGGATTTTTTAACTAAAAGACAATTTTGTAGCTAGAAAAGAAATTTTGAATTTTAGATACAAAATTTTACACTTTGTCACTAATCTAATTAGTGATAAAATTTAACTGTCACTAATACGAATTAGTGACAAATGTATAAGTTTTATAGCTATAGGACCTTTTTATAAACAAAAAATTGCATCAATTACAAGATTCCAACCAGTGAATTGAAGCACATTATTTGTCATTACTCATACATATATATATATATATATGTGTATATATTTTAGAAAAGCACATATCTTTGTTTGTACTTACCATCATCAATTACAATATCGGTGGAGAGTAAGGGTTTCTAGTGGCTTATAATTAAGTATAATGAGTTCTCTTTTATAATGAGATACCGATTCAAAACCCTCAAAAACATCGATGTTCAACGGTCAGGAAAATAGCCATTTCTACATTATCAATTGACCGGATGTCCCTGTTCGGTTGACCGAAGAAAGGCAAAGAGCAATGCACTGTTTTAATGAATACACAGCTAGTATGTCAAAGACAAACCAATACACACTTCTTTTTTTTTTTTAATGAATAATGGATATCTGAATCAACAGATACACCCAGACATCCTGACTAGGTCGGCACCCCCTTGGCACCCTCTTGATTTTCATAATCCATAGATTTATTAAGATATAAAAAATAATAAAAATACAGAATGTAACATGGGAGTAACGAAAATAAAACAATCTAAAACGAAAAACCTAACAAATAGAGGACCTAATAGAAATACAATACCCAGAAGCCAAGTTCATAGGATTAAGCCTTAAGTTACACCTTCAATTAAGCATCAAATATATCTCGTTAAAAACCCTCCAACCAAAACCCATTGGGAAAAAATTACAGGGGAAAAAGAGTGCATATTTACTTATAAAGTCAACTAACTACAAAATCTATAACAAGAAAGACCAGCTATATCCTTATCGCAAAAATTTGGGGCGTTAAACCACCAATTGATGTCATTCAAATGAACAGCATGAGAAGCAAGTTTGTCTGCTATGTAATTACCTTCCCTGTAAATATGAGAAACCCTGTATGAAATTTTGCAAATGTAATTCAGAGTAGCAACTCAGCGAGACAAGAATCTCCACGGAACAACCCGTTTACGTGAATTGAGAAGTTCCACCATATATGTAGAATCACATTCAAACCAAAGGAATTCCCAATTATGTCTACGAGTATAATCAATGGCCGTAATCACTCCCCTCAACTCAGCTTCAAAAGCAAATAAGATACCCAATGGATTAGCGAAACAACCTTTGCTGAAGCCTTGATAAGTTCTGAAAATATCTCCGCATCCTACCCGATTGGGGGCACTAATAGCCGCTTCATCAATATTAATTTTAATCCAACCGGGAGAAGTTAATTTTAATCCAACCCGGAGAAGGATTAGCCCGGAGAAGGTGGTTGCCATTGAATTATAAACCAATATACACTCGATTTATACCTTTGATATATCTTTCTTCTTTTTTATTTTATATGGCACTTTTCTTGATGCTATTTCATATAAGAGCATCTCTAATAAATTGTCAAATTATTTTATCAATGAAAAATTTTAGAGTTTGAATGAAAAAATTGCTATATGATGAAATGCTATTTTCGATGTCAAATTTGTCATATATTATATTTTGTGACAAATTTATCACTAGATGTAGTCAATTTAATATATTGATTCCTAATTAATTTTGTTACCTTTTTATGTTATTTATTAACAGCATTTTTATTTGTAATTTATTTAAATACTAAAAGTTTATTTTTCAAGTTTTAAAGCATAATATTGAGGACAAAAAGTAGAAATAGAATTACAAATAGTATTATGCATTGGAAAAAGTAAGACAATGTTATTTTCCACACATTTGGTTAATAAATATAAATAATTATAACACTAATACAGACAAAAACATTAAAAACAACGGCATTTTCATTTATCTTGGAAAGAAAAATAAAAGTAATATATATATATATATATATATATATCAACGAGTATTCATTCATGTAACTAAAATGAATTAAGTTGTTATCAAATTGAAAAAAATAAAATTAATGATATTGACTGATTGAAACTCAAGTTGTTGAAGTTTTAACGGCCAATTGACGAACATACTTGTGTTCTTTTATTAAGAAGAGTTCGCTCAATATCAAACTTCGGCTTCTAAGGTTAGAGCGATGGACGCCGGACTTCAATCCGGCAACGAAAAATCCATTTCAGATTAAAGTTAGAGGAATATTAGGATTTAATTAGAGTTTTATTACTTATTCTATACATACGCGTACATAGTTAGTTACATTGAGAATATGCTAGCGGCGATCATAGTATAGATTACAGTACGTCGATCCCACAAGAAAGAAATATAACTAAATGGACTTTAGTAAAAATAACAGAAATAGATCTAAAAGATGTATTTGAAAAATAAAGAAGAAATGAATGAAAGAAAATCAAAATCAAAATTAATATTAATATTAGAATAACAAAGCGTTGAGAATCACTTAATTTCCTCGTCTTTCTATTGCCAACTTTGATTCCTAATTACTACGTAATAGCATCTTCACATCTCAAATAAAGAACTGACAAATTTGTGGTTTTGATATAACTAGACGGAATCTTAAACTTAATTGGTTTAAGATAGAATAGGTAACAGTCCCTCTTTTAGCACTTTGATTGAAATAAATTTGCCATGCAAAAGAACTCATGGCATACACGGCTGGAAAATTGCATTTTCATTGTTGAATAATTTGGCACATATTCATCTGAGGTGAGTTGGGATGAACTTGGGCTTCATGAAAACTACGTGCAAGCAATGAAGCTTACTTTGGCTAGCTTTGCAGCTGGAAATTAGAGACATATTTGGCAATGAGCTGCACACACTTGATGTTGTGGATAGCTAAGACCCAAAGCTACAATTCTCCTTGAGCGTCATCAGATTTTAGTGGTAGAATTAATCTTAGTTAAGAGTCATGCCCGTTGTATTGCGAGGTCATTGTATTAACTTGTCTAGTTTTTGTTATTTTATTAGTATGAATGATATTTCCCTTAAATATATATATATATATTTTTTAAACTACAATTCATCTGTAGAGAACTTTTCCCAAAACAGTTGTTATCTAGGAGTAAATTACCTCATAAGTGACTGATCCGAGAAAGACTTTTTTTTGTAACTCAACTTGTACTCTCACACATCATGGACTTTTTCTCGCGTGGTTGATTGCTTGGTGGGCTTTTTGAAAACTTTGGGCCACTTCGAATATCTTTTTGGATTTTCCCCCGTTATAGCATATAGTATATTGTATAGATTTTTTTAAAATTTATAGCTGGTTCTTCAAAAAAGGATAAATTATAATATATGTTTATTTTTCTCTTTAAAATAAATTACATGTTTCTAATTGTACCTCGCTCTCGCTCACTGTCTCTTTCTAGAAAATGGCACCCCGTCAGCACGCCAGTGGGATCGCGATGAGAACAACGTTAAGCCTCGTATATTCACAAACGCCAAAAAAAAAAAAAATGTAAAGTTTATTTTTATGCACTCATCAATAAGTTTGTGTGAATAATATTCTTTTTTAAAATGTAAAGAATATTAATATTGATTAAAACTAATTAATGTAGGATATTTACATATATATATATATATTTAGGTCGTGGTTTTCTAGTTAATTGAGACTAAGCAATTGAAGTAAAACACATTAGAAGAGAGAAAGATGCAATTGGACAAATTTATAACATTGAAAAAGACAAAATATTGACTAGTTTTTAATTGATGGGTGTACACTACAAACATGATAATTGGTACGACACCGATTTATTGAGTAATTCTTCTAATTCTAATGTTACGAACTACATAATTAAGTAAACTTATTAAAGTTGGCATAAATTTTCTTTTGATATTGAAAGATTTTCTATTATCCCAATAAGTATACTGGATTTATAAGCAAGGAAGAAATTCCATCTTCGGTTACTTGTCCAACACGTGTATAGTCATCATCATCCTCTTTGTAAAGCAAATCCACAACTCTTGCAAAATGAAGCACACGCATAAGTACATTTTTTGGCGCAGAAGTTGGTCTGAGGAACTCTCCGTTTGTAGAGAGAGGGGAGGAAAGAAGAGGGGTATTTTTATTATTGTATATGGTCAAAAATATTATTATTTATTTATTACAATATTTAAAATTTAATGTTATAATGTACTATTACTTTCTTAAAAAATGCTATTTTTGCTTCTTCTTCTTTTTCCCATGTAATGCGTTATATACAGCACATGAAAGCACCAAATTTATATGACAATTTATGGTACATAATGAGATGAAATAGTAGTTTTCAACACTCACATATCATTTATATTAGCTATAGCTTGACCAGGAACGGAGAACTTTTTTTTTTTTTTTTTTTTCAATTTCTCGCGGTTGCTATTTTTTACTTTATGTACCAACGTTTTTTTTTTCCATAATATTTTTCATCATTATTAAAAATTGTATTTTCTAAAAAATATTAGATGTAATACAAAACTAGTGGTATTATGACAACCGATTCTATTATTTGTTTCAATGACGAATCAAAAGATAAGAAAAAAATTTAAAATCAAAATTCATACGTGCTCAATTGGGTGACATTTACATATTAGATCGTACTATTTTGATATACCATATTATTGTGTGTGGCTACATGTTTTATTGTATAACATATATATAGGTGAGGTTGTGGTGCAGAATTACTTGCATGCATTGAATTGGAAGGTATTTGCGAATTAGATCGTGCTATATTGATATACCCCATTATCGTGTATCGCTCATGTTTTATAGTACAACATATATATAGGTGAGGTCACTTTCATATACGTGTTCAATTGGGTGACATTTGCATATTAGATCGTGCTATATTGAAATACCACATTATTGTGTGTGGCTACATGTTTTATCGTACAACATATATATAGATGAGGTAGCTTTCATATACATGTTCAATTGGGTCACAATTGCAAATTAGATCGTGCTATATTGATATACCAAATTATTGTGTGTGGCTACATGTGTTATCGTACAACATATATATAGGTGAGGTAACTTTCATATACGTGTTCAATTGGATTACATTTACAAATTAGATCGTGCTATATTGATATACCACATTATTGTGTGTGGCTCATATTTTATGGTACAACATATATATATAGGTGAGATAGCTTTCATATACATGTTCAATTGTTTTATAGTACAACATATATATAGGGGAGGTACCTTTCATGACAATCAAAGTTGTAACCTACCATAAAAATTTTGTGTACCTCCCAATGAAAATTTCATTCATACACGCGTCATTTTTTTGTTTTATACAAAACTTAGCAAGAGAATGTTAAGGGTGTAAAAATTACCCAACTCCCACATTGTAAGGATGTCAAGTTGTTACCTACCATATTGTAAAAGCACAACATAAACATATTGTAAGAACCGAATTTTTCTATGAGCTCATGATTTCCTTAGACATAAGGAAATTTAAATCCATATTATGTGTTTATGCGATATTTTATGAAAATTATGAATATCAATGTGAAATTCATGATTTTTATCAGTAAATGTTTGAGTTTCATTCAATTGGCTACGAAACTCGATAAGTGATTTTTAGACATGCATAAGGCCTTTTATGGAAGAAGGCTTAGAAAAATTCATGATTTTATGTTGGTCAAAATTTGACCAGAAAAAAGTCAAAGTTGACCAAAAAGTCAAAGGTTGACCATAAGAGTCAAAGGTATGACGGTACTGTCAAGAGATGAGCAGTATGGAAAATATACTGCGAAAACCATCATTACGGACAAGGTAGCATGCATTAAGTATAAAACCACCATAGAAAAATCAAGCACACCAAGTTAGAAATAAAGGACAAAAAGGGCTTAGAAAAATAAGAAAAATTTTATACAATCCATTTTTACACAGATAAATTTTGGACTATAGTACAGTATAAAATACTGTTATTAGTGGATAACAGTATTAAAAATATCTGTGTAACAAAAAAATGGACTGCGTATTAAGGAATTAGCCAAACGAGGCCTTAAATGATGACATCACCTCACCATAGATTTATGACATCATAAATGATTAAATAAAGGATGGAAAGAATTATGGAATTATCTAGAAGAGGGGTGAGATGGCTGGCCACCTTGGGGGCAAAAATGTAAAGATTTTGTCATTTGGGGCTAAAATGTAATTTTTAAAAAATTAGTGATGTAAGTAAGTGATATAACCAAGATGATGTCACCTTGATGAGGTAAGCAAAGCCTTGGAGGACAAAGGATGGCCGGCCAACATGCCACCTAATGGGGGTCAAAGTGAAAATTTTGATTTTTGAGGGGTTTTTATGTGATTTTTAGAAAGTTTCTCTACCACTATAAATAGGCCATAATGGGGTCGGTTTTTGGCTGGAAAAAAATCAGAAAAATAGCCAAAACTCTGCCATTTTCTCTTCTCTAAAAATCCGGACTGCCAAGTGTGAGAAAAAGCCAAGAAAAATTTGAGAATCAAAGAGGTTTTAGTGCTAGGGTGTTGGGTTTTCTTCTAGTAACCTTAAGTAAGGATTTTGAAAGTTTTGTGCCCAATTTCTAGGCTTAGAGCCGACTGTGAGGGGAGGAAAAAGTGAGAAAAAATTGAGGTTAGTGGTGCTCGGTTTTGGTTCAAGGAGCCACCAAGAAATCAATCAAAATTTTGGTACCCATTCGGAAAAGTAAAACCGGTTGGAAGGTGACTTAGGGAGAGAGAATTTTCGGACCCTAAACCCTAACCCACTCCTAGGGTTAACCAAGGTAATTGCCCTAAACCCTAATCTTTTCAATTAAGTTTTCAATTTGAAATTTAAGTGTATTTCAAGTTGAAATTTGTAAGAGCATAAACTCAATTTCATTTTATTGCCCTAGGTTGATTAGGTATGTGCTTGATTAGATCTAGGCGTGGTTTGCTATTGATCTTTGATTGATTTTTAGGATTGCATGCTAGATGCTTGATGTATTATATGTCCCCTATTTTTATGTGGCAGCCGGTCCTAGAAGTGCATGCTAAGTTGCTAGTTTTGATTATGGAATGGTGATGCAAACTAGAACCATACAACCCTAGGATAGGACAATTTGGTTAAGGGGCTGCATGGACCCGATGGAACTGTATGAATGTTAAAGTGGGACATTAGAAAACACTGCATGCTTGCTGTTTAGGCTTCCGCGTGTTCGGTTGAATTAGATTGCAACAATAGGACGTAAAACGAACTTAAAACCGAAAAACTACAAGGTTCGGGTGGACACTGGCCAGTTTTCTGGAAAGTCGATTTTGAGGCCTTTAGAGGCCGAATTGGGTAAAATGTAAAACATGAAAGTTGTTCAGAAGGGTTTTTTCTAGTGGACAGCATAAACAATTTTTCAAAATGAGGCTCCAATGACCTTGGTTTTCGTGAAAACCCGAGCCTGACCGTGCCCAGGTTTTATGCACGGCCAGGTGATTTCAACCGAGAATATGAACCTGTTAGAGTCCGAATTAAATTTTTCGTAAAACATGAAAGTTTTAGAATTTTTTAAGAGCTAGAACTTTTGTGAAGACAACTTTTTCAGATTCAAAATAGATTTTTAAACTGACACTGATTTATAAAGACTGTGCAGTGAACAGGAAATTCCTGCACAGGATTTTCTAAAATAAAACAGAAAAACTGTATTTTTGCACCTACACCCATGTTTTGACTGTGAAAACTGTTACAATGGCAGTTTTCAGCCCTTAACAATTTTTGTAAGACTCCACTTCAACAGCCACGAATTTTATAAAGTTGATTCAAGGTTTTTGGATTAAAAATTTACCAAGTTTTCCAAGAACAATGAAAGTTGAATTTTAAAGCCAAAGTTTTGTAACCAAACGATGACGAACAGTAACCGGGAAGAACACCCGAGTTATTGGGCTTAGCCCAAAGCCCAAGTTTGATCCCATAGGATGTTAACTAAAGTTGACCAATTTTGTTGACTTTAGTTGATCAAGTTTGACCCGATAGAATATTGACTTTGGTTGACCAGGGTTGACCACCTTAAGAGTTACCCAATATAACCTAACGAATTACCAAGTTTAATATTAGACCAAGACCTAGGGTTATTGGTAATAACCCAATGGATTATGGAGACTAAGAATGTTAGGACATAAGCCCAAGGTTAGGATGATAACCTAACCCTACCTATGAAAGTATGGACTTAGTAACCAAGGTTACCCGATGCAACCTAATAAGTTATCATAAGTATGTTACGGGGGACATATAACTAAGAGCATTTAGGAATGTTGGTTAGGTCACCAACATTTTATGATAGGATCCTTATCATGTATTCTATTAAATAGCAGGAAGTAACCTGCAGTTGCCACCGAATTTGGAGCAACCAAACCTCAGGCATAGCATACCAGGCAAGTACAAACCTCACCTATAGTATGGAAAATAGTAAATATTATTTTCAAGTATGACATATTTTCATGAATATCATGTGTTGTTATGATGTGTCATGTATTGCTATGATATGCCATGCATTACTATGATATACCATATGCATGTCTATGTTATGTTAAATGTTACGATATAGTAACATCATGAAGTATGTTCACTAATATTAAATAATGATAACATAAGACAAGTAAGATGTCGTACCAACCTCCCACCATGTGGAGAATCATGAAGGTTATGAATTCAAAATCAAGTTCAAGTTATTAAGACCTTTCAAAAATAAAATTGTAAAGGTCTATATTCCCGGAATTGTTAGGGATCTTGCAAACCCTAACTCTATCTTGGAGAGCGCGCATCTGGTACGTACACAAGGGGCCCACAAGTAAAGCAAGATAATATGTTCAAGTTCATAAATGATCATAAATAGTTCATGCATACGTTATATGATGTTTACATGTTTTTGTGGGTTCATGTTTGTATTTGCTGAGCGTAAAGCTCATTCAGATATTTCATACTATAGGTAAAAAGCCTGCAGCCTAAATGATGGGTCATGCGGACGGTACAGCAAATGAAGGGCGGTGTGGAATACCACTACGCTAAATTATTCCGCAAGTTCTTTTGAACAAAAGTATATGTGTGTATATATTTATACATATTAGGATGAATGATGTTATATTGTAGATATGAAGTTGAAAACTCGAAACATATAAAAAGTATGTATAAAGAGTATATGTGACTTTTGATATGTTAAATAAGTAATGTGTGTAAACAAAAAGCGTACTTACATAGACTAGTCTATTTATATATATATACATGTGTGTTGAGAAAAAAAAATTTATTCGCAAATTTACCAGTAAGATATAGTTAAGTAAGAATGGTGACGGCCCTACGTAGGTCGGGGCGTCACACATATAAGGATATTGAGATACTTTACTAAACGAGTTGATTGATCCATTATAAGGAAGTCAAATCCTTTATAAGTCTCAAATTTATGTTCTTCTCCCGATTCTTCACATGATATCATAGCCCACAAAACTCAAACGAGTTGATTGATCCATCCAATACAAGATTGATGACTCCAACGAAACCATCATTTTGCGGCATGTGTTAAGGATAAAAAAAAAAAAAATCTAAATCCCACGTTATAAAAACACCAAAACAATAATAGATGGGAACTTTAGAGAAGTGCCACAAAATCATGTCTTCAATTGATTCTTGCCACTGGACAATTTATTTATATATATATATATCTATGAATATACTTTGGATTAGGAAAACCATGTAATTTAATACAACATAATCATGGGCTTTGGCATGATCAAATAAATTAATGCGAAACGTGGAAAAAAAAATCAATTAATATAATTAATCAAGCTAAATATATCATGCAAAAATTGTTTTAAAATAACATAATTTTTACAACAATGTGTGATCATGATGAGGTTATTTATCCATTTATTTATTGGTTTTGATTAAGAAACGCACGAGCCTGTTAGATAGTCACATGTCACCCTTTTGATATCATTTGGTGGAAAGTCAAAAAAAAAAAAAAAAAATTTGAATACAAAATTGAAATAAAAACTTATTCATTTATAAAAAAAAAAATACCTCGAAGCTTTTCATTTGATTCATCGGTTAAAGATGAAATTTTTAAGTTAGAATTGGTTGATTTTTCAAAAATTAATTATAAATTTTGTTGACTTAAAAAAAAAAGACAAAAATTAAGATGAAAAAGTACAGTTTAGTTGGAGTTAAACTTGAATGTCAAACAAAACTAAAGTTTTTTAAGGTGTCAACATACCTTAAGGGAAACATAAGAGTTCTTTCAAGATGTGATTGATTTGGCTTCAATCTTAATCAAATTGAAAAACGTATAAGCTTGTGACTTGTCATCTATTTATGTGCGTTTTTCCTTCTTCATTTGTCTTAAGTGTCTTATGTGTGATCATGTGAGAATATTTGTTATGATAGAAACCGAAGAATTAGTACTCAAGACTTCCTTAAACCAATGATAATTTGGTCTAAGAGAATAGGCTAGAACAGAGTGAGCCTTCAGTTTTGAAGGACACAGCTTCAATCCTTATTTTTTATCGAAAGAAGTCTTTAGGTTAATTTGTCCAGCACCAAAAAAAAAAAAAATTCTGGGTATTAGCTGCAAATTACTTTGTAGCAAAATGTCAAAACTCTGTAGCTAAAGCAATCAGCTACAATTTATTTATTTGTAGTTAGGTCGGAGCTGTATGCTCAATATTTACTTGTAGTTATCAATGTATTTAGCTACAAAATCTGTATTTTATATCTAAATATGATGCATTTATTACAAAAACAACTTTTTATTGCAAAAGCAACTTTCGTAGCTAAAACTAATTTTTTAGGGTTATTTACATAAATATCTAAATTGAAGACTATGATTTAAAAAATGTTAATTTCTCTTTTATTTATATTAATGTATCAATGGATACTTATAAAGACCGCATTACCCTTTTATCAAGATTTGAAATCAAACAAATAACAAATTGATTGAAAAAGGAAAGAAAAAATCTCTAAAAAAATGTAACACTAAACAAATCTTTTACGAAAGGAAAAAAAGACCATTTTACTTTATTTATTATCAAGAAAAAAGGACCATAATTGTGACGCTCCGACCTACGTAGGGCCGTCACCTTACTTACTTAAACTTGCATCTTGATTTTAGTAACTTAAACTTAAAACTTACTTAACTATATCTTTCTTGAAAATTTGAGAATAAATTTTTTTTTCAACATACATATATATACATAAATTAGCTCATAGCAAACTTGTCATACATACATACTGAAATGAAAAGATCATTGAAGTCTTGAGTATCAGATATACTATATAACATAATTTGTTTTTGAGATATATACATATATACATAAACCTATTAACTCAGAAGAGGTTGCTAAAAACATGCGTAGTTGTATCCCACACCGCCCTTCACTCGCCACATCGTCCCCATAGTCCACCAATTAAACTGCAGGCTTCTTACCTACAGTATGAAATATATCTGATGAGCTTTCGCCTAATAAGCACAAACGTAATCTTACAAACACATAAAATATGCCAAACATCATATAACATGTGCATGAACCATTTATGCTCAATTATGAATCCTTTATTATCAATTATTTACTTGAGCTTATTAACTTTCTTTAACATGTGGGCCCCCTTGTGTACCTACCAGATGCGCGCTCTCCAGATAAAGTTAAGGTTTGCAAGGTCCCTAACAATTCTGGGAATCATTAAACTTGAACATGAATAGTCCTCCACCTGATGGGAGGTTGGTATGACACCTTACTTGTATTTTCTTACCATATGGTTTATCATTGGTGAACATACCTCATGATGTCACTATATCATATCATAACTTACATTTCATTCATAACGTGGCATGTCTTAAAAACATTGCATTTTTGTAACCATGGCATTTGTAAACATGATATCTTTGAAAACATGGCGTTTTTGTAAACATGGTACTTTTGTAAACATGACATTTTTTCAAACATGACACTTTCATAAATATGGCATTTTTGCAAACATGACACTTTTGTAAATATGATATACTTGAAAATACGGCATATTTGTAATCATGGCATACTTGTAAACATGTCATTTAAAAACACGGCATTTCATGTAATAGAACATAGCATAAAACATGTCATAGCATACTTGAAAATAGATTACTATCTTCCATACTGCAGGTGAGGTTTGTACTTACCTCGTGTGCTATGTCCTGAGTGTTACGACCTCAATTCGGGTTGCAACAGTAGGTCACTTCCTGCTATTTGAAAAAGCATAGGATAAGGATCCTATCATAAAATATTGGTGACCTAACCAACATTCACACATAATCTTAGTTATATGTCCCCCCCTAACATACACATGATTACTTATTAGGTTATATAAGGTAACCTTGGTTACTAAGCCCACATGTATACCATTAGGGTTAGGCTACCATCTTAACCTTGGGCTTGTATCTTAATATCTTTAATCCATTATCACTCTTGGTATCCTGTAGGATTATTTTAGGTAACCCGTGTGATGACAAACTTTGGTCAAACTTGGTCAACCCAAGTCAACTTTTGGTCAATTTTGATCAACCCTCTATGGGTCAAACATGGGCTTTAGGGCTAAGCCCAGTAACTCGGATATCACTTCCGGTTACTATTCATAATCATCTTGCTTACAACTTTTTAGGTTTAAAAATCCATTCTTTTACCATTTCCTTTGGAACTTTAGCAATTTAACTTCAAAAATTTCTTTACTTACTTATAAAAATTCATTGTTCTTAGAGTGAGGTTTTATAAAATTCTTAAGGGCTGAAAAATGTTGAAAACTACCATTGGAACAGTTTTCATAGTTAAAAATAGTGAAATACTATTTTTCTGTGTTTGTTTTAGAAAATCCTGTGCAGGAATTTCCTGTTCTCTACACAGTTTTTAGAAATCAGTTTATATTTAAAAATCTAGATTGAATTTGGAAAAGTCATCTTCACAAAAGTTTTAGCTTTCGAAAAATCCTACAACTTTCATGTTTTGAGAAAAACTCAGTTCGAACTTTAACATGTTCGTTTTGCTGTTTAAACTCACCTGGCCGTGTGTAAATCCTGGGCACGGTTAGACTTGGGTTTTCATAAAAACCGAGGCCATTGGAGTTTTATTTTGGAAATCCGTCTACGTTGCCTCCTAGGAAAAACCCTTCTCTACAACTTTTATATTTTACGTTTTTTCCCATTCGGCCTCTAAAGGCCTCAAATTCCACTTACCAGAAAACTAGACAGTTTGAATCCAAATTGGCAGTTTCCATTATTAATTTCATTTTATGTCCTATTGCGCGAAATTTAACTCAACCGAACATGTGGGAGCCTAAACAGCAAGCATGCAGCATTTTCTAACTTCCCACTTTCGCATTCATGCAGCCCATTCGCACCCATGCAAACCATTACCAAGCATACACCCTTAGGGTTTGCATGGTTTCTATTTTCAACCAATCAAACCATTCCATCAACCTAACATGTTCCTACACATCATTCATAATTGGGGACTTATAACCACATTCAAGCATGAAACTTATAAACCCTAAGTTTGTGACGCCCTCTTCCTACGTAGGGCCGTCACCTTACTTATACTTAACTTACTTTACTTGAAATTTTAGGAATTTTTTTTTTTTTTTTTTTTTTTTTTTGCAAACATGGCATCATGTAGAACATAGCACAAAACCTGAAATAGTATATTTGAATATAGGATACTATCTTTCATACTGCAGGTGAGGTTTGTACTTACCTCTCGTGCCGTATCCTGGGTGTTGCGTCCTTAAATCGATCGGCAACAGCAGGTCACTTCCTGCTATACGAAAAATATAAGATCAGAATCCTATCATGAGATGTTGGTGACCTATCCAACACTCACACCTACTCTTAGTGGTATGTCCCCGTCTTGATATTTTACTTGGTCTCAACAATCATCCTTCTCCATTAAGGTTAATCAAACTTTGATCATTTCTTAAGAGGTCACGTTAGATAACCTCTTATTCTTGGTGCTAAACCCTCAGTCATACCATTAGGGTCTAAGTTTATCATTTTACCTTTGGGCTTTATTCTTACATCATAAACATTGGGTTATCTCCATTAACCCTTAAATCCAAGCCCAATTATATGTTGGGTATCCCTTAGGGTTACATTGGGTAACCCTTAAGGTCAACTTTAATTAAACAATGGTTCAACCCTTAGTCAACCCTTGGTCAACTATGGTTACCCTTCCATGGTCAATCTTGGGCTTTGGGGCTAAGCCCAGTAACTCGGATACTAATTCCGGTTACTCTCCGTAGTCGGCTTGATTACTCATTTTACCTTGAAAATTCATTTTCCTTACTTTTGGAAAACCTTGTGTATTATCTTCAAAAATCCTTTAGTTTACTTGTAAGATTCTTACTTCTTTGGGTAATATTTTATAAAACTATCTAGGGCTGAAAATCGTCCGTCGTATTTACTTTGCCCTATCTTTGCTTAAAATCCATTCTTCTTCTTACTTTGAAAATGTTGAGGAAAATTCCAAAACTCTTAATGATACTTGTAAAAATTCACGTTTTCATAACAGATCTTTATAAAAATCATTCAGGGCTGGAAACTGCCTTTGGAACAGTTTCCATAGTTAAAACAATGGGTTTTAGAAGAAAAATAGTTTTTCTGAACCAGTTTTAGAAAATCCTGTGTAGGAAATTTCTGTTCACTGCACAGCCGTTGGAAAACGTTGTCAGTTTAAAAATCAACTCTGAATTTGAAAAACTTGACTTCACGAAAGTTGTAGCCCCCGAAGAGTTCTAAAACTTTTGTGTTTTACGAAAAATCCAGTTCTGCTTATATTCGTGTCAGTTTTTATTTGAAACTGGCTGACCCTCAAAACTGGGTCTGGGTGGATCAGCCACGGGTTTTCATAAAAACGAAGGCCATTGGAGCCTCATTTTGAGATTCTGCTCACTTAGCACCCTAGGAAAAACCCTTCCGAGAAACTTTCATGTTGTGAGTTTTACCCAGTTCGGCCTCTAAGGGCCTTAAATTTTCACTTTCCCGAAACTGGCCAGTTTTGAATCTGAACTGGCAGTTTCGGTTGCTTAGTTCGGTTTACGTCCTATCACGCGAAATCTACCTCGACCGATCACATCGGGAGCTTATACATCAAACACACAGCGTCTCTAACATCCCATACATTCAAGCATACAATTCCCACGTGTCCATGCAGCCCTAAACCGAAAGCCCTATCCTTGGGCTGCATGGTTTCTAGCCTAGCATCACAAACAAGCATACATCATTACATCCACTATTGAACTAGCAGCCACTCTTCCACTGCCTTGGGCAGATTTTGTGACCAAAAATCAGGGGGCATACCAATCACATCTAGCATGCATCCTAACCAATTTTCAATCACAAATTTAAGCAAGCAAACATCATAATCAAGCCAACCAACCCTAATCACCTAATCAAGCACACACCAACAAATCTAGGGCTAGAAAAATAAAATGGACTTATGTCCTTACAAACCATCTTGAACCGCAATAGAAATGCTAGATTCAAACTTAATTGAAGGATTAGTTCAAGAGTTTACCTTAAACCCAAGTTAGGGTTTAAAATCCCAAATCTCCTTGTTCCTCCCCTTGGTCTCCTAGCTCACGGATTTTGGGTCTAGGTTGGATACCCAAAATTTTTCTTGGCTCCTTGCTAGATCTACTCAAACCCGATCCTTCCACAAGATTTCCCCTCAAAATTTTGAACTTTTTCTTCTCCTCTTCCTTCTCCCCTAACCCACGGCTTTGCTACCCAAAAATGGGTCTCCAAGCTTCCAAATTTTTCCTTGTTTCTTCCTAGAGCAAGATCTAACTTCCCCAAGCAAAAGCCCTCTAAAAATTTCTGGTTTTCTCTCCTCTTTCACACCCTCAAACCCACGGATTTTTAACTGAAAAATTGGCAAGAGTTTGGTTGCATTTTGTGAATAAAAATGGGTTTTTGGGCATCTATTTATAGAGGAGGGAGGGGCTGTTGTGGCCGAATTTTAGAGGGGGCAAATGGCAGCCAATGGGTGGAAGGGGGGTGTGTGGTTGGCTAAGGGAGATGTGGAAGGTTCATGAGCCTTTCCTTTCCAAGCTTAGCTCACCTTGTGAGGTCATCCCTTAAAAACAAGGGCCTTGTTTGGCTTGTCTCCAATGTTGTCCATCTTCTCCAAATTAATCCATTTTTCTTGTGCCACACGGATATTTCTAATACTGTGCTCCATGTTTCCATACTGTACTTCGGTCCGAAATTTTTCCGTGTAAAATCGGACAGTAAAAATTTCTCTCTTATTTTTCGAAGACCTTTTTGCCCTTAATTCTAACTCGGTGTGCTTGATTTCCTAGGGTGGTTTTACGGCTTATTCTTATTATCTTGATCATAAAAACGTTTTTGAAATCCCTTTTCTTTCCTGCCTTTCATCATACTTGTAAAGTCAAGGTTTTGACCCGTCTTGGTCAAACTTTGACTTTCGTAAAATCGCATCTTTTTTTCGTTCTTTTCGACTCAAAAAGCCGGTTGCTAACCTCGGCATTTTATTTTGAGTCTTTTAGCAAATTCATTGTGAAATCAAACGTTAACAAATAAAATTATGAATTTCTCATTAATATTCATAATTTTTCATGAAACACTTTACAAACACATAATTTGGACTTTAATTCTTTATGAACAAGGAAATCGTAAGTTCATGAAAATTTCAGGTCTTACAAAGTTCAAGGATCTAAAGCATAGAACCGTACATATAGAGCAAAATAAATCATCCTATCCTAAATCAAGCATCACACCAACCAAACCTAAATTAGGGCAATAGAAATGAAATTGAGTTTATGCTCTTACACTTTTCAACTTGAAATACAAGTAAATTTCAAATTGAAAGCTTAATTGAAAAGGTTAGGGCTAAAGAAAAATACCTTGGTTCAAGACAAAGGTTTTGGCTAGGGTTTGGGCACCAAAATTCTTCCTTCCTCCTAGATCACCACAACCGGCCTCACCACTCTCCTAGGGGCACCAAAATTTCTTTTGGTCACTTGGTTGGTCCTAGCCGAATACACTCCCTAAGCAACTCCCACTTCACTTTTTCTCCTCCTTTTCTTCTTCCCCCATAACCGACCTATGGGCCAAAATGAGTTTCAAAAATTTTCAAACTTTTTTCTTGGCTTCCTAGATGGAATCCGAACTTTCCCTAAGCTTTTCCCCCTTTGAATTTTTTCTTTTCTCTCTTCTCTCTTTCCTTCCCAATTTTCGGATTTTTGAGAACAAAAATGGGAAGAGTTTGGCTAAATTTTTCAATAAAAGTGAACACCACCTCTCACCTATTTATAGAGATGGGAAACTTTTCAAAAATTCTAAAAAAACCTATGAAGAATCAAAAATCACACAAAAAGGAGGTGAGGTGGCCGGCCATGACCTTAGAGAACAAGATAAGATTTATTTCCATCTCTAATTAATTATTTATGATGTCATAATTACAAGATAAGGTGATGTCATCCACCTTAAACCTTGTTTGGCTCTTTTCTTCAATAAGCAGTCCATTTTTGAGCTACACAGATATTTCAATACTGTATTCACTTATATACAGTATTTTTATACTGTACTACAGTCCAAAATTTATCTGTGTAAAAATGGACAGTATAAAATTTTTCTTATTATTCAAAGTCCCTTTTGCCCTTTATTTCTAACTTGGTGTGCTTGTGTAATAACCAATTTTTCAATATTCTTATTTTCCTCTTAAGGAATTAATTTCACGATATGCTGATATTCATGAAAAACTCGATTTAGGGCTTTTGTAAGATTTTGTGAGTTCTTAATGGGTCGATAGGACTCAAAATTTATTGTTAAGCTCAAAAACGGACCTTTCGAGTCGAACGGGACGGAAAAGTACATGATTTTACAAAAGTCAACTTTGACCGAGAAAGTCAAAGTTTGACCAAGAAAAGTCAAAAGGTTGACTTTACGATATGTTGAAATGTAGTATGGAAAATAGACTGCGAAAAATATTTTTTTGTGAGCTAGATAGCAAGAATAGGCCTTAAAATCACCCTAGAAAATCAAGCACACCAAGTTAAGATTAAAGGCAAAAAGGACTCGGAAAAATAAGGAAAAAAATTATACTGTCCAATTTTACACAGATAAAATTTTGTACTTCGGTACAGTATAAAAATACTGTGTATTAGTGAAGCGCAGTATTAGAAATATCTGTGTGGCACAAAAATGGACAATTTTTGAAGAAACAAGCCAAACAAGGACCAAGGGTGCATGACATCATCTAACTTTTTAATTATGATGTCATTAAGCCTTAATTAAGCTTAAAAAAAAATTAATAGAAGACCCTAGAAGCTTGATGGCCGGCCACCTCACTAGCTCTTCATGGAAATATTAAAAATCTTGGGGTTTCTTCATGATTTTCCACCTCTATAAATAGGTGGCTCCCCTATTCATTTAATTCAAGAAACTTGGCTAAACTCTTGCCAATTTTCCTCTTGAAAATCAACAGCCAAGGAAGAGAGAAAGAGGAGAGAAAATCAAAAATTTCTTAAGAGCTTTTGCTTTAGGGGTACTCGGTTTTGCTAGGAAAAAAACCAAGAAAAGTTTGAAAAATTTTTGGGTCACTTTTGAGTCTTGTGGCCGAGAGAGAGGGGGGAGGAAATAGGTGAGGAAAATTGAAAATTTTTTAGGGCCAATCCTTGTGGTGGTGCTCGGTTTGGAGTAGATCAACCAAGGAAACCAACCAAAATTTTTGGTGCCTACATTGGAGGTGGCTGCCATGGGTGAAGGAGAGCTAGGGGGAGGAAGAAGTTTGTGTGACCAAAACCCTAACTTTGGTCTAGGTAAATCTTTGAACCCTAATTCTTCAATTTGAGTTCAATTTTGAAGTTTATTTGTGGTTCAATTTGGTTTGTAAGGACATAAGTCCACCTTTAATTTTCTGCCCTAGTTTGATGTATGTGCTTGATTAGGAGATTTAGGGTGCATGGCTTAATTCTTGCTTGATTATGTGCTTGTTGGTTGATTGATTTCATGCTAGATGTTTAGGGTTGTGTGTCCCCTGATTTAGTCCAAAAATCTGCCCTAGGTAGTGCTCAATGGTTGCTAGCTTAGGGGTATATGTGATAGATGCTTGTGGAATGTATGCAAAGATGTAGAACCATGCAAACCTAGGTTTTGAGCCTCTCGGGTTTGGTTTGCATGGATCCGTTCTAGCTGCTCATGGGTCCATGTGAGACGTTGGAAATACTATGTGTTTGTTATGTAGGTTCCCGAAGTGGTTGGTCGAGTTAGATTTCGCGAAATAAGACGTAAACCGGACTAAACAACCGAAACTGCCAATTCAGATTCGAAACTGGCCAGTTTCGAGAAAGTAGAATTTTAAGGCCTTTAGAGGCCGAACTGGGTAAAACTCAAAACATGAAAGTTGTTCGAAAGGATTTTTCCTAGGGGACAATGTGAACAGAATCCCAAAATGAGGCTCCAATGGCCTCCGTTTTTATGAAAACCCGTGGCTGATCTGCCCAGACCTAGTTTACAGGATCAGCCAGTTTCAAACAAAAACTGACAAAAATATAAGCGAAACTGGATTTTTCGCAAAACATGAAAGTTTTAGTATTTTTTGAGAGCTACAACTTTTGTAAAGACAAGTTTTTCAAATTCCAGATGGATCTTTAAACTGACATTGTTTTATGAAAGGTGTGCAGGGAACCGAAAATTCCTGCACATGAGTTTTTACAAACGTTTTCGAAAAACTGTATTTTGTTTAAAACTGTTGTTTTTAATTATGAAAACTCTTCCAAAGGCAGTTTTCAACCTTAAACGACTTTTATAAACATCCGTTCTAAAGTCTGAATCATGTATTTCAACATGAAACTTATGATCTAATTTGATTATCATAGTACGTTTGAGTTCTTATAAGTATTATGAGACTCAATGATAATTTATTAAGTCAAGGATAAGGCTTTATGATGAAAAAGACCAAATCATTATTTATATTTTTATTTTGGCCTAAGTATGATCGGGATAACTCATGATCGGTATAAGATGGTACTGCAGTATAATAAGCAATATTGAAATTATACTGCGACCGACCATCATTATAGATGCAGAGTTAAAAATAAGGTACGAGATCACTCTAGAATAATCAGGAAAATATTTGGAGCAATGAGGGCTAAGTAGCTTCAAGTTCTAAGAAAATCTTATACGCAGTCCAGTTAAGTGCAAATAAATTCTAGACTGCAGTTCAGTATTCCTGGACTGTTGATAGTTATAACAGTATTTGCACCATCTGGATTATTAAGAAATTAGACTGCGTATTAGAAGGAATGCCAAACATGGCCCTACTTGGAGGCCAAGTAATTGTGGATTAATACATAATTTTTTATTCATGGAATTTATGGATTTTTCTTAACCAAAGCCTCTAACTAGGCCAAATGGCCGGTTCCATTGTATGGCCTTGGGGAACAAGAAAACAAATTAGAAATAAGTTTGAAAAGACTTTTTTGGCTCCAATACATGCATGGCCAACGAACTCATGGGGACTTGAAAGGCAAATATTTTGTCTTTAAGGACTAATATGCAATTCAAGGAGAATTTTAGAAATAAAAATAATTGTGAAAATTTTGGAAATTTCCACCTATAAATAGAGGTGAGTAGTGTTCAGTTGAACCATTTAGTTGGCTTCCCAACTTTTAGTTCTTTCTCAACTATTCCTGTGACGCCCCCTTACTACGTAGGGTCGCCACCTTACTTACTTAACTTAACTTTACTTGAAAATTAGGATTTTTTTTTTTTTGAAACATACTTATAAATAACATTTGTCATTAGCAATAGATCATTAATAATAAAGTAAAAGTTTACTTAAAGTCTTTAGTTCCAAAATACCATAGTACAAAACTTGTCTTCATCATATATATACTTATATACAAAACTTCTTAACTTATCAAAAGATTGCGGAAATAATGCGTAGTGGTATCCATACCACCTTCATCCGCCGCCACACCGCCCACACAATGCCCACCATTCAGGCTGCAGGTTTCTTACCTACAGTATGAAATATAACTGAATGAGCTTTCGCCCAGTAAGCACAAACATAATCTCACAAAATATTTAAAACATCTTAAAAACATATATCATCATATGCATATGCGTGAACCATTTATGTTCCATTTATGCATTCCTTTTTAACTTGAACTTATCTTTCATGTGGGCCTCATAGTGTACGTATCATCATTTATTTAGCGCGCCTCCAGATACAGTTAGGGGTTACAAGGTCCCAAACTGCTCTGGGAAAACATAATTGATTACACCCTCCCGCATCAACGAGAGGGCAATAATCCATAACATTGACATGAAAAACCCTCCACCTGATGGGAGTTCGGTACGATACTTTACTTGTGATTTCTTACCATATTGTTTATCCTTAGTGAACATACCTTATGATCTCACTATATGATAACATACTTTTTATCTCATTCATAACATGGCATGGCATTCTTTTCATTCATAGCATTTGCAATTATGGCATTTTTATAAACATGACATTTTACAAATATAGCACTTTATAAACATAGCATTTTCGTAAAATAGCATTTATGCAAGCATAGCATTTCGTAAAACATGACAATTAAACATGGCATCATGTAAAACATAGCACAAACATATTGCAGCATATTTGAAGATGGCATATTTAAATTAGCTTAATATTTCTCATACTGTAGGTGAGATTTGTACTTACCTCTCGTGTCGTATCCTGAAAGTTGCGTCCTTAAATTGATGGGCAACAGCAGGTCGCTTTCCTGTTATACCAAAAATATAGGATCAGGATCCTTTCGTAAGGTGTTAGTGACCTACCAACACTCACACCTATTCTTGGTTGTATGTCCCCTATACTTAAAATCCATCTTGGTCACCTCAATTATCCTTCTTCGTTAAGGGTAACCAAACTTGATTAATCCTTAAGAGGTTACGTTGGATAACCTCTTTTCTTCTTGTTACTAAACCCTCAATCTTAACATTAGGGTTTAAGGTTCCATTCTACTTTTGGGCTTTGCTCATACATCCTGTTATTGGGTTATTTCCATTAACCCCTTAAATCTTAGCCCAATTATATAGTTGGGTATCCCTTAGGGTTATGTTGGGTAACCCTTAGGGTTAGCCTTAATTAAACCTTGGGTCAACCCTTAGTCAACCATTGGTCATTCTTGGGTTTGTAACTCGAATATAATATCCGACTACCGTTGGTAATCGGCTTGCTTACTAATTTTACTTTAAAATCCCTCTTCCTTATTTTTGGAAAATCTTGTGTAATTTATCTTTCAAAATCCTTCATTTTGCTTGTAAAAATTCTAACTTCTTTAATTAGAAAATACTTTGGCTTAAACTCATCATTTTTCCTTAACTTGAAAACATTTGGTTTAACATCCCATTTCTTGTCTTAATTTAGTATTTTCCTTAATCTTTTGTACTTTTAAAAGATTTCACTTAGAAACCCTTAAAACTCTTTATAAATTTCTGATCTTTGAAATAACTCTTGGTAAATGTCGTTTAAGGTCGGAAACTGCCTTTGGAACAGTTTTCGTAGCTAAAATAACAGTTTAAAAACACTTTGAAATTTTTAGAAACATTTTTGTAAAACCAAGGTGCTGGAATTTTTCAGATTCCCTGCGCACCTTCACTAAAACGTGCCCAGTTTAAAAATCCATCAAGAATTTGGAAAACTTGTCTTCACGAAAGTTGTAGCCCTCGAAAAATTCTAAAACTTTTATGTTTTATGAAAAATCCAGTTCGGCCTAGATTAGTACCAGTTTTCATTTGAAACTGGCTGACCCTGAAAAACTGGGTGAAGACTGCCCCAGGGATCAGCCACGGGTTTTGGTGAAAACGGAGGCCGTTGGAGCCTCATTTCAAGATTCTGTCCACGTTATCCTCTAGGAAAAGTTGTTTCGAGCAACTTTCGTGTTTTGAGTTTTAACCCATTCGGCCTTTAAGGGCCTTATATTTTCACTTTCCCGAAACTGGTCAGTTTCGACTCCGAAATGGCAGTTTCAGTTGCTTAATTCGGTTTACGTCCTATCTCGCAAATTCTACCTCGACCGATCACATCGAGAGCTTATACATCAATCAAGCAGCGCTTCTAACGTCCCATTCATACAAGCATACAATTCCCATGAGTCCATGCAACCTCAAACCGAAACCCTAATCCTTGGTTGCATGGGTTCTATCTAGCATTCCACACCAACAACATACATCAACTCACCCTTTGGCTAGCAGCCGATCAGCCACTGCCTAGGGCAGATCTTGGGACCAAAAATTTAAGGGACATATCAACCACATCTAGCATGCTTGCTAGCCATTTTTCAAGCACAAAATCTAAGCAAACAAGCATCAAAATCAAGCCAACCAAACCCTAACCCTAATCAAGCACACACACCAACAAATGAGGGCTGAAAAATAAGATGGACTTATGTCCTTACAAACCAACTTGAATCACCTTCAAAATGCTTAAATGGAACTTAATTTCAAGATAGTTTAAGAGTTTTACCTCAAACCCAAGTTAGAGTTTGGAAATTTCCAAATCTTCCTTCCTTCCTCTAACTCACGGCTTCACCAAAAATGGGATCCAAGAAATTTTTGTTAGTTTTTCCTTCACTTCCAAGCCGTGCACTTTCAAGAAGAAAACCCAAAAATTTGTCAAGAGTCACTCACCTTTTTCTCCTCCTTCTCTTGGTCGGCCACAAGCCCCAAAACTTACCAAAAATTTCTCAAACTCTCTCAAACTCTCCTTCCTTGCAAACCGAACACCCACTAAGTGAAACCCCAAGGAAATTTTTCAGATTTCTCTTCTCCTTTTCTCCTCTCTCTCCCATGGTTTGGCTACTGGAATTTGGGCAGAGTTTGGCTGCTTTTGGTGAATAAAATGAAGGGTTTTTATGAGGGGGTATTTATAGAGGAAGGGGGAGCCTTGGGTGGTTCAACTTTTTCTTCAAAAATTGGCTTTATGCCTTGTCTTCCATGGGGTGTTGCAGCCGAATTCAAGGGAGGGAATGCAAGGTTTTTTTTTGGGCTCACTTTTTAATAAAAGTAACTAGGGAATGGGAGAAGTGTTGATGGACAAGAGTGGTTGCACCTTATCTCCTTAATTCTAGGCTTTCCCATTTTTTTTTCTTTTCCCTTTGTCTCCCATGGGCTGGCCGACCATGATGTATGGGGGAGTTCCACATGATGCAACTTGAGTTAGTGGAAGGTGATGTCATTGAGGTGAGGTCATCTTCCACTAGCTCTACCAAGGTCTTGTTTGGCCATTTAGCTTTTTCACAGCTCATTTTGTGCTCCACAGTTATTTTCAACACTGTGCTAAGCATTCTCATTTTGTTCCTTGGTCCAAAAATTCTTCCATGTAAATTCGGACCGAAAACTTTCTTTCTCCAATTTTTCGGAGACCTTTTTGCCCGTAATTCGATTTCGGTGTGCTTGATTTTTCTATGGTAGATTTATGGCTTATTTGTGCTATCTTGATCACAAAACTTTATTCTCGGAATTCTTTCCATAATCTTTCATCATACTTGTGAAGTCAACGTTGTGACCCGTCTTGGTCAAACTTTGACTTTCTCGGTCAAACCTTTGACTTTTTCGGTCAAAGTTGACTTTCGTAAAATTTCATCCTTTCTCGTTATTTTTCCTTTAAAAACCTCATACTTGGCTCATAAATCATTAATTGAGTCTCATAACCATTAAATAAGAACTCGAACATTGTTTAAATAAAATTATGAATTTCTCATTATTATTCATAATTTTTCATATAACACATCATAATCACATAAATTAGACTTTAATTCCTTAAGAACAAGGAAATTACAAGTCTTACAAAAATTCGGGTCTTACAATTCCTCTTTAGCATTAGGAAAAATAAATAAATAAATAAACAAAAAGAGAGTGAGAGAGTGAGTGAGTGAGAGGGAGGTGATGGCTGGTTGCTATGGTGGAAGAGTAGAGCAAGAATTTTGCTCATGCAAGGTCTAGGACCACTCTTTCAAAGCTTTAGAGGTAATTCTCAACCCTCTAACTAAGAATATCATTTATAGGATTTATGTGTATTTCAAGCTATGGGTTGTAAGAGTATAAGCTCATGCTTCTTATATTATGGTTTTTGATGTTTGGTTATGTTAGATCTATGCTAGGGTTATCTTGGTTGCTAGCTCTAGGCATGGGTTTGATTTTTATACTCTATGTTGAGTTTTAAGGTTATGTGTGCTCATTGCTTACCAAGTGTTTGTGAATATGCTTTCACATGTTTGGATATGGATGATATATGAATGATGGATATGTAAATGTCATAAGTGTGTTGGTTAAGGAATTAACCTAAAAACATAATTTGGTAAGCTTGAAAAGTTTGTCAAATATTGTGTTTTTCATGAAGATAAACAAGTGAATGAGTGAATGTTAAATATGTATTCGGCGCGCTGCATGTTGATGTAGGCTCACGGCTGTGACTGTTTGAGGTTGTATGTGCAAATTTTGAAGCAAAACCAACAAAATACAAAACTGTCAATTTTCGGATTTAACTGAATAGTTTTCTGGAAATTTAATTTTGAGGCCCTTTCCCTTAAAAGCCGAATTTAGAAAAAGTTATAACTACAAAGTTATAGGAAATTGAAAATCCGAGGAGGCAACGCAGACAGTTTTTGAAAATAAAGTTCCAAAGGCCTCTGTTTTTATTAAAATCCAAAGCTAGTTAGTACAGATAGTGTACACGGCCAGAATTTTTCAAAAGGAAAAACAAGTAGGTTAAATGTAGATTTGAGTTTTGAATGAAAAACAAAAATTGTAAGTTTCGACGAGATCTACAACTTCCATGAAGAAAGTTTTTCCAAGTTTTAAACTGATTTAAAGATAAAATGGAACTTTCAAAACTGTGCATGGCACAGAAAATTTCCTGCACATATACATTCCAGTAAATTAAAAGGATGTTTTAACAGGAGTTTTTATGGTTTTATGATCTCTTTAAAAAGAGACTAAAATTTTATGAAAATAATTTCAAAAAGGTTTAGATCCAATGGAATTTTCCAACTGATTTTTAAACATACTATGTTTTATAAAAGGTAATTTCAAGTATTATGGTAAGAAATACTTAATTTACGTTTTCAAGTAAACAAGATATTTTTTAAAGAAGGAAAATACACTAACATAAGAATATGGTAACAAGTGTATGACCAATAGTAATCGGATGGGATACCGATTTTTTATGTTAGGACCTGTATCCATAATTACCAATGGTAACCAGATAGGCTACCAATTTACTATGTTAAGGTACCAATGATAATCGGATAGGATACCGGTTTACTATGATAAGATTTATATCTATGATTACCAAAGGTAATCAGATTGAATACCGATCTAGTATGTTATGGTTTGTTGAGTTATGCGCTAGAATGATTATGATTCTTACGCCTGGTTTGAAAACAGAAATATAATCTGTTGTCGTACCTTGTTAGGACGATAGACCGAGAATATAAGATAACTTATAAGTACAAATCCGCCTACAACATGGGCAAAATGTTTTTATTGCATTGCATGTTTTTTAAAAATTCATGTATTGATTTACATGATATACATATGTTTTATGTCTTATTATTATGACATCATGAAAGCATGTTCACTAATAACAAATCACATGATTAAAAAAAAAGATTAAGTTTTCAAATAAAACAGTTAAGATTCAAGTTTTCAAGTATGATCAACCAAGAACAAGTTTCCCTATAATAAGATAAGACAAGTAAATTTTCTTGTGTCGTACCAACTTGCCCCAAGGGCAAGTTTAAACGGTTTGGTCTATGATTTGAGTTGGATTGGATTGGTTATCCCAACCACTCCATGTTAAATGGTTTGGTTTATGGTGTGAGTTAGATTAAACTGGCCGTCCCAACCACTCTATGATTATGCGCCACAGTACGTGCACACATAATATGTAAAGGGCCCAGAACCAAGTTAACATAAGAAAGCATAATTGCTTCATGCATTATCAATTCATACATTGTTTTACCAAAAAATGTTTTGCCGAATAGAAAGTTGTACTTACTGGGTGAAAGCTCATAACTTACGTTCATGCTGTAGGTAAGCAACCTATAAACAATGCTGCTTGATACAAGACTATGGAAAGATGGCACTGTAGACTATGAAATTTGGGTTGGATACCGCCATGAATTTTGGAAAATATGTTTTGTAAAATGTGTTTGTATTATATTATAATAAGTCGATGGTACTAATATATGATAACTAGTATGATTTATTAATATGTGGTTTGAAAGCTTGGTACTCGAATAAGTACATATAAATAAATATGAGTATAAATTAAGTTTTGAGCTTTGAGTTTTAAATTGACTTTAAAAGGAAAAGAAAAATATTTATGTATTTTTATGAAATACGAGAGTATGTTTAAGTATGTTAGTATGAAGTAGCGGCCACGTAAGGTGGGTCGTCACAAGATTTGGTATGTAAGCACGGCACGGTAACGACCTACGTAGTCGGGTCATGACAACAATGAATGGTAAGGCTAGAATGAAATTGTGATTAGAATCAACTACAACTGCTCGGAGTCAACAGAATAGTCTCCAAACGACTGCTCCCCTAAATATTCCAAAATTCTGCGAAAATCCTTAATTCCACAAATTATGGGAGATTATGATGAAATTGGATCCCCCTTAATCAATATGGATATGATTGTCGTTAGAAAGTCAACCATCAATCGAAAATTAAGACAATATATACATTCAAGAGAGTTGACCAAAACTATGCATTTCTATAAAACGTATAGGCATATGAGCAGATGAAACACCCACAAACAAGTCCAAACCTTGTCAAAATTCTACCAAAAAAGCTCTGAAATACTTTTTCCGCCATTTAATTCATCTCTCTTAAGCTTTCCGGAACTCTTTTTGTACTTATCCATCCCTCTATAAAGTGATAGCACTCATAGAGGATGTAGCCAATAAATTATAGGACGAAACTCCATAAATCCTATTCTATTATTTATTTTACATATTTTATTTAATCGTTAATTGGTAGCTCGATCCTGGGCTTGATTATATATCAAACAATGTTCAACTCGGTAATTTTCTCTTAAATGATTTAAATTTAGATTCCATCTACATAGTCATATTTAATTTGAAATGTCTAGATCAATCAGTAGATCATTATGCTCTTTTGAAGGCTGTGCTCAATCTGTCCGTTGAAGTTTGTCAGCTGTTTTCGCTTTTGCATGTTTGTTTGCTCTTTTGAGTTTGTTTTTGTTTTTGTTTTTTTTTTTTTTAATTAATTGGTATACACTTTAATCAGCATAGATCAAAATATAACATTATGTATAATCTATATGCACCCTTATATTTAAGCCATGAAGATCTTTTTGAACCACTATACAACTACACTAACCAGTAGCGCTAGGTATATAATTATGCTTATTCCAACCCTTTCACGAACTAATTCTTGTGGTTTTGCTTATGGATTTTCTTAGTTTCATCATGAACCAATTTTCTTTTGTTAGGGCTACGACATATCGTAATTTTTTGAAGTTTTAATTTCTTTATTTCGAAGTACTATAATTACTTCATGATTGAGTGTCAATCATTGTACCTGTGTTTATTGCTTTTAAATAATTGGCTACTAGACACAAACGCCAAAAAATGTCTTAGTGTATTTTTGTACACTCATGAATAGTTTGTGTATATAATACCCTTTTTATAATGTTAATAACAGTAATATTGATTACAACTAATAATTAATTAACGTAGGATATTTACACATAGGTCAGAGTTCTTCTAGTTAATTGAGACTAAGCAATTGAATTAAAACACATTAGGTGAGAGAAGGATAATCGGACAAATTAAGATTGAAAAAGAGTCCAAATAACTAGTTTTTTATTGACGGGTGTACACCATAAACAAAATGATGTGCTACATTACCCGGTTTATTGAGTAATGATCTTCTAACTCTAATATTACGAACTACATAGTTAACTAGAGAAACTTATTAAGTTTTTATTAGTCGGTATAAATTTTCTTTTGATATTTAAAGATTTTCTCATATTACTGGATTTATAAGCAAGGCAGAAATTCCATCTTTGGTGACTTGTCCAACGCGAGTATAGCCATCATCCTCTGTGTAAAGCAAATCCATAACTCTTGCAAAATTAAGCACACGCATAAGTACAGTTGTTGGCGCAGAAGTTGGTCTGAGGAACTCTTCGTTTATATCTTTCCACGCACTCTCTATTTGCTTTTTGAACACGTCACTTGCCTCTTGCTCCGTCACTCCATATTCCTTTATGTAGCACTCAACAGCCGATGCTATATGCTTTCTCTCTTGCTCAAACTGCAAAGCCCAAATTTCAAGTACATTCATATATATGTGTGTGTATATATATGAAAAATTATAGCATAAAACATATTTTACAAGTACTTTTATTGTTTATATAGTATATTTTTTAAAAGATGATGTAAATCTTTGGATTTTCTAGATAGTAAGAGAATTATACTCCTAAAGATGTTTTTATTTTTAATAACATATTTATGTGCACAATTTCATGTTAGTGAGAGAAAAAAAAAAGGAGGAGATAGAGAGAGAGCACGAAGATTGAGGGGTATTTTTGATAATTGTAATTATAAATCTAATTATGTTATTTTGTAACTATATTTAAAATTTTTAATATTACAAAGTACTATTACTTTCTTCAAAATGCTATTTTTGCTTCTTCTTTTCCCCATGTAATACGTCACATATAGCACATGAAGGCACCAAATGTATATAACCATATATGATACATAATGAGATGCAATCAGTTTTCACCACTCACATATCATTTATATTAGCTATAGCTTGACCATGAACGGGAGTTTTTTTTTTTTTTTTTTTTCAACAGCTCTCTCATTTCACACCAACTCCTAACTCAACTTTTTAAAATAAATATAAACTATAGGAATAATAACACTTAGAACGGGTATAACATCAAAAAATTTATTCATCCCTAACTATTGCTATACCCTTCTTACTCAGTTTTGACGCACCAAAAAATTTAGTTATCTCAAACTAGATGTTATACCTTTTTAATAACATCAATACTGTTACATTACACAAATGTCACGCTAGACTTCTCGTTTTAATTTGTTACGTTAGAAGGATGGAGAAGTACCATAGATAACCCATGTGTCCACAAATATATATATATATATATATATGTATACATGACATACCTTGTGGGAAGCAATGTCATCCATGAGCCTAGAAATGAGTGCTGAAGCTCTAACAATCTTTGGGTCATTGAGCAGCCACTCAAAGACATCCTTTGAGACCATGTCCCCCAATCCAACTAAGGATGCGGTCACAAGCAAGCATAAGGCAGAAGAGGGCAACGCAACTGCTAAATACTCCTCAACGGTTGGAGTGTATCCTTGGCGTAACCATTTGGCTTCCTCAAAGTAAGCTCTAGACAAACTTTTCATCTGGGATTCGTTTTCAACACCAAAATTAATATTCCAATAAAGAGCTGCAATATGTTAATCAAGTAATTGAAAATCTTACCGCTTCCTTAACGTAGTGAACTCGGTATCTTTCTCCCTCCGTCGTCTCTGCTTCGAACTCTTCGAAGACATTAAGGATTGTCTGATAGAATAGTTGCATATATTCTGGAAGTTCATCCATGGAGTTGACATCCCACCTGCAAATTTGGTTCAAGCTCATCACATTCATAAAATATATATAAAAATAAGGCATAGACTATAAATATGAAATATATATCGAATTTTAACCGGTATGTCACAAACCTCTCAATTGCTTCAGTAAAGAGCTCGAGTTCGTCAAATGTACCAAATGCATCGTAGATATCATCCAAAATTGAAGTCAAGGCAATGACTCTGGTAAGAATTCTTCTCCCAAGGGAATATTGGGGCTCAAAGTACATTCCTATGACCCAAAAGTATGTCTCCACAATCCTATCTCTTATTGGTAGCTTGCTAGGAAAGTCCAACTCTTTCCACCACCTAATTAAACACATCAATTATATTTTAGCTAGCAATCTGAATTTATAGAGATATTTAACGTGAATATGCTTATATTCACAGACTAAGAATAAAGAGAATAATTCACTATCGAGTAACGCAATAAATGAGGCTTTATATATATACACATTACAGAGTCTTTCCAAATCTACTTTACAATTCAAAGTCAAATCTAACTCTAATTCTATAATTCAAATTATTCAAAATCCAAACTAAATAACTGACTAAATAATTACTAAAATATATTCAAATCTAATCTAAGATAAATAAATAAATATAACTATCTATTTCCTCCTATGGAATTAATACATCTTCAAACTTGGTCTATTATAGGTCATTGAAATGCAAATTTCTAAGGTAGGATCTGAGGAAAAATAATTAGGGTTTTATTTTTCAAACTTCATATTTTTATCACAAGCTCACATTTCTGCTTTTCTTTTTTTTTAATTTTTGATGTGATTTTGACTAGATCCAATGATATAAGAAATGTATTCACTGCTAGTATATGAATCCCTACCAAAGAAAGATTGAAAGAAATTAATTAAAGATACCTTGATAACTCACTAAGCTCAAGTTTATGCATGGATTGTAAGAGGTTAAAATCCAACTTGGCAAGTTCTAATAAAGCTTTGTTATGTGACGCTTCATCTTGGTAAATGGACATGTAACGCCTGGCATATAACCTCTCTAGACTCTTTTGCAGAGGCCTCTTTAGGGCACAAGAAATCTCTTCTGCCAAAGGATTGCTCACTTTGGTCACCATGGATTCAAGATGAGATGTCGTGAAAACTAAGGCTTTGTCCATTGTATCTTCTCCGTGCAATCCGAAATGCGAAGCTTCGAACAAGCTTAGCATACCTCGGACATCGTCGACCAGGCATTCCTTGAAGTTACCACTCTCGTCTGTGAATTTTTGGAATATGTCTGCTTCATGTGCAAAAAAATACTAATAAAATTAAGGAAAACTGTAGCATATAACATATTCTACAAGTACTTTTGAAGTTTCTAATAGCTTTTTGAAAAGATAATAAAGTAACATATTTTTGCTCATATTATTTTACGTTAATTAGCAACATTTTTTATCAAATCACTGACAGATTCCGTTTAAAAATTAACAGAAATGGCTAGGTCAATTAAGCTATGAAAAAAAGACTAGATACTAAAGTTACGTATACTAAAAGTTTAGGAATTAAACCAGCAATATCAGCCTTGTACATATTGAGACTTACCACATGAAACGTAATATCCATGTTGTCGGAGTAGTCGAAAGAGAAGAGAAACATGGAACAGATCGATTTCACCATGGCGAATATGAAAGTTTCCATATATTTGTTGAAGTGATTCTTCTATTTCTTTCTCAAAATGGTACGACAATCCCAACCGTTGAACTGCATCAATTAGCGTCAACTGATTCAAACCATCATTTGCAGCATCCACAAATATCTCCTTCCTCACCACTTCTTTCCATTCTTCAACTTGATGTCGTCTTAGCTCTTCTGTTCGCTGAAAAATTATATACACATAACCGTATATACCAACATATATATGTTTTTGAGAGTGGAGAGAGACAACCGATATCATAATAAGATTAAGCATCCCAATTAAATTGGTATCCAAAACCTTAACTTATCCCACACCAAACCCCTAACTCATCATATCAACATAAAAGAAAAATTGCAAGAGTTTAATGGAAAGAAAACCAAGATATTACACTCCCAACGTAAAATCCTACTTAAACTAAGAAGATTAAACCAAAATTACCGTTTGAATATATATATATATATATATTTATTTATTTATTTATTTATTTATTTATTTATTTATTTATTTATTTACATTCAAAGGGTAATTAGATAGATTGACATCTTAAACGTCCTATCTCATCTGGTACTGGACCACCCACTCGAAAATTAAAATAAGAAAAGTTACCAAAAAAAAAAAAAAGCAACAAACCAAAATGCCCAAAAAATACATGAAAAACAAAAGTTTGAAATACTCCTGTTAGAAAAAGACAAGACCAGTAATCTACTTTCTCAATTAGAGACAAAAGTACTTAATAAAAAAAAATGTGTGTGTCTGAACAACTAAATCAATCTTCTGAAAGTAGAAGACGGTATTATATATAGCGGGGAAGCACTATAATAAAATCACAAGCAGAATATCCGGTACTAGATATTATCCAGCATTATAACTTTATGGATTTTAGAAATTTATAATAACTATAATTGATTTAAATGTAACTTCTTATTTAAAATCTAATAACATAGTAGTTTTTTATTTTAAATCTTGTCAGATGATACTAGTTGAAAGATGTTATAATATAATCACCTAATCAGTATAACATATCACCAAAAAAATTACAATATATATATATATATATGTGTGTGTGTGTAAGCAGGGTGTCAAACTCCCTATTTATGTATGTATATTTATATATATGTTAGTATATTATATGTAACATACCAAGTCACTAACACTGTAGTTGAGGAACTGATCCCCCCAAATACATGGGTGAAAACTAGCTATTGGCCGGACTAATGGGGGTTGAGCATTTTGGGTGAGAACTGAGACTTGAATAGACATTATGTATAATAACTAGTAATTTTATGGGTTGTACTGATAAATCAGACGAGTTTGGGATTTGGAATGAACTTATAATATATTGGGCTATATATATACTCTAATAATCTTGTTTGGTTGTTGCAATAATTTGTGGTGCAGAATTACTGCATGAATTGAGGCGTTACAATCATGATAGTTGACATTACTCTCACGTTTTTCATTCTCGTTTAATCACGGCCACCGATATTGCGCATCGCTTGTTTCTATCTCAAAAGTACCACAAAATATTAATAATAAAATGGTAGTTCATTGATATATACCACAATATTTATTTTGGTATATACACCACAATTTTGTTTGTGGCTATATGTATATCGTAGTACAACATATATATATATATAGGTGAGGTAAATTTCATGACAATCGAATTCGTCATATGTACGTACCTTAAAATTTCGTTCATACACGTCAATTTTTTGTTTTACCTATTAATTGCACGAGAAAAGTATACACACATGTTCTTTTAAATAAAATAAAATAAAATAAAATGAAGAAGAAGAAGATAGAATAGACACATGCATCCCTCCAATACAAAATAATAATAAAAAATAAAACGGTCACAAAACTATGGCCACAGCGAGGTACGGTTTCTCCAGCGGATCTTTCGTGACCACAGGCCTTCATCTCGTCACTACTCCGCGAGAGTAGATCTACTGCACTCTGGATCTTCATAGACTGGTTGTAGTTGCATATGATTTTTATCCGGATTATTTATATAAATGTCTAAATTGGAGACCATAATTAAAAAAATGTTCATTCTATTTTGTTTGCATGAATATTTAAATTGATACTTATAAAGACCTTATTGCGCTTTAATTAAGAATTAAAAATAAAGAAATAAAGAATTAATAGAAAAGAAAAGAAAAAATCCCCCAAAAAAAATGTCATACTAAACAAATTTTTATAAAAAGAAAAAAAAATCATTTTAATTGATTTATTATAAATTAAAACGAACCACAGCAGATATAAGTTGTATGGTAGAGTAGAAAATATATATAATAAATAATTGATTATTAAGAGAAAAATGAAAAGAAACCAGGCAAGTAGGAGGAGGGACTAAGTAGTGAGCAACAAATAAGAAGAAAATCTAATCTTGATTCGTGAATTTACAAAAATACCAAGTCTTTCCTTCAAATCTTGGATGTTTAAACTCCTCCTTTCCTTCAAACACAAACGAATGATCTAATTCACTTGTGAAACTAAAGGACCTAGTAAAACTCAAAACTTTGCAAGAGGGACTTAGGGTTTTATTCATACATTTGGCAATTTCTGATGGGTTTTTAAAAGAACATGATTTGGGCTTTGAGGAAGTGATTGAGGTAGGATAAGACCCAACAATAAATTTTAGATGTTTTTGTGTTTTTCTGCACTCTTCTCTTTTTTTTTAAACAAACCCCATTGGGCCAAACACAACCCACCCAACCTGCACCCACCCGTATGCCGCCCACAAACCGACCGTACCCACCTGCCCTTACTTGGGCGGTTTGCGGTTTCTACTCATCTAAACCCGACATGCAGAAAACCCAAACCGGCCCCCCACGAAACCACCAACCCACCCACAATGTTAAAGGTTGGTATGGGTGAGAATAACCTAATGGTTACAACTATACTATGTATTTTATGTTTATTCAATAGGCCTACCATCCATTTTGAACCTCCTCAAATATCTATCAAGACATTTTAATTGTGTATCAAATTCATATCATACAGGTATCAATCACTACAAAAATCGCAACCTTTCTCTTCTGTTCTAGGCAGACGAGAAAATATCTTTCTTGTCGGTTGAGTGACCGACGAGAAATCCAAAGACAAGAAAGGTCCCAGCCTTTTCTCGTCAATTATAGAGGGACAAGAAAAGGCATTCTTTCTCGTCAGTTGCTATTCCACCGACGAGGAAAGGCTTTTTTTTTTTTTCCCTTTGTTTTTTTTTTTCCTTTTAGTGGTTTTTTTTTCCCGTTTCTTCCCTCCCCCACCCCCTTTTTTTTTTTTTTTTGTTGTTTCTCAAATTATGAATGATATTCCCATAATTAAAAAAAATTCAGTGCCTAAAAATATTACATATTATCATATACAAATAGCATCTAATAATATATTACATAAATATATCCAAAACACAAATATTGTAATTTGCACATAAAAATTAAAAAAATAAAAATAAAAATAAAAACTATCTTCCAAAAAAAAAACTAAAAAACTAATAATTGCTAAGTTGTTCAACTAATAAATTGCATTAATTCTGCGGCCCATTCATCCTGAACTACGTCCAAATCTTGAATTGTGTAGCTTGCTTTTTCAGCAATCTACAAGCAAACGAATTCGTAAAGGTAGATTATAACTCCAATCAAATACCATAACTTAATCTCACATATTAGAGTCAAATTGAAACATATTATAGTGAAATTCCATAAAGCTCAAATAACCAAAAATGAAATGCTTTTCTAATTACCTACTTAAAAAGCTCAAGAATAGTACGCGATTCAACTATGTCTTTTATGTACCTTAATGTATAGTATCTACATTCCCAACCGTAAGGCTGTATAGGAACCTTAATACACAAAGCAAATCATTAAGTTGATATTTGCTATGAAAAATTAACAAGAATAGGCAAATCGTTTAAGTTAATAGATAAAGAAATCCATTAAATCAGATATCGATATAAGAGGAATGCGTTTTGAGCGTTTACAACAAAAGATCATAACATTCAAATCTTAAAATACATCAAATATATTCGGGTCAACGTTTTCTAACAATATTGATTGATTCTAACATGTTATTTACTTTTAAAAATTTGGGGGTTAATATTACCTCAATCCTTTTCCAAATTTGATCAGTAAAATTATTTCATTTCCTGCCCACTTGAGCATTATAAATTGCAAACGCCATTCGAAATATTATCAAATTTCATATCACGACTTAAACAACTATATAACTCATCGAAATAAAATACAGTTTGTTAAAGACTTACTCTTTGACCCCCTTTTTTTTTTTACGTCATCGGGGATTTCGCCTCCACGTGAATCCAGAAAATATGCAAGCTATTAATGTGGATTTATTAAAATTAACATCCAATGATATCTAATCCAACATTAAAGAAAATCTAATGGTTTAAAAAACAAGAGTAAATAATATAAGTTACTAATCACGATAATTAAATCATTTTTCAATCATATATTGTTTTCTGTTACAAAAAAATCCAATACGAATATATATTAATGTTCACGTTCTTGTAATCATGGCCTTCGATCATTTTCATGTTCACGTTCTCTTGGAAATCCTTGTGTAACTGTTTGATGCTCAACTACCAATTCATCATCATCATCATCATCTTCAAAGGTCCTATTATGATAGTCTTTCTGCTTTGTTGCAAGTACAACTGATCACTTTGCTGGCTGCTTTGGATCTTCCATGTACTACACTCGTTTCGCTTGCGATGCCATGATAAAAGGATCATTCGTGTGGCCTAGTTTATTAACGTCGACTCAAACACCATTATTTTTTCCAACCCAATCATAAAAGAACACGGGCACTGTTTGCTTAACAAAATCAAGCACCCATTTTTCTTTTATAACTCCGTAGAATATGATTTTTGTCCTTAGAACTTGAAAATTGCATTGTCTTTGCAACTATACTTGCACCACTATTCTGTGTAGTTCTATTATTGTCACGATTTATAATGGTAAAGCGAGTACTATAATTATATATGCTTCATACTTTACAACTGCCGTAGGGCCATATGATATCCAACGTAAATCATTAGATACGTTATTTCCTTTATGTTTCACCTCATCTTCAATCTTCAAACCACAAAATATATATATATATATATATACACACACACACACACTATAATAATATTAATTAATTAATTAAAAAAACAAATAAACAATTATCTACTAAAATAAGTTCAAAATAACGAAGCAAATTAACTTTTAAATTTAGAAAATTATAAAGGTCTCTGCTGTCGACATCTATATTATTGATTTTTTTTTTTTTTCATTTAACTCAAAATCTATAGATTCAAGGTCGGCTAATAATTTCCAAGAAAAAAAAAAAAATCGGCTAATAACGATCAAAAAAGTGTCAAACTTCACACCAATCATGAAGTGGTATCAAATATATACAATAACAAGAAATTAGGTTTAAAATTTAAATTTTTTTTTTTAAAAATCCCAAGTAACCTGATTTTAAATAAGAGGCAGAGAGAGGAGCTGCAGCAACGGTGGCAGAGAGAGAAGCGGCGGCGGCGGCGGCGGCGGAGGAGCGCGCGATTGAGAGAGAGTTTAATGAGGGCAAATTGGAGCTGCGTTGGGGGAGGGGCTCACGTGATTTTTTTTTTTTTTTTAAATTAATTTCTTGTCGTTTGGTATGGAAGCGACATGGAAAGCGGTATTTCTCGTCGGTTGTCCAGAAACAGAAGAGAAACCCTTTCCTCGTCACCCAACGCACCAAACAACGAGAAATGGGCGATGAGAAAGGCTGCGATTTTTGTAGTAACGTTCAATTTTGACCACAACAATGTCAAAACTACCTTAAAGAAAAAATAAAATAAAATCGAAACCCGACAAATAAAAAAAATGAATAAATAAAAACTCTCTAAAACGTCCTCCTACCAAAAAAAAAAAACCAAAAACAAAATTGTTTTTCTTTCTAAGTAAACCCAAAATAGAGGGTAGAATTATGAACATTTCCTATTATATAGAATGCTGTGTACATATGGCAATATTAAATAGTATATTAAGAGAATTATAAGATAAAATTCCAGATATTCATTCCCAGATGTTCATAAGAAATTAAGGGGAAAAAAATGGCAACGGACTGAAACACATGTCACTATAGTAATCTTTACAAATAAACAAAGTAACATTTCTCATTTTTCTATAAACTAGTTTTTAAGTGTGATATTTTTTTAAAAGAATACAAATGTTGATTTTTTTTATAAAAAAAAATAATAGATGTTAAATTTTTGAAAAAAAAAATCAATATTTTTTCTCAATTTTTCTATTGTCTCATAGAGAGTTTAATATAATCAAGTAATTGGTGATTAAAAGAGAACATAACAATTTAAAAATTATAAGAAAAACAAAATATGTCGAGGCATATTGGAAAAAAAAATTATTTTGCATAGGGACAAATTGAAAAAAATCAAAAGAATATTGAATTTGTAAAACCTCTGGGGAGAAAAAAAAAAAATAATACTAAAATAAAGGAGCTAAACAACTCAATAAAAATAGAAAAAAGAAAAAACAAAAAAAAGTGCAGCAAAAGACAAAAAAAAAAAAAAGAGAGACTAAAATTTTGTATAATGTCAAAAAAATACTCACCTTTATAATGTAATTATAGACGTCTCGTGAATTTTACATGATATAAATTATTTAGGGTCCGTTTGGTGAATGAATTTGAGTTATAAATTTTAATTTTTAATAGTAATTTTTGTTGAATTTTTGATTTTTAAAAAATAAAAATTAATATAAAAATTTTAAATAAACTATAAAAGGAGGACTTAGCTGTAATACAAAAGCATTCAAATAATCTTTTCTCTGTCATTTTGTGGATCCCACGTAATCCCCCTCCTCTTACTCTCTTTCCAAAAAAAAAAAATCACTCTCTCGAAAAGGGAAAGCAAAAAAATATATATAAAAAAAGTTTAACAAAAAAAAAAAAAAAAAGGGAATCTCTCTCTCTCACGCTCCCTCGAAAAAAGAGGAAAAAAAAAAAAAAAAGAGGTCTCTTTCTCTCTCTCACACATTCCCTCAAAAAGAGAAGCAAAACCGAAAACAAAAACAACAAAGGGCCCCATGCATATTCCCCACCTGGCCTTTTTTCTTTCCCAATGATTCCCTCCCCTCACTCTCTCTCTCTCTCACAAGTCAGTCACCAGAAGCAAAAATAAATAAATAAATAAAGAAAAAATGCGCGTCTTGGACGAAAACGGTATAATTTTTCTCTCTTCTATATATTGTACAGATAAATGAGAACAGCAGTCACTAAAAAGAACATGATTTAACCTATACGTATACAAAAACAAATATATATATATATGTAGTTCAGCCATCATAATATTGTACAACATGCTGCATAAGATCAAATTCTCCGAACGGCTGCTCCTAATGTTTATTACATGTAAACATAAGAATAAGGTACAAAAAAAAAAAAAAAGAAAGAAAAAAGAAAAAAATTTGTAGAAACAGGATATTTCTATTTCTATTTTCCTTTTTTTTTTTAGTGCCAAGCGGAAGCTGAAATGAGATTCCTGTCTTTCCATCCCAAAAGCATAGCCCCATCTTCTCATCCAGAGTGTAATGCTCAGAGTAACACTTCATCAAGCCCCTGATGACGGAATTCACGTAAGAGCTCAAGGGGTACTGCCGAAAACCCGCCATTGTCAACCTCGATTTCCACTTGCCGAACAGCTCGTGCCGCTCCACCCGCTCCTTCCCCTCGCAGGCGATGACGTTGACGATGTCCCGCGCCAGGCAATGCTGCTCGACGTTGATGCGCTGCTTCGAGTCCCTCGACAGCGTCACGTCGATGGACTCGAACATCGCCAGGTAGTACTCCAATGCCTCCTTGAACCGGCTGTAGAACGGCGTCGTGTTCGTGTTCGACTCCTGCTCGACGAGCGTCACCACCTTCGGCGACAGCGACTTGACCATCCGGAGCAGCCCGTCTCGCGGGTTGTTCACGTCCACGCTCTCGTCCGGCGTGTGGTGGAGCTGGAGTGGGAAATTCACCGCCAGGGCCTCTCCAGGGCGGACGCCGAGCATTTCCTTCGTCACGTCGGGTGCGAAGACGGGGACCGCGTGGAACTCCACCGGGATGTTGGAGTCCCTGGATATGGCGGCTAATCTTCTCCCCACGACTTCTAGTCCCGTTGCCACGAGCGTATTGATTGACGGGGTCGTCGATGCCGGTGATCCGAACATGAGGAGGTCCATTCGGCCTTGCAGCCAGTGCTTGAAGAAGGGTTAACCACTGGGTGCCTTGAGCAATCTGGAAGTCAATTATGTGAATCCGATCTTCGTTTCGACAAGCTTCGGCTATGGCTCCGTTGGCTGCCATGTAACCAAACTTCAAATAAGGACAAATTTCATACAAGATTTGCATATAAGAAAGTAAGTCCTTGCTCTCGGGTTCTCGGCATCGGAGTGCCCTGTAAATGTTGCCTCCTGAGGCCACCTTTCTCGCCACCATTCCTTCCACCATGTAGGCTCCGAGGCGCTGGATCGGCTCCCCGGAGATGGAGACCATGCTGCGAGCCTTCTCGATCAGCTTCTCGAACATCTCAATCTTGTTCTCGGCGAGGGCTCTCGCGCAGGCGATCAGGAGTTGCTTCAGATTGACCGGCAGAACATCCTTCTGCTGCAAAAAGCCCTCGGCCTCGTCCTCGCCCTCGCCTTCGTCCTCGTCCTCGTCCATCGCCTTGTGTCGCTTCTCGGTTCGTGAAACCTCGCTGGACTGCCGAGGCCTAACAGCGAGCGACGTCTGGCGCTGAATTAGGCTCGGTCCTTGGCGTCTATCCTCCCTCCACGACATCGATCTATGAACGGAACTCTGGTCTCCAAATGCAGTCATCGACCGGGTTACCTCCTCATCATTGACGGGGCTCATCAGCGCGGTTTCCTAATTCGAGCAGAGCGTGCTGAAAGTTGTGGGCAGAACTCGCATCCTGCAAGGGAGAACTCTTACCGGAGTAAAGCTGAAGCCGGTCGCGGAGACCGTCGACAGAAGGGCTCAACCGGGGGAAGTAGCTATCCGTCTCGAGCGGGGAATTGCAATTAGAAGGACTAACTCCGGACAGATTTTCCGTTGAGCTATACGGGCCTTGGCTGTCGCTCAACGTGGTGAACGAAGTCGGAATCGAAATGAGGCGACGACGGAGAGTTACCGAACTCGAATTTG
>CM046381.1:9827271-9913902 GCA_025413485.1 Ficus microcarpa
ACACAAACGACACTTGTACCGATTAGTCTGTTAATTATATCAGGTAATTTCTTAGTTGTATCGATTTGTCTCTTATGTTATCCCCCCTCCCGCCAGACGGTTAGATACTTGCTGGAAGAGTATTCCTAAAAATAAATATAACATTATAAATAAATCACATTGAAATATAAATAGATATATTATTTTTATACTTTTGATGGTAGATAAAACATCACATGAACATAAATATTGAAGATGGTCATAATTCATCATCGAGATCCGAACTTGTGAACTTCTAGCTTTATTTTCAATAAACAAAAAGAAAAGAAAAAAAAAAGATACTGATAATGACATTTTTCCCCCTAAATTGGTTGTGGAAGTGGTTAGTGCTTTAAGAAGGGGGAAAAGGGTTAAAAAAATTAAGAAAAGAGTATAGACAAGGCTTAAGCAATGGCAGGTTGGTGTTTTGTCTACTAATTAGTTATTGGCCAAACTAATTATGAGATAAAGAAGTGAAGAACAATTTTATCATAAATAATCAAAGTAATTAACCAGTACGTTTTAAAAATATTCAGAGTAGATGGTAATAAATAATAAATTTAAAGCAAATAGTTTTATGAGAAAATTTGGTAAACAACCACCCGAAAGGCACATCAACAAGGTTAAAATTTTTTGCCTTTGATTTCTTTAACCCAATCAAATCTCCCTCTCTCTCTCTCTCTCTCTCTCTACATGCCGCCATAAGTGATTTTTTTTTTTGTTTCAAAATGCTTGAAATTTTTAGATATGATTCAATATTAAAAACAAAAAACATATTTACCTAATTGTTTCTTTATGAAAATAAAAATTATTATGCTCATAATTCAACCTACAATTTAGTTTAATTTGAACTTGGATGGTATGTTTTCTTCATATGTAAAATTATGTGTTAGAGCAGTAGAACTATTGCATTATATTAGGGGCTTCGACAGGTCCCATCTGTCTGAATTTGGGGACAGCTCCCCTACATGCTGATATCAACCACTGTTTTTGTTGGGATCTAAATGTGCCATAAGGATAGAAAATCAATATTAGGGATTTTCTGTAAATATGACATTTTGATATTAATAAGAGGAGGTTATTCATGTTTAATAAGTTGTGTTCTATTTACTTTCATTTGTTGATTGTATGATTATTTTGAGCAAACATAAAATACTCCTAGGCTGTTGGTAATATATCAAATTACCATATGTATGCGGGGTATATATAGAAGACGTGATAATTTGATAATAGTCTAAATAAATAGTCTGCAATCGATGAAATAAGGTTTGTGGATCTTATTCATGATAAGATTGTAAAGGTTGTCTACTTCCTTGGTAGGATGGTTTGTCTTGACCATTGGATTGGTTCCGAGTAGAAACTTTAATGTATACCGGTATTGAGGTATAACATTGGATTGTGCCTAAAGTATTAATTGATTCGGTTTAATAATTCCGTTTATAAAAATTAATGACGCTTTGATTATCATCATGTATTAATCTTAATCCTGAAATGATTATCTGAGTTCGTATCCATGACTTATGTACTTTAATGCACTACAAGTGAAACACTATTAATTCATGGTCAATATACTTGTGTTTTGGGTGCATGACTTATGGATGGAGAAATCAAGATTCATAGATACAGAATCTATAGCTATCTTAATGATAGTACATGTTATCTACTTAAAGGCATTATTCGGGGATTGAAAGATAGTATAACAAGATATTGGCCATCGGTTTACTTTGTGTTCTCTGATGGTTTACCAATTGTATGGTTTTACAATGGTGATTCTTTAATAGAGAATAATGGAACTTTAAGTTAAAATGATTGAAAAGGTAAAACGGAAAAAGTCCTTAATTCAATCATGGATAACATATGGGGATTAAGCAAGTAATGAATAAATCATGGAAGAAGCACTACGTGAGAGAGCTTTTGTAATACGGTATATAAACAGGAGTTCAGCTTCAAACTTTTAGTGGAATAGTTTTAAAGTTGATAATTGATGAATAATTAATCTGGGGTTAATTTTTCACAATTATAGGAATCTCTTTACACATTTCCATCGGGTCTCTCTATTAGCTCATATAGTTTCGTATAGCGTCTCGGGATTTGTTCCTAATGAGATCGGTAAATTTAAATAGAATTTAGTAATATCTATTTAGACATGATACCTTCTTACATGCAATCCAGAAAGGATTGGACATGTGAAATTTGTAGACAAATGATTTGTCAACATGTGATTGGTTAATTTGAATTTTGAAAATAAGATTGTGTTTGAATTATTTAATTTTGGAAAACAAAAATTTTCTCTCTTAATTGAAAGAGGTGCACGGTTTTTAATTGTGTGAAGGGGAGAAAATTTTGTTTCAAAATTATTCAAATATATTCCTAACATTAAATTATTAATTTGATTTAATAATGGAGATTATTTCATGGATTTTTCTTTCCTAATTAAAAGAGGTGCACGGTTTTTGTAAGGAAAGAAAATTTAAAATATTCTATTGATTTAAATTAATTAATATGGATAATGTTTGTGGAAAATATTATTCAAATAAGTGAATCCTATTTAAATTCGGATAGGTTTAAAAGAAATTTAAATTTAGATAGGACTAGGATATTTTGACTAGTCTAGATTCTTGACTTAAAATTTGAACCACCAATCAAGATTTATCTCAAAGTGGCCAAATTTTTGAGGATTGATTTCCTCTTGAAAAAATGTTTTTAGGTTCAATGAATCTAGCTCTAAAGTTGTATGATCTTTTGGTTCAAAATTTATCCGGAAAAATAATTATTAATTATTTTTCAAGGAGGAGATAAATTTTGAAAAGGATTGGACTTCTATAATAAGGCTAGGAGTTCTTGAAAAACCAATTTTTGATATTTTTAAAAAGGAAAACGTTTTTTGGGAGAAAAAAAAAGGAAAAACAATTTGGGTTTTTTCTACATCAAAAATTTGGCTATCTTATGAGAGAGAAAGAAAAAAAAAATTCCATTGAATCAAAACTGTGATGAAGGTTAAACCGAGTGATAATTTTCATAGGAGGTTAACCGGTTCCTGTTTTATAGTTTTGAAGAAAGAAGTTGGATCATATTATCAATGAGGATCATCGGAATTGAGAAGGAGGGATCTAGACTTCGGAAAGCACTACCGGTCGCTTGGATTCATAGAACGTGTGCCCACACACACTCTGAGATGTGGAACTCGAGAATAGTAGAGAACACACGTTGGTCAAACGATCTAGTAATTCCGGAATCCAAGAAATAAGGTACGCATGATCATGAATTTAATTTATTGTTATATGCATCATGATATTCTTTTCCAAAACGGCATACAAATTTTAAAACTTCCACTGCGCCGTAACTCTGATATCGGATTCGATTTTTCCAACAGTTTTAACATTTAGATTTTACTTATTTGTGAAAAAACCATCGAATGGTGTATAAAATTTTAGTGGTATTCAATTCAAGGGGCCAAAAAAATATGGTAGTGGTAAACTGTAACGCCCCAACCACCCACGTAGGGCTGACCACGCGAGTGGGGGAACGTTACGTTACTTGCTTGACTTAATTCTTGATCTTAAATACTTAAACTTGTAGAAAATTTCAGAATAATTTTTTTTTCCTTTTTTTTTTCTTTCTTTTGAAAATTAAAACTTTGCACTTCATTTTAAAATCATGATTTGAAAATGGTACATACATAAACCATCACATGTTTCTTAAATATACTTGTAAAACCTCATAACTTAAACATTTTGCGGAAAATATTATGTAGTGGTATCCCACACCGCCCTTCACTTGCTGCATCGTCTCCAAGCCCACCAAGTAAAGCTACAAGCCTTTTATCTTTACCTGCGGTATAGAATATATCTGATGAGCTTTCACTCAGCAAGTACAAACTTTAATCTCACAAAAACATTTTAATATTAAACATCTTGAAAAAATACCAATCATCGTGTAACATATGCATGAACCATTTATGTTCATTTATGCATCTTTTATTAATTTTAATTTATTATCTTTCTTTAACATGTGGGCCCCTTGTGTACGTACCAGAAGCGCGCCTCCAGATAAAGTTAGGGGTTGCAAAGTCCCTAACAGTTCTGGGAATCATAATTGATTATATCCTCTCGCATCAACGAGAGGTTGATAATCATAACTTGAACATGAATAACCCTCCACCTGATGGGAGGTTGGTACGACACTTTACTTGTGTATTTTTACCAAGTGGTTTATCATTAGTGAACATACCTCATGATGTCATAAAATCATACACATGGCATACTTTACATAACATAAATCATGGCATTTTTGCAACATGATCTTCTTAAAACATGTCACTTTTTGAAAACGTGGCACCTTCGAAAACATAATATTCTTTAAAACTTGACATCCTTAAAACATTTTTAAACACCTTTAAAACATGACATCTTTAAAAACATAGCATACCTGAAAACATGGCGTTTTTAAACATGATATCTTGAGAACGTGGCATTACACATAACACAGCATGAAACATAGTATATTTGAAAATATTTTACTATTCCCATACCACAGGTGAGGTTTGTACTTACCTCCCGCGCCGTGTCCTGAGTGTTGCGTCCTCAAATTGGTTTGCAACAGCAAGTCAATTCCTGCTATATGAAAAATATAGGATCAGGATCCTATCATAAAATGTTGGTAACCTAACTAACATTCACACTTACTCTTAGTGGTATGTCCCCGATACTTGATATCTTACTTGGTCATCATTGGTCAATCTACTTTTTAAGAATAATCAAACTTCGATTATTTCTTAAGAGGTCACATTGGATAACCTCTCCTTGGTGCTAAGCCCTTAATCTTTCCACTAGGCTTAAGTTTATCATTTTACCTTTGGGCTTTACTCTTACATCATAAACATTGGGTTATCTCCATTAACCCTTAAATCCTACCCCAATTATATATTTGGGTATCCTTTAGGGTTATGTTGGGTAACCCTTAAGGGTAAATTTAATTCAATATTGGGTCAACTAAAGTCAACATTCGGTCAACTACAATCCACCCTTGGGCTTTGGGGCTAAGCCCAGTAACTCGGATACTGTTTCCGGTTACTGTCCGTAGTCGACTTGATTACCAGTTTTACCTTAAAACCCTATTTCCTTACTTTTGGAAAATCTTGTGTAATTATCTTCAAAATTCTTTAGTTTGCTTGTAAAAATTCTTACTTCTTTGGGTAACATTTTTATAAAACTATTTAGGACTGAAAACCGCCTGTTACATTCGTTTTGCTTTACCTTGGCTTTAAAATTCTACTTAACTTGAAAAAGTTGAGGAAAATTTCAAAACTCTTAACTTAACTTACAAAAATTAATGTTTTCGGAACGGATTTTTATAAAAATCATTTAGGGCTGGAAACTGCCTTTAGACCGGTTTTCATAGTCAAAACAGTGGGTTTTTGAAGAAAAACAGTTTTTCTGAACCAGTTTTAGAAAATCTTGTGCAGGAATTTTCTGTTCACTGCACAGCCGTTGGAAAACGATGTCAGTTCAAAAATCTAATCTGAATTTGAAAAACTTGTCTTCATGAAATTTGTAGCTCTCGAAAAATGCTAAAACTTTTGTATTTTGTGAAAAATCCAATTCAGCTTGTATTCTTGTCAGTTTCTGTTTGAAACTGGTTGATCATCAAAATTGGGTCTGGGCAGACCAGTCACGGGTTTTAATAAAAACGGAGGTCATTGGAGTCTCATTTTGAGATTCTTCCCAAGTTGTCTCCTAGGAAAAACCCTTTCGAACAACTTTCGTGTTTTGAGTTTTACCCAGTTCGGCCTCTAAAGGCCTTAAATTTCTACTTTCCCGAAACTGGCCAGTTTTGAATCCGAACTGGCAGTTTCGGTTGCTTAGTCCGGTTTACGTCCTATTTCGCGGAATCTATCTCGACCAATCACATCGGGAGCTTATACATCAAACAAAAAGCATTTCTAATGTCCCATAAATTCAAGCATGTTAATCCCATGTGCCCATGCAGCTCTAAACCGAAAGCCCTATTCCTTGGACTGCATGGTTTCTAGCCTAGCATCATGATCAAGCATACACCATCACATTCACCCTTACATAAGTAGCCACACAAGCACTGCCTAGGGCAGATTTTGTGACCAAAAATCAGGGGACATACCAATCACATCTAGCATGCATCCTAACAATTTTTCAAACACAAATCAAGCAAGCAAACATCATAAATAAGCCAACCACACCCTAATCCCTAACCAAGCACACACTACCATATCTAGGGCTGAAAATTAAATTGGACTTATGTCCTTACAAATCTAACTTGAACTACAATTAAAATGCTAGAATCGAACTTAATTGAAGGATTAGTTCAAGAGTTTACCTTAAACCCAAGTTAGGGTTTGAAATCCCAAATCTCCTTTGGTCCCTTTTGTCCTCCTTGCCCATGGTTTTGAACCTAACTAGAGCACCCAAAATTTTTCTTTTGGTTCCTCTTAAAAGCCGAACACTCCACAAGTTTTTCCCCTAAAATTTTTCAGTTTTTCCTCTCATTTTTCTCCTCCCAAACCCACGGCCACATCAGCCAAAAATGGGTCTTCAACTTCCCAAATTTTTTTCTTGTTTCTCCCTAGCAAAGCCGAGTATTCTACAAGCAAAAGCCCTCAAGAATTTTTTGGTTTTTCTCTTCTCTTTCTCTGCCCCAAACCCACGGATTTTTCAGCAGAAAAATGGCAAGAGTTTGGCTAAGTTTTGTGAATAAAAATATGGGTTTTGGTTCATCTATTTATAGAGGTGGGGGAGGTTTTGGAAATCACACAAAAGCCCCATGAAAACCAATATTTTCACTAAAGGGGGGGTATGTGGCCCGCCATGGGTGGTGGAGAAGATTCTAAAGTTCTCTAGAATTTTTTTCCAAGCTTAATTCACATTTATGATGTCATAATTTGAGATCAAGATGACATCACCCTTAAGAAACAAGGGCCTCGTTTGGCTATCTTCATAAAACAGACCGTTTTTGTGTTACACAGATGTTTCCAATACTGTGCTCAGTATTTTCATACTGTACTTCGGTCCAAAATTTTTCTGTGTAAAATCGACCGTAAAAATTTCTTTCTTATTTTTCGGGGACCTTTTTGCCCTTAATCCTAACTCGGTGTGCTTGATTTTCTAGAGTGGTTTTAAGGCTTATTCTTACTATCTTGACCATAAAAATTGTTTTCGCAGTCTTTTTTCTATGCTGCCTTTCATCATATTGTACAGTCAACCTGTTGACCATCCTTTGTCAAACTTTGACTTTTTCGTTCAAAGTTGACTTTTTTTGGTCAAATTTTGATTAACATAAAATCATAAATTTTTGTGATGACTTTGTCACGAAAAGCCCTATACATAGCTAAACAACTATTTATCGAGTCTCATAATTAATTAAAATGAGAGCTCAAATATTTATTATTAAAATTATGAATTTCACATTAGTATTCATAATTTTCATGAAATATCACATAAATGCATAATACGGACTTCGATTTCTTCAATTGTAAGTCCGTAAAAATTTCACGGTATTACATAAACAACCTGTATTCAATAATCCATTAAAGAAACACAGCTAGATATGGGCTATCCTAAAAACTAGGACAATGCCTCTCTCTCTTTTCGTTTACTTTTTTTTTTTCACCTGTTTGTTTACTGACTTTTCTTCTTTTTTTGATCGTTCTTTATTATTTCTCACTTGTTTATCTTTACTAAGACCTTGTCTGATTCGTGAGTTCGAACTCAAAAATTTTCATCTTAATTTTTATCTTTTTCTGAAAAAATCTTTTGTCTTTTCTGAAAATTTTTTTTGTTTTTTCTGAAAAGTCAACAAAAATTCCTATTAAAACTTAAAATTTCCAACTCAAACTTATTCACCAAACAGACTCTAAATTAAAACTGGGGGTGTATGGTGAATGAGTTTAGTTTAAGATTTTTAAGTTTAAATAGTAATTTTTGTTGACTTTTCAGAAAAGACAAAAATTTTTTTCAGAAAAAGACAAAAACCATGATAAAAAATACAATTTAATTTAGAATGCACCTCAATGCCAAACATCCCCTTATGATTGATATCTAGTTCACTTGTCATTTTATTTTTTTCAAGTACTTAATTATTATTTTTATTGTTTTCAATTTTACATCTAATATGTCTCAGGGCATGTTTGATTAATGACTTATTTTAAATTAAATTGTACTTTTTTTATCATGATTTTTGTCTCTTTTTTTTTTTTTTTAAGTTTTTTGTCTTTTCTGAAAAATTATTTGAAAGGTTTTTTTTTTTTTATCATATCTATTAGGTTTTTAGGTATTGATGTTTATTGCAATTTGTATAGAAAAATAAAAAACAAGTCATTAGTTCAGGTTAATTCAGATTTGTCCAATTTTGATGTTCATTTCTAGTTCATGTTACAACACCATAGCAGCATCTTGATTGTGTAAAGATGCAGATTTGAAAAAGTTTGAAGTTTGAATTATTTACTGTTAGAATTTACTTGAATATATTTATTATTGAAGATATTATGCTGCTAGATAATATAAAAAATATGGATAATATCTTATGATTTGAAATATATTAAAAAAAAAACTTTTTATTTGACGTACATTTCTAATAAATGACTATCAAAATATAAGTTGCAAGGGAATTATTTTAAACTACGATTTGTATTTTAATTACTTTCGTGAAATTATTTTTCACAATGGAAAATTTCTCAAATAAATTCAGTAAAATTTTTGCTAAGTCTAAAACTTTATATTCGTATATTAGCAAAACACATCAACCTCAACTATTATAAATTCTATACCTGCTTTGGGAAAGCATTCCAGCCTAACAAATATAAAATTAAAATGAAATAAATTGTGATGCAACGATTCCAATTAAAAGAGACAAAGTTAATCAGAAAAACTAGCATAGACCTGAAAAGTCATATTCTCTTCGGTCTTTATTGAGGATGACTCGGCAACTTGACGTCGTAGGGAACACGAAAGAAAAGTTTAAATTTTTGTTTTTAGTATTTTATTTTCGACTTTTATGAAAGAAAGTGTAAATCTAGTGTACAAGTTTCCCTTAAAACAAGTCCAAAATTTGACACTTGGTAATATTTGGTCATTATCTACTTGAATACTAATTAATCCGTTGTGTCATATTATTCACTCATTTGTTATCCTTTTATTAAATTTTATCACATCAATGAATTTTCATAAATTAGTTTTTTTTTTTTTTCTAAAGTTTTAGGGTGCGTTTGGTTGATCATCTGTTTCAACTCAAACTGTACTTTTTTTTATCTTTTTCCCAAAAAGTTTTTTGTCTTTTCTGAAAATTCAAAAAAATTTACTATTACAACTAAAATATTTCAACTCAAACTAACCAACCAAACAAACCCTTAATTTATCTAAGGATAAAAACCAATTTTTTCTTCGGCTCTTTTTTTCCCCTTTACAACTTTTTTTTTGAATTTATTAGAGGGTATTTGGTGAATGATTTTAGTTTAAGATTTTTAAGTTTCAGGGTTTGTTTGGTAAATTAGTTCATTTCAACTCAAACTGTACTTTTTTTTGTCTTTTTCCCAAAAAGTTTTTGTCTTTTTCTCAAAAAATTGTGTCTTTTCTGAAAATTAAAAAAAAATAACTATTACAACTAAAATATTTCAACTCAAACTAACCAACCAAACACACTATCAATAGTAATTTTTCAGAAAAGATAAAAAACTTTTTCAAAAAAAGACAAAAATCATGATGAAAAAAATACAATTTAATTTAAAATGATATTGAAACCAAACACCCCCTTAGTTTTTTTAGGAATGAGTTTGAGTTGAAAATTTTAAATTTTAATAATAATTTTTATTGATTTTTTTAAAAGATAAAAAAAATTTTAAAAATAAAATAAAATTTTTTTAAAAAATAAAATTTGAGATAAAAATTTTGAATTAAAAAAATAATATATATATATATATAGCAGTGGACCATTGCACATGCATAGGGTATCTTTTTCTCAACTATTGTACTGTAATGTATTTAAGGGCTTCGACAGGTCCCTGTCTGAATTTAGGGATAGGTCCCTTGCATGCTGATATCAGTCACTTGTCACAAAACCATCGGGTACAAAAGTTTAGTGGTATTCAAATCAACGGGCAAACCCTTAAAACTAGGAAGGACAACAGCTCTCTCTCTTTTTTGTTTTCTTTTCTCTTTTTTTTTTGTTTTCTTTTGTTTTCCTGTTTGTTTACTGACTTTTCTTATTTCCTTTTATTATTTCTCAAACGTACTGCGGAAGCACGTCGCTCTTCAATCATATGTCATTAAGGACTGGTCTTTTTAATTTTGTACCTGCTTTAGTCAAGCATTCCCACCTAAAAAACATAAATTATAATAAAACGTGATGCAATGATTCCAATTAGAAAAGTTAAGGTCTTGATTTAGTAAGTTAATTAAAAGTAAAATTTTTAAATTAAAATTGATTAATTTTTTAAAAATTAATTATAATTTTTATTAATTTAAAAAAATAAAAATTAAGATAAAAAATTTAAATTTGAAATAAAATATGTAATAAAAGTTAATATCATAAAACTAATGTGGACGTGAAAAGTCATTTTCTCTTCGGTCTTCATTGATGATGACTCAGTAACTCGACGTAACAGGGAACACGAAAGAAAAGTTCAAAATTTTTTTATCTCAAAAAAAGTTTTAATCATATTATTGACTATATAAAATAAAATATTACAATAAAAAAATGATTGTAAAAAGAAAATTAAAAACGTTTTGAAAATATAATAATGAAGTAAATAATAAATAAAAAAAAGATTCAATATGAATATTTTACATATATTTTAATATATATATATATATAGAGTTACATATACATGCATCTACAGATAAAATTTAAAAAAACAAAATAGTTTAGTTTTATAAATATTTTTAATTATAGAATAATATACTATGGGTAACATTTATATCTAATTATTTAAATTTTTACAACAAAAATAAATATAAATGAAATGTTAATATATTTTTAAATCTGAGTTCTCATAATAAATTACGGTAGTTGTTACCTTAACTAATATTGGATATATTCTTTCGTATTGACGAGTGAGATTTGATCGAATGAATATACTGATTTCAACATTCAATTTTTACTGTTTGAAAGTTGTTTTCTCTTTGATTTTATCTCTCTTTCCTTCCTTTCCCTTCGAGCAAAAGGAAAAAAAAATCTAAAAAAAATACCCATCCCACTCACCTCTCTCTCTCTGTTTGTCTCTCTAAAAAGACCCAAACCCCAACTACTCCCCCCACACACTCTCTCTCTCTCTCTCTCTCTCTCCCCCTTTCCCCGTACGTCAGCTGCACAGCAGCCACTCAACTCTCTCTCTCTCTCTTTTTCTCTCTCTAAATGGGCCCAAACCCAGCAACTCCCCCCACACTTACTCACTGTCTCTCTCTCTCGCCCCCCTTCCCCGTGTGTCAGCTGCAAGTCTCTCTCTCTCCCCTTCCCTCTCCTTCCCGTGTCAGCTGCACAGCAGCTAAAAACAAAAACAACACCAAAAAAATGATGCGTTTTTTATTACAAAAAATAAACGGTAAATTTTTATCCACTCTTTTATATATATATAGAATATAAGATTAAGATATATATATTTATATATTTTTTAACCTTCTCTCTCTCACTATCCCTCATTTTCTTCTCTCTCTCTCTCTCACTTTTGTAGACCCCACCCACATGTTCCCCTTTCTTTTTTTCTTTCCGAATGCGCCCTCTCTCTCTCTCTTTCTCTCCCCCTCTCTCTTTCTTTCATAACGAGAAGAGGGAAAAAAAACAAAAACAAAGCAGCTTTTCAGGAAGACAGAATACGGAAGGAAAAAGAAAATGTCAAAAAGAATCATTTAAACGGTGCGTTTTCTGCGACGGTAGATAAATAATAGAGACAACATCCATTCTTTTAACATGGTTAGGAAGGGTAAATCTAGTGAACAAGTTTCCCTTAAAACAAGTACAAAATTTGACACTCGGTAATATTTAGTCATCCTCTACTTGAATTCTAATTAATCTGTTATTTCGTATCAGTACCTCATTTGTTGTTCTCCTATTAAATTTCGAGACATTATTAATTTTTCAAAAGTTTTAATTTAGATGAGGATGAGAACCAATTTTTTCTTCCGCTCATTTTTTTCCCCCCTTTACAACTTTTTTTGAATCTAGAAAGTGTTTACGAATCATTTTGATCATTTTGTAGGTTTTTTTTTCTTCTTTTGTGTGTCTATTTTACTAAAATTTTATCATTCTTTCTTTCGATTTGTCTTTATTAAAATAATTATTTTCATTTATAACCTCACTTTTTTTCTTCTTTTTTTTTCTTTTTATTTTTTCCTTATTTGCTTTAAATCTTTTGTTTTTAATTATATCTTATGAAAATCCTTTTTCTTTATGATTTATATCAGTTAAAATATGAATTTTTTTCTGCAAATACATTTTTAGTTAAATATTTTTTTTCATTAATGTCTAAAAGTTTAACAAATTTAGGGGAAGTTGGGCATCTTATCTCAAACTCAAATTTTTTAATTTAATTTTTATTTTTTTAATTTTATCTTTTTTAAAAATTAAAAAAAAATTATTATTTAAATTTAAAATTTTCAATTCAAATTTATTCATCAAACAATCCGCACCTTAGGAGTGCATGGCCCGACCTCAAAAATCAGTGTCTATATACATATATATATATATATATATGTCTATATCAGTGGAGCCATTGCACATGCATAAAGTATCTTTTTCTTGACTGTTGTCCCCTTTCTGAATTTGGGAACAGGTCCTCTACGTGCTGATATCAGTCACTGATTTTAGCCACTGATATCTGATATCAGCCACTGATATCAGGTCCTCTACGTGCTGAATGGTTTTGTGACAAGTGGTATTCAAATCAAGTGGCAAACCCTTAAAACTAGGACAACACATCTCTCTTTTTCGTTTTCTTTTTTTTTTTTTTCTTTTCCTGTTTGTTTACTGACTTTTCTTCTTTTCTTTAATTATTTCTCAAACGTACTGCTGAGGCACGTTGCACTCAATCATATGTCATAAAGGACTGGCCTTATTAATTTTGTACCTGCATTGGTCAAGCATTCCCACCAAACAAACATAAGTTAAAATGAAATAAATTGGAAAGCAATGGTTCCAATTAAAAGGGACAAAGTTAATCACAGAAACTGACACGGACGTGAAAGGTCATTTTCTCTTCGATCCTCATCGACAATGACTCAGCAATTTGATGTCATAGGGACCACGAAAGAAAAATTCCTTTTTTTTTTTTTTTTTGTGTGCATGTTCCGTAAATTAGTCTAAACTAATAATTTGAATTGATTTTTTAATTTTTTTAATTTTTAATTCTTTTAAAAATATTTTTTATTTTATTTAAAAAATCAATAAAAATTATTATTATAATTAAATATTTCAACTCAAATTAACATATCACACGACCCTTATAAGGTGTTTGATAGAGTAGTTTAAGTTGAGATTTTTAAGTTTCAATAGTAAATTTTTTTGAATTTTCAGAAAAGATAAAAAACTTTTTGAGAAAAAGACAATAACTATTTGAAAAAAAGACAAAAAAAATTTAAGATAAATGTTTTGAAATAGGAAGCCAAACACCCCCCTTAATATTTAATCGAGTGTGAAATATAGCTGTACACATAGTTCCTATCAATTAAACATGAGTATGAAATACAGGTACATTAAACACGCTCAAACCATTTATATATATGTATGTGTGTGTGTGTATATATATATGACGAGCTTAGCGTGTGTAATTATAGATGGTGCATATTTACTGTGATGTTTGAACTCATAAGCTCTGCTTACAGAGCTGACTAAATAAAAATTCCCGTTTGAGAATATTTTTAAATATTTTGAAGTTGTTATGGTCTATTCGGATCATAAATTATATTACTGAATATTTCTTTAAACTGAATCTTTGTGTTCAATTATAAAATTTGAATTGTGTACTTTAAATAAAATGTGTATTTGGACAGTTATTCTGCAAAATAGCGTTTGAGTATCATAAAATTGAAAAAATGAGTCAGATACAAATTTCTAAAATATGAAAACTTAGATTTTGATTTGGCTTGAATTGTTGTGAAATATTAAAAATAGTCAAAAATAATTTCACTACAATATTGGTCCAATCAAATTCATATTACATTTGAGTACAATAATAATTTCTTCAATAGTTCATCAGCTGGATCATTAATTTTATTTACCGTCCCTCTATATTTAATTAAAGGGGTGTTTGGCTCACCCTTTCAAACCACTCAACTCAAACTTTTTTTTATCTTTTTCTTAAAAAGTTTTTTGTCTTTTCTAAAAATTCAAAAAAATTTACTATTAAAACTTAAAAATCTCAACTCAAACTACTCCCCCAAACACCCTATAAATATCTTCATCACATCTTTTGGTCACCTTTAGTATATCATATAATTTTGATCTTACACCCCCATTTTTTTAGTACGCGAAAATAAAAAATGACTCTCTCAATTAATATGTCTTAACCATCTTTCAGACTAATTTTTTAATATAGCCTTGGAAGATATCCATGTTGGAAGCGAGTGAGACAACTTGGACACCATTTATATGTCTTAATATGCTGTTTTTTTTTTAATTACAAATTTTTTTTGGAATAGGAAAATGCAAAGCAATTTGAAACAATAACGTATTCATCATTAGTTTTTTTCATCAAATTTTCATATTAAGACTGTCAATATAATTAAGGTTAGCAAATAACCGCTGAGTTAGTTTTGCAGGTGGGAGAGAAAAAGTTTGGATAAGAACTCATGAGCAAAGAATAGCCATCATACAATCGCCTCACCTCAAACAAAGCTCTTTCTCTCCTTCAAAAGATTACTTAGAAATCCGTCTCCTATTAGAATCTCTATTACATTCTTCAAGTTCTTCATTTCTGGAACATTTTTCAAAATTTACCTAAGTTCGTCTCGGGAAGCAACCCATGTTCATCTTTGGAGTGATTCTGAGCCCCATCTATAAACACTCTAGAAACAGTGATCCATCTCCGACATACCTTACCCAAATTTCCATCAATTATTTGATTACTCCTCCCACCTTTCTTCGATCAGATTAGTTTCTTTTAGACAATTCTCTTGTGTTTGCTTGCAAGTTCTTTTCAGTGATTTGGCAACGGAGGATGTCCTGGGTTCCATCCTCCTTTGATTTCCTCCGAGCCTAATCTGTCCCAAATCATGATGGAGGCCCTCCCTTAGTGTTATGCACCAGCTCTTTAACATCTTTGGGCACGTTAGAGCCATCATTGCTGTAACGCCCCGACCACCTACGTGGGACCGACCACGTGAATGTGGGCCGTTACCGTTACTTGCTTGACTTAAACCTTAGTCTTAAAATACTTAATCTTTGTAGAAAATTTCAGAATAATTTTTTTTTCTTCTTTCTTTCTTTTCTTTTAAAACTTCTTTTGGAACTTGAAAACTTGAACTTCGTTTTGAATTCATGACTTGAAAATAATACATACATACATAACGTAACTTGATATTTAAACATACGTGAAAAACTTCATAACTTAAATATTGTGCGGAAAATATTACGTAGTGGTATCCCACACCGCCCTTTACTTGCTGCATCGTCTCCAAGCCCACTAAGTAAAGCTACAAGCCTTTTATCTCTACCTGCAGTATGGAATATATCTGATGAGCTTTCGCTCAGCAAGTACAAACTTTAATCTCACAAAAACATTTTTCATTTCAACATCTTGAAAACAGACATCATCATATAACATATGCATGAACCATCTATGTTCATTTATGCGTCTTTTATTAGTCTTAACTTATTATCTTTCTTTAACATGTGGGCCCCTTGTGTACGTACTAGAAGAGAAGCGCGCCTCCATATAAAGTTAGGGGTTGCAAGGTCCCTAACAGTTCTGGGAAACATAACTTAAACTTGAACATGAAAAATCCTCCACCTTTGGGAGGTTGGTACGGCACTTTACTTGTGTATTTTTACCAAGTGGTTTATCATTGGTGAACATACCTCATGATGTCACAAAATCATGTCTTATACATGTACATGGCATATTTTAACATAACATGGCCTCTTTAACACCTAGCATTCTTTAAAATATGACATTATTTAAAACTTGAAATTCTTTAAATCATGGCCTCTTTAAAAACATGATATCTTTAAAACATAGAATCTTTAAAAAACATAGCATTTAAACATGGCATTTAAACATGGCATTTGAACTTGGCATTTAAACATGGCATTGCATATTTGAAAATACATTACTATTTCCATACCACATGTGAGGTTTGTACTTACCTGAGGTCCTACGCTCTTGATGTATCGCTCCTCGTAATATATCAATAGGTTCCTATTCCTATTTCAATCAAGGTGTAAGATAAGGTTATCTTATCTTACCATAAATCATGATATATGATGTTGGTATTCTAACCAACATCCATGTACAACCCTAGTTGTATGTGCTGTATGTCCCCTCTAATACCTCTTGTTAAACTTGATTGGTCACTTCCTTCTTCTTGGGCTTATGTTTTTCTTTTACTTGATCCGTAATTCATTGGGTTATTATCTTATCAATAACCCTAAGTCTTAGCCCAATTCATTAATCTTGATATCCTTTATGGTTATATTAGGTAACCCTTAAGGTCAAACTTTTGGTCAAACGTTGGGCTTTGGGCTTAGCCCAGTAACTCGGATATAACTTCCGGTTATCATCCGTAATCGACTTGTTTACTACACTTTTGGTTTAAAACTCATTTTTTCTTAACTTGTAAAGTTTTGGGTGAATAAGTCCCAAAAACTATTTTCTTAACTTGTAAAAATTCATTTTCTTAAAACAGGCTCCTTAAAATCGTTAAGGACTGAAAATCGCCTGTTATGTTCATTTTGCTTTACCTTGACTTAAAATTCCATTTTCCTTATCTTGAAGACATTTGGTTTAAAATCCCATTTTTCTTACTTTTGACAACTTTGGCTTCAAAATTCCATTTCTCTTCTTAACATGGAAAAGTTGAGGAAAATTTCAAACTTTAAAATCATTTGGTCTAAATACTTTAAAATCTCATTCTTTTCTTAACTTAAAAGAGTTGAGGAATAACTCTTAAAACTCTTACTTTCACTTGTGAAAATTCATGTTTTTGAAACAGATTCTTATAAAAATCATATAGGGCTGGAAACTGCCTTTGGAACAGTTTCCATAGCCAAAACAGTGATTTTGAGAAGAAAAACAGTTTTTCTGAACTAGTTTTAGAAAATCCTGTGCAGGAATTTTCGGTTCACTGCACACCCTTCGTAAAACAGTGTCAGTTTAAAAATCAACTCTGAATTTTAAAAACTTGTCTTCACAGAAGTTGTAGCTCTCGAAAAATGCTAAAACTTTCATGTTTTGTGAAAAATCCAATTCGGCTTATATTCGTTCCAGTTTTTGTTTGAAACCGGTTGATCCTGAAAACTGGGTCTGGGCAGACCAGCCACGGGTTTTTGTAAAAACGGAGGCCTTTGGAATCTCATTTTGAGATTATGCTCATGTTGCCCCGTAGGAAAAACCCTTCCGAACAACTTTTGTGTTTTGAGTTTTACCCATTTCGGCCTCTAAGGGCCTTAAATTTCCACTTTCCCGAAACTGGCCAGTTTCGAATCTGAATTGGCAGTTTCGGTTGTTACGTCCGGTTTACGTCCTAACTCGTGGATTCTACCTCGACCGATCACATCGGGAGCTTATACATCAATTAAGCAGCGTTTCTAACGTCTCATCCATTCATTCATGCTAATCCCACATACCCATACAACCCCCAAAACCGACTGTCCTAGTTCTTGGTTGCATGGTGTTCTAGCTTTTATATTCCATTACATCAAGCATCAACATTCACCCTTATCTAGCAGCCAAATCAGCCACTGCCTAGGGCAGATTTTTGACCAAAAATCAGGAGACATACCAATCACATCTAGCATGCATCCTAACGATTTTTCAAGCACAAATCATGCAAGCAAACATCATAAATAAGCCAACCACACCCTAAGCATCAACATTCACCCTTATCTAGCAGCCAAATCAGCCACTGCCTAGGGCAGATTTTTGACCAAAAATCAGGGGACATACCAATCACATCTAGCATGCATCCTAACGATTTTTCAAGCACAAATCATGCAAGCAAACATCATAAATAAGCCAATCACACCCTAATCCCTAACCAAGCACACACTAACACATCTAGGGCTGAAAATTTAAATGTGGACTTATGTCTTTACAAACCATCTTGAACCACAATTAAAATGCTAGAGTTAAACTTAATTGAAAGATTGGCTCAAGATTTTACCTTAGACCCAAGTTAGGGTTTGAAATCCCAAATCTCCTTTGGTCCCCTTTCTTCTCCTTGGCTCCCTAGCCCACGGCTTTGGCTCTAGGTTAGACACCCAAAATTTTTCTTGGCTCCTTGGTAGATCCACTCAAACCCGAACCTTCTACAAGGTTTTCCCCCAAAATTTTTCAACTTTCCTCTCCTTTTTCTCCTCCCCAAACCCACGGCTATGGCTGCCCAAAAATGGGTCTCCAAGTTCTCAAATTTTTTTTCTTGTCTCTCCCTAGCAAACCCGAGTATTCTCCAAGCAAAAGCCCTCTAGAAATTTCTGATTTTCTCTTCTCTTTCTCTCCCTCAAACCCACGGTTTTTGTGCATAAAAATGGCAAGAGTTTCCCTTGGTTTTATGAATTAAAATGGGTTTAGGGGACTTCTATTTATAGAGGTGGGGGAGGTTTTGGAAATCACACAAAAACCCCACAAGACTTGATATTCTCACTTAAGGGGGGGTGTAGGTGGCGACCAATGGGTGGTGGGAAGCTTCTAGAGTTTTCTTCCAAAGCCACATAAGGGCTTGTGATGTCATAGTTCCAAAGCCAAGTGATGTCATCCACCAAAAACAAGGGCCTTGTTTGGCTCTTGGCTATTTTCCAAAATAATTCTTTTTTTTTGTACCACACAGATATTTCTAATACTGTGCTTAGTATTTTCATACTATACTTCGGTCCAAAATTTTTCTGTGTAAAAATCGGACCGTAAAAATATCTTTCTTATTTTTCGGAGACCTTTTTGCCATTAATCCTAACTCGGTGTGCTTGATTTTCTAGGGTGGTTTTAAGGCCTATTCGTACTATCTTGATCATAAAAAAGGTGTTCGCAGTCTCTTTTCTGTACTGCCTTCATCATACTGTACAATCAACCTGTTGACCATCCTTGGTCAAACTTTGACTTTTTGATCAAACATTTGACTTTCGTAAAATTACGTACTTTTTCGCTCTTTTCGACCTAAAATGCCGTTTGCTAACCTCGGCATCCTATTTTGAGTCTTGTAGCTGATTTAATGAGAACTCTAACATTAGCTAATAAAATAATGAATTTCACATTGTTCTTCATAATTTTCTATCAAACATCTTATAAACACATCCTACGGACTTCTAATTTCTTAAGAATAAGGAAATCATAAGTCCATGAAAATTCCGGGTGTTACAACTGCCCAGTCAGAGATAGCCACATTGACACCCCCGACATGTTACTCACCGGATTTACCGGGCCCCATCAACACTTATATGTATATATTTTTTTCTTTGAAATAAAATTTTCTCAAATATGTCTAATCATATGCATCATACATGTTTTTAAATTAGTAATAAAAGAAATGCAAGTCCCATCAGAGCTAAATATATGATTAATCTAATTACCTTAAATTTTTTAAGAGTTAACTAGATCTTTGGTAACTATTGTCAAACAAGGTTCAAACAGTAGACTTAATAAATAAGAGAAAGTTAATCCTACCTAAATTCTCAAGTTTTGGTAACTATTGGCATGGAAATTTTGGCTTCCATCTTGGCTTCAGCAGTGGCCGAGATTGGCCAACGTTTTTGTGCATATATATATATATATATACGTCGTCTCATTTTTAGACACCCTCTTATATTTACGTCATCTCATTTTTGATCTCTTATATGTGTATATATATATATATGTATATATATTTAACAGGGTTAGAGGAATTTAAATTCTACACCTTTAACCTTTAAGTGAAATCATGTGTGATATTAGACATCTCCAATTCAAAACAGTAAAATGATATAACTTTTACACCAAAATGGTGTAATTTTATATCAAATAATAAATTCACCTTCAATTCATTATACCAATTCTAACGCTAAAAAGAATATTCCTTGTACATCTCTTTTTATATTCATTTTTACTAACTCCATAATATTTATTTAATTTACGAATTTTACCCATATATAACATTTTTCACACATATTGATAGAATAAAATAAATTTTATTATTTAATAATGCATAGTAAATAATAAATTAATATTATTTGTTTACTTTCAAATCAACTTCAGTTAGTGGGAACCACCAAACAAATGTAAAAAATAATTGAAATTTTTAAAGCTTTTGTTGAAGACTAGAAAAAAGTGACCATCAAGGAAGTTTCCTCCTTATTTGAAACTATTGGTTTACCAAACAAATGATGAAGAAATTCTGCAAGCTACCATTGGGCAACCATTGGTGCACCACGTGAACAAAAAAAAAAATAATAATAAAAGTAACGTCCCTTCGGGAAAGGCCTTGTCAGAGTGGACCAAGTGTCCTGATGTTTCTAGGCCATGTGACAAGTTTTTGTCTTTTTTTTTTTTTGGTGTTCAACCAAACAAATAATAATAATATCAATAACAATAATAAAAATAAACATCAATAAATAAAATTTCGCCTTATGCTCGGAAACTCTGCAGTGCATTTTATTCTTTTGATCGTCTCAGTAGTGCTCATTTGGTTCGTCAGTTCGAACCTAAAATTTTCATCTTAATTTTTATTTTTTTTTGAAAAATTTTTTTATATTTTTTGAAAATTTTTTTTGTCTTTTCTGAAAAGTCAACAAAAATTACTATTGAAATTTAAAATTTTCAACTCAAACTGGTAAACCAAACGGAGGCTCAATTTCTTCTTTTCTTTTTCTTTTTTTCATTTTAATTTTAAAGAAAACAAGCTTTCATCTGGTATCAGAAAAAGAGCTCAAAAGGCTGTATATATAAGTGGGGATTTTCACCACACAAATCGTATATATATATATACAGTACTTGTTGATGCCAAAAATGTCTCCGGCACCAACACCCAATGTGGTCGGCTGTTCCGACTGTCCTCGCCTGTGTGCTCTGCTCGTGCTCTCGTACTCCTGCAAGACAAGAAGGAAGCACTTAGAAGTGACGGGGACACCGGTGGGGTGTCTGCTGTGGGCACTCCGATGCTTAAGTCAGAACTTGGGTCTGATGAGCGAAGGGAGAGGCAAAGTTTTGGCAAGGATGAAAAGTCCGTACCTGGAATGGAGGAAAGGTCCTCTATTTATAGGCGTTTCCCGCGGGCTCGGGTGCTCGGGGCGACCCGATCGGGTCGGCTCCCTACGGCGCCCGGCGGGTGAGTAGGGGCATGGTGCCCGCAGGTCATGGGCCAATCTGGTGGCGCTACGTGGTATCTGCCCTACGCCAAGGACACCGGGGTGGTTGTGGCAGGTGGCGGCAGGGATGGTTTCAGCCGGTTCAGACGGCGGAAATTAGGGAGATAGTGGGAGCAAGTGGCGGAAGGCCGTGATTTGACCCTCGTCGGACTGGGGGCCGTATCCCACGCGCAAGGCGACGTACGGCGACGCGACCAGTGTCGGGTGCTCGGGGTAGTCGACAGTCCCCCAAGCACATGCGGGGTCGGTCCGCCTGGGTTTCCATTGAGTGGTCGATTGTAGCCGGAGCACGTAGGCCGTGGAGTACTCGGGTACGATGACCGTACCTAGGTCACTAGCCGGTTCTCCGGTCACTAAGGGGTGGTCGGATGTAGTCGGGTCACGTATCATGGGAGTGCTCGGGTCACACTGGCTGGGAGTGCTCGGGTCACCCTGGATGGAGGTGCTCGCGTCACCCTGGCTGGGAGTGCTTGAGTCACCCTGGTTGGGGGTGCTCGGGACACCCTGGCTGGGGGTGCTCGGGACATCCTGGCTGGGAGTGTTCCGGTCACACTGGCTGGGAGTGCTCCGGTCACCCTGGCTGGGGGTGCTCGGGTCACCCTGGATGGGGGTGCTCGGGACACCCTGGCTGGGAGTGCTCCGGTCACACTGGCTGGGAGTGCTCGGGACACCCCAGCTGGGAATGCTCGGGTCACCCCAGCTGGGAGTGCTCGGGTCACACTGGTTAGGAGTGCTCCAGTCACATGGGCCGGGCCGGAGTAGCTCTGATGTGACCGCTCAGCTCTCAGAGTAAGAGCTTGTGGTCGGAGTGAGTTGTGGCCTCAACATAAGCCCCCCTAGCATCTCTGGGTGGATACGGCCAGGGGTGCTACACAGCAACACAGGCGGTGGTCGTGCACTCGAGTGGTCGGATGTGGTCGGATCGTTCCTGGTCCAACCTGAGCATTGTGAGTAGGCGTGCTGATCTGGGGTGACGTGGCATGAATAACTGTTGGTGACGTGTCCTACTTCCACGTGTCGTGCGCGAGTTAGCAGGAAGACCATGGGAATTTGCTTCTTGGAGTGGGTCCTGGTCGAGCACCAGCCTTGGTTGGTGTTCGGTCATGGGACCTGGTCCGTGGTCCGGGGACCGAGGGACTTACAGTGGAGTGGGTCCTGGTCGAGCGACAGCTGGGGCTGTGCTCGGTCATGGGACCTAGTCTCCTGGTCTGGGGACCGAGGGACTTGCAGCTTGGAGTGGGTCCTGGTCGAGCACCAGCCTTGTTCGTGCTCGGTCATGGGACCTGGTCTTCTGATCTGGGGACCGAGGGACTTGCAGTGGAGTGGGTCCTGATCGAGCACCAGCCTTGGTTGGTGCTCGGTCATTGGACCTGGTCTCCTAGTCTGAGGACCGAGGGACTTGCAGTGGAGTGGGTCCTGGTCGAGCACCAGCCTTGGTTGGTGCTCGGTCATTGGACCTGGTCTCCTGGTCTGAGGACCGAGGGACTTGCTTCTTGGAATGGGTCCTGGTCGAGCACCAGCCTTGGTTGGTGCTCGGTCATTGGACCTGGTCTCCTGGTCTGAGGACCGAGGGACTTGCAGTGGAGTGGGTCCTGGTCGAGCACCAGCCTTGGTTGGTGCTCGGTCATTGGACCTGGTCTCCTGGTCTGAGGACCGAGGGACTTGCTGCTTGGAGTGGGTCCTGGTCGAGCACCAGCCCTGGTTGGTGCTCGGTCATGGGATCTGGTCTCCTGGTCTGGGGACCGAGGGACCCGTTTTTTGGACACATCAGGTCTAGATAAATACTCATTTTATTCACTAATTTCCATAATTGTGCAACAGAATCATTGATAAGCTGAGACATCTAGTGGTCTGGCGTAGCCCCTGCGGCTGCTCGTCGTGTCGCCGGTGGCCGTTTCGCCGAAAATAGTATGAACAATGTGCTCCGGGCCAACGCCCTTGGGTCGGTTACCAGGCCCAACTGCGGCCCGGGTGGTCGGGGCGGACCTGCTCGGAGCACCGGCTGGGGTAACCGATTTTTCCACGAACTCCAGTAGATGGCCGTCCCGGATCAACTTCTCGATCTGGTCGCGAAGTTGGAAGCAGTCCCTCGTGTCATGGCCTACGTCCCTGTGGAAGAGGCAATACTTGTTCGGGTTCCTGCGGGAACGGTCTTTTCTGAGTAGCGGAGGGTCTCGGAGCAGTCCGCGCCCGGAGATTTGGGCCAGCACCTGGTCGACTGTGGCTACCAGGGGCGTGTACTGTTGGAACTTCCCAGCCGGGGTTCTTGTAGCCGACATTGCTTCCGTCCTTCCGCTCAAGCCTTGCGCTCTGCCCCTTTCTGCTCAGCTGGGCCCAGCCGTACTTTTTTCGGGCTTCTTTCCGGGGAGCGCCAGTTGCTCCCGGGTCGAAAATCCCCTTCTTCTCATGTACTCATCAGCCTCGTCGTGTTTCCAGGCGATCCCCCTCATGTGCGCGAAGGTTGGGGGCGCGTCGTATGCGAGTGCCCATAACAGCCGTTGGTCCTGAATACCTTCTCGGAACGCCTGGACCAAGGCATCGTCGGAGCAACCCTTGACCTGCATTACTCCCTTGTCGAAGCGCTCGAGGAAATGCTTTAGCGGCTCATCGTCGCCATGCTTTATTCTGAACAGATGTGCCGCCTCTAGTTTACGGGCCTTCGACCCCAGGAACGCGGTTGTGAAGGCGTCCGCCAGCTGTTTGAACGAGCCGATGGAACCGGACCTGAGCTTCCAGTACCACTGCCGGGCGGCTCCGGTCAAGGTCAGGCAGAATGCCTTGCAGAGTGCGGCGTCGTTGGCGTTCTGTATGAGCATATGTGCCTGATAGTTCTCCAAATGTTCATCCGCGTCCGTAGAGCCGTCATAGGATGCCATGGCGGGCATCTTGAACCCGCTGGGGTACGGCGACGCCATAACAGCCGGGGTAAACGGGGGGTCTACCGTGCCGACCTGTTTTAGTCCATATTGTTGGTCCACAAGCTGGTCCAGCTGCCGCTGCATCCGGTCGAGCCTGTCTTGGTCCCTTTCCTCCTTGGTCCGCCGACCGGGGGAGCGTCCTTGGGCGCGCCTCCGCCTCAGCCCGGCGAGGCCCAGGCGATCGAACACCGTTGTGCTCGCAGGCACATCTATGGCGTTCCGCTGGTCCCCTCCGGGGATTGTGTGGTGGTCGGCGGCCCCTGAACGCGCACTCACGCTACGGCGGCTTCTGGATCGTTCGCGCCCCGGGGCAACTACTTCGTCCCTGGGCGCTCTACCGGAGCTCGCTCGGTCTTCCCGAGCACTGGGTCTCTCCCGTGCGGGGGACCCACCTCTGACTCGGGCGCTGGACTCCGGTCGCCTACTTGGAGTCGACTCGGCCGCCTCGGGTTGTGTTCGGGCAGCCCAGGGATAAGGGTTTCCTTGGGCTTCCAAAAGTGCTCGGACCATCTCGGCTAGGTTCTGCACGTTCTCAGTGAGTACCTCCGTTTGGGTCGGCTTGCATCGTGCTCGTGTGCCTCGCGGGCGCGGCTGCTAGCGGTTGCTCGGGGAACCTGTGCGGGTGTGGTTTTCTGTCTCTTGGACGTCCTGGTTGCCTTGGGCGTCCATGGGGATGGTGCGGTCGTGCTTATGGAGCACGTGAAAGCGTTGTGGTTGCTGGAAGGACTCAAGTTGGGCCCTCCTTCTACCGCCAAAATGTTGATGCCAAAAATGTCTCCGGCACCAACACCCAATGTGGTCGGCTGTTCCGACCGTCCTCGCCCGTGTGCTCTGCTCGTGCTCTCGTACTCCTGCAAGACAAGAAGGAAGCACCTAGAAGTGACGGGGACACCGGTGGGGTGTCTGCCGTGGGCACTCCGATGCTTAAGTCAGAACTTGGGTCTGATGAGCGAAGGGAGAGGCAGAGTTTTGGCAAGGATGAAAAGTCCGTACCTGGAATAGAGGAAAGGTCCTCTATTTATAGGCGTTTCTCGCGGGCTCGGGTGGTCAGGGCGACCCGATCGTGTCGGCTCCCTATGGCACCCGGCGGGTGAGTAGGGGCATGGTGCCCGCAGGTTATGGGCCAATCTGGTGGCGCTACGTGGTATCTGCCCTGCGCCAAGGACACCGAGGTGGTTGTGGCAGGTGGCGGCAAGGATGGTTTCAGCCGGTTCAGACGGCGGAAATTAGGGAGATAGTGGGAGCAAGTGGCGGAAGGCCGTGATTTGACCCTCGTCGGACTGGGGGCCGTATCCCACTCGCAAGGCGACGTATGGCGACGCGACCAGTGTCGGGTGCTCGGGGTAGTCGACAGTCCCCCAAGCACATGCGAGGTCGGTCCGCCTGGGTTTCCATTGAGTGGTCGATTGTAGCCGGAGCACGTAGGCCGTGGAGTGCTCGGGACACGATGACCGTACCTAGGTCACTGGCCGGTTCTCCGGTCACTAAGGGGTGGTCGGATGTAGTCGGGTCACGTACCATGGGAGTGCTTGGGTCACACTGGCTAGGAGTGCTCGGGTCACCCTGGATGGAGGTGCTCGCGTCACCCTGGCTGGGAGTGCTCGAGTCACCCTGGCTGGAAGTGCTCGAGTCACCCTGACTGGGGGTGCTTGGGTCACCCTAGCTGGGGGTGCTCGGGACACCCTGGCTGGGGGTGCTCGGGACATCCTGGCTGGGGGTGCTCCGGTCACACTGGCTGGGGGTGCTCGGGACACCCTGGCTGGGGGTGCTCGGGACACCCTGGGTGGGGGTGCTCCGGTCACCCTGGCTGGGGGTGCTCGGGTCACCCTAGATGGGGGTGCTCGGGACATCCTGGCTGGGAGTGCTCCGGTCACACTGGCTGGGGGTGCTCGGGTCACCCTGGCTGGGGGTGCTCGGGACACCCTGGGTGGGGGTGCTCGGGTCACCCTGGCTGGGGGTGCTCGGGTCACCCTGGATGGGGGTGCTCGGGACATCCTGGCTGGGAGTGCTCCGGACACCCTGGATGGGAGTGCTCGGGACACCCCGGATGGGAGTGCTCGGGACACCCCGGATGGGAGTGCTCGGGTCACACTGGTTGGGAGTGCTCCGGTCACATGGGCCGGGCCGGAGTAGCTCTGATGTGACCGCTCAGCTCTCAGAGTAAGAGCCTGTGGTCGGAGTGAGTTGTGGCCTCAACAGTACTCGAGATGTATATATATACGGTATATATACATACGGTACTCGAGATGTATATGATCTTTTTCAGAGAAGCTTTGAGCATTACTGCCATAATAGTCTTTTTCTGAAATTTCTTTCACAAATATTTCTCATCATGGCTTGTGGCATGGATATTTTGACTACCACCTTGGCTTCAGCAGTGGCCGGGATTGTTCGCTGTTTTTGTGAACAATGCCAGGATTGGCATTGATATGTTAATTTAAAAAAATTACATTTAACAAAAGTTGTGAACCAAACATTCCATTTAACAACTAAACATAAAAGCAAAAGTGGAAAAAAAAAAAAAAAAAAAAAGACATTGATATTTTTTTAATCCTCTGAAGTAGTATACTCTTCTCACAAATGATCAATTAATGCATTACGAAGCACAAATTTATTTTGTTAACAAAAGCCAAATTAGAAAATGGGGTAACAATTGAAAATCAAATTTTATTTTGTACTCTTTTTGAAAAAAACAAAAAACAAAAAAACAAAAAAACAAAAGTCACACCACATTTGAATTTGCGTTTTCACTATTCACAGTAAGCAAAATCAGATCCAAATGGTGTTGGATTTGCCAGCTGGTTGGAGACGCCCACCCACGGCATTTCAACTTTTCCACTTCATTTTCACGTGGGTTGGAGATGGCCTTGTCGCTGCAATCATTTTTCATCTCTTATATTTATGTCTTTGTAATTTTTCTTACTTTTGTATGAATTAAATTTTTTTTTTGTCCCTAAGTTTCTTCCCTTTTTTTTTTAATTTTTATTTTTGTTTTCTGCTTTTTGTTGGCCCCACACGGAGGAAGGTGGGAAGTCCTCAAGTGAACATGCCCTTTACGTTTATTCGCTACATACCATCTTTTCTAGAGAAGCTTTGAAGGTGAGTTTGGTTGGTTAGTTTAAGTTGAAATATTTTAGTTGTAATAGTAAATTTTTTTGAATTTTCAGAAAAGACAAAAAACTTTTTGGGAAAAAGACAAAAACTTTTTAGGAAAAAGACAAAAAAAAGTTTGAAATAAGTTTGAAATGAGATATTTGCCAAACTCCCCCTTGAGTATTTGGATGAAAAAAATAAAAAGCAACCGAATGGAGTGATGTCTTTTGTATCAAAATTTTCAAATGTTAAACTCTGAGATAAATTTATAGTAATATTAAATTTAACATTTGATTCTTATTAATTATTACATTGACCGTTTTATGTAATTATAAAAACATTTTTATTTATAATTATTTACATATTAAAAGTTCACATTTGTAAGTTTTAAAAACAACAATGATGATAAAAAATAGAAATAGCATAAGAAATAAAATTATGCATTGGTTTCCTAAAAAAATTTATTCATTGGAGCATAAAAGTTAAAATACTGCTTATTTTCATCATTTTTTGTAACAAATATATTATTAACATAGATAAATGTATTGAAAATGATCTTATATTGAGTATAAATATAAAGAGGTGTCATATTTGTAACAATCATGTAAATCATCCTTTAATAAAAGGGTTTTTAGTTTGAATAAAAAAGAATAGTGGTATTCTCGCGCTCCCATCCCACTAGTCTTTGTACTTTAAGACCTCGAGATTCCATTTCATCAGCATCACAACTATTTAGTTAATTAATTATTTGTTTACTTTCAAATCAACTTCAGTTAGTGGGAACAAGTATCCTTCTTATTTGACCAACTCTATTACCAAACAAATGTAAAAAATAATTGAAAATTTTAAAGCTTTTGTTGAAGACCAAGAAAAAAGTGACCACTAAGGAAATTTTGCAGCAATGAGGGAAATTACTTCCAATGACCAAAATGTTGTAGTTTTACGTTTCGTTTCATTTTGTTTTTTGTTTTCTGCTTTTTGTTGGCCCCACACGGAGGGAGGTGTGGAAGTCTACAAGTGAACATGCCCTATTCGATAATTCTCTACATACCATCTTTTATAGAGAAGCTTTGAGCATTATTGCCATACTATAGGGTTTGTTTGGAAATAAATCCATTTTAAACTAAACTGTACTTTTTTTATTATTATTTTTGTCTTTTTCTGAAAACGTTTTTTATCTTTTCTGAAAAAGTTTTTTGTCTTTTCTGAAAAATTACTATTCAAATTTAAAAATTTTAAACTAAACTTATTCACCAAACACCCGCATAGTCTTTTTTTGAAATTTCTTTCACAAATATTTCTCATCATGGCTTGTGGCATGGAAATTTTGGCTTCCCTCTTGGCTTCAGCAGTGGCCGAGATTGGCCAACGTTTGTGTGTGTGTGTGTACGTCATCTTATTTTTAGACAACCTCTTATATTTACGTCATCTCATTTTTGATCTCTTATATATATATGTGTATATATATATATATTTAACAGGGGTGGAAAAATTCAAATTCTACACCTTTAATTTTTAAGTGAAATCAGGTGTGATATTAGAACATCTCCAATTCAAAACATCAAAATGATATAACTTGTATACCAAAATAGTGTAACTTTCATATCAAACAATAAATTCATCTTCAATTCATTATACTAAATCTAATGCCGAAAAGAATATTCCTTGTATATCTCTTTTTATATTCATTTTTAGTAACTTCATAATATTTATTGAATTTACAAATTTTTCCCACATATAACATTTTTTACACATATTGATAGAATAAAATAAATTTTATTATTTAACAATGCGCAGCAAATAATAAATTAATAAATTACATTTTCTTAACTAAAATGGCCCATTTATCATTGATATGTTAATTTAAAAAAATTACATTTAACAAAAGTTGTGAACCAAACATTCCATTTAATAACTAAACATAAAAGCAAAAGTGAGAAAAAAAAAGACATTGATATTTTTTTAATCCTCTGAATTAGTAGACTCCTCTCACAAATGATCAATTAATGCATTACGGAGCACAAATTTATTTTGTTAACAAAAGCCAAATTAGAAAATGAGGTAACAATTGAAAATCAAATTTTATTTTGTACTCTTTTTGAAAAAACAAAAAACAAAAAACAAAAAACAAAAAAACAAAAAAACAAAAGTCACACCAGATTTGAATTTGCGTTTTCACTGTTCACAGTAAGCAAAATCAGATCCAAATGGTGTTGGATTTGCCAGCTGGTTGGGGAAGCCCACCCACGGCATTTCAACTTTTCCACTTCATTTTCACGTGGGTTGGAGATGGCCTTGTCACTGCAATCATTTTTCATCTCTTATATTCATGTCTTTTGTAATTTTTCTTACTTTTATATGATTTTTTTTTTTGGTCCCCAAGTTTCTTCCCCCCCCCCCCCCCTTTTTTTTTTTTTTTTTGTTTTGTAATTTTCTCATCTGTCTCCTCTCTTCTCTCCTCTTTCTTCCTTCGTTGCTTTCTCTTCCCTCTCTCCCCTCATTCTTCGGGCGCGTGTGTGTGTTTCTGTGATAGTATTCTTGCATAATGAATATGGTAAACCAAATTCTATTTATAATTGTATATCTCAAGGTAATACTCATGATAATGAGGAATTAATTAAGTTTAGAGTGGTCTTATTAACACATCCTTTTTAACTCTCCGTGCCCTATTCTAAACACACACCCCTCTTAAATTTAAAATACTTGAATTTACGCATTACATAACAGTTTTATTTCAAAATTATCCCTAACCTCTTTTATAAAATAAAAAGTACTCAACTACTTCAAATTTCTTTTCACACCTACCTTTTTTATTTTTGTTCATTTTAGAGCTTCTCTTTTTTTGAATATCTGCGAAGGAAGAAGAACCAAACTAGTAGAAAAATAATGTGTCACATTATAACCTACAATTCATATTTTGAGATTCCTTGAAAAAAACAAACAAAAAAAATCATAGGTTGTAGAGTTTTTTTTTTTTTTTTTTTAAATTACCTAAGAGTGAATTCATTTGTATAATCTCTTTGTTAATCTGAAGAAGTATTATTACATTTAGTAGAGACGTAATACTGTAAATATATTCAATCAATTCAAAATAAAAAGTGCACCCTTAATCTATTTGTAGATTAAATTAAAATTTTCACAAGAAATTAAAAAAAAAAAAAAGGCAAACCACACAAGTAATTCATATATATATTTAGCCCAAAGAAAAAAATAAAATCATATAAAAAAAACACAAACTAAGGATCAACAATATGTAATCCAAAAATAATATATATATATATATATATATATAACTACAACATACAAGAAAAAAATTAATTGCCACATAAAAAGAAATACATACACAACAAAACAAAAATCAATGCTACATTTAGCATACATCGTATTTTTTGGACTACTTATTGAAGAGTCAAAATTATGGTGAAACTAGAGTTCTGTTATAGGTTTCAAAATAGTCATAATATTTATAAGTTGTATATTTGGGGATTTGATATAAGTTGTATATTTATAAGTTGTATATAATCTTCCATTTTTAATTTGTCATATGCTAAACGTTGTGACAAATTTGCCACAAGATATAATTAATGTCAAGTTTAACATTTGATTCAAATTGGTTTTGCATTGAAGTTTTTATGTAACTATGAAACATTTTAATTTTTAATTTGTTTGAATGTCAAGTTCAACATTTGATTTTAATTGGTTGTTGTGGTGAATTTGTTTTATGTAATTATAAAAACATTTTAATTTTTAATTTATTTGAATATGAAAAGTTCACATTCATAAGTTTTAAAAATAATAAGATGATAAAAAGTAGAAAAAAACATAAGTAATGAAATTATGCATTGCTTTCAAAAAAAAAAAAAAAGATTATGCATTGGATCATTAAGTAAAATATTGTTTATTTTCACAATTTTTTGTAATAAAATATAAATAAATACATTAAAGATGTACTTATAATGAGTACAAATATAAAGAGACGCTATATTGATGACAATCATGTAAATCACCCTTCAATAGAGGGTGATCTTTATACTTTAAGACCACGAGATTCCATTTCATCAGTTAGTGGGAACCAACTCCATTACCAAACAAATGTAAAAAATAATTCAAATTTTTAAAGCTTTTGTTGAAGACTGAGAAAAAAGTGACCACCAAGGAAATTTCGCAGCAAGAAGGGAAATTACTTCCAATGACCAAAATGTTGTAGTTTTACGGGTTTTATTTTATTTTATTTTTTTTTTCCTGCTTTTTGTTGGCCCCACACGGAGGGAGGTGTGGAAGTCTGCAAGTGACCATTGCCCTATTCGATAATTCTCTACATACCATCTTTTCTAGAGGAGCTTTGAGCATTACTCGCAGAATATAGTCTTTTTCTGAAATTTCTTTCACAAATTTTTCTCATTTTGGCTTGTGGCATGGAAATTTTGAATTCCATCTTGGCTTCAGCAGTGACCGAGATTGGCCGATGTTTTTGTGTAGGCATTTGGCCTAAGATCAAGTCCACTGTCCGATTCAATCGGAATCTCCGAGATCTGCAAGAGGAGAAGAACAAGTTGGAGGTTCTTAAGAAAGAAGTCGAGAAACAACTGGAGTCAGCAAAGGCAATTGAAGTGAAAAATTGGCTTACAAAAGTGGGTGAGTTTGAAGCCGAGGTGAATTCTGTGGAGAATGACAAGAGTCCCTGTGGTTGCCACTGTCATTGCAGTCAGCGGGTTAGACTCGGTAGCAAAGTCGGAAGATTACTCAAGGAGGTGGAAACGCTGTTAAAAGATGGCAACTTCCCAGTTCCAAAACCAGTTGAGTACATTCCTGGACCTCCCATAGAATCAAGAAATTTAGCAGAACTTACAGAAAAGTTAGAGGACAACAGTGTTCGGAGAATCGGTGTATGGGGGATGGGAGGGGTGGGTAAGACCACCCTGGTAAGGAACTTGAACAACAAGCTCTATAGCACTCCTTCGGAGAAGCTCCCTTTTACCATTGTCATTTGGATAAAAGTGTCCAAGGTGGTTGACATGGAAAAGGTTCGGCGAGAAATAGCTGACAGGCTTGATTTGACGAGGGAACCGGAGAGGAGCTTGGCAGGTCGACTTCGTCAAAGGCTGGAGAAGGAAAAGTTTCTCCTTATTCTAGATGATGTCCGGGATAACATTGACTTAGACATGTTGGGTATCCCACTGCCGGAAAGTGACAGCGGTTCAAAAATATTATTGACATCTCGATTAGAGGATGTTTGTCAGCGGATGATGGTAGATGTTGTAGTAAAAGTGAATACTCTCGGTGACGAAGAAGCTTGGCAACTGTTTAGTCAGAAGGCAGGGGAGATGGCAAGTCTAGAGCGTATTGAGCCGATTGCAAGAGAAGTTGCTAGAGAATGCTGTGGATTGCCTTTGGCTCTCGTTACCGTGGGAACTGCAATGAGGGGAAAGACGAAGGAACGGCTGTGGAAACATGCCTTGACGAGATTGCAAAGATCTGCTCCATCATCTATAAATGGTGTCGAGGACAAGGTGTACAACCGTTTGAAGTGGAGTTACGACTTGTTAGGAGGTAAAACCATCAAATCCTGTTTCTTGTATTGTGCTTTGTATCCGGAGGATTTCTCAATTGAGGTTAGTGAGCTACTACAGTGTTGTTTGGCTGAAGGCTTGATAGATGACAAACAGAACTTTGAGGACTTTGTCAATAATGGGGTTTCTGTAATTGAAACACTGAAAAACGCTTGTCTATTAGAAGACGGATCTCGGTTGGGCACCGTGAAGATGCATGATGTGGTTCGAGACGTGGCTATATGGATCCCATCATCAACTGAGGACAATGATTCTAGATCCCTAGTTCGCTCCGGGATTGGTTTGACTAAGATCCAAGAATGGGATTTATCTAAATATTCTGTTAAAAGGTTTTCTTTCATGAATAACAGAATAAGTACGTTGACTTCTAAGGCAGAACCATGTTCAAAGGCCTCAACCTTACTACTACAAGGTAATCCAATTGAGGAAGTTCCTGACAGGTTTCTTCAAAGATTCCCCGCACTAAGAGTCTTTAATGTCAGCAGTAGTGTCATCGAGTCGTTGCCTCCTCTTCTTCAATTGGGTGAACTTCGTGCTTTTCTTGTACAAGATTGCGGCAACCTTCGGGAACTATCTCGACTTGGAGTGCTTGTAAATCTTCAGGTACTCAATCTCTCTGGCAGTAGAATAGAAGAATTGCCTAAAGAGATGGCAAACTTGATCAACTTAAGGCAAGTGAACCTATCTCATACTCGCTTCCTACGAAGTATTCAAGCTCGCATTGTGTCAAAATGGACTGGTTTGGAGGTTCTAGATATGACTTCGAGTCGTTTCCCTTGGCGTATAAGTGCACATGGTACTTTAGCATCTTTTGAAGAGCTTTTATCTCTTGAGCACTTGTCCTGTGTATCACTTGTGTTAAGGGACCTCTCAGGTTTGAACACTGAATATCTCGTGAACCGAATAGGCAGAATGAAAAGATTCCACTTCACATATGACCGGAAGATAGTTTCCGTTTACACCTCAGGGAGGCATGAACAGAGGAAGGTGACTCTAAATTCGTATCCGAAGAGTGGATTTGAGCCTAAATCGATGATGGGATGGTTGTTGATTAATGCAACCTCTTTGGTCTGGAATGGGGCTGAAGATCGTGTCTTGAATGGGCCTGAAGATGATCTCAACAACATCATTCAATGCTTATTGTCAGTCAAATCGGTTGGCACACGTCGTTTTGATTGTTTTGCAGCATTAAAGTCGCTTACTATCAACAATATTCGTAGATACGGTTCGTTGCCAGTGGCTGGAAATGATGTCCCCGACTTCCTACCAAATTTAGAGGAACTTTCTCTCGAGAGTATAACCTCTATGCAAAGCATCTCTGAATTGGTTGACGGTCTCGGTCTCAAACTGGAGAAGCTGAAGACACTTCTAGTATTCGGGTGTCCCGATATGAAATATCTTTTTACTGGTGAAAATTTTCCTCATCAAATGCCAAATCTTGAGCTAATCACAGTGAGCTCCTGCGACAAGTTGGAGATGCTGTTCCATTACAATTTAGTTCTTCAAAACCTACGGATACTGAAGTTGCAAGGCCTTACAGAGCTAAAGGATCTCTGCATTCGAGGAGAGCCATGGTCGTGCCCGGAGAAGGTTTATGTCTTCCAATGTTCAGGGCTTAGACGCCTACCTCTTAATATCGGAAATGCAGGTAAGATACCAGAGATAAGAGGAGAACCACAATGGTGGAGCGAATTGAAATGGGACGATGAAGAAACAAAATCACGCCTGCAACAACATTCACCTGCACAAGGTCGCTCCGGTCAGGATCGAGAAGGATTTGAAATTGAAGATGGATCTTCCTTCTTTAGGAGGTGTTACACTTCTGAAAACCTTGAAAACACAGCTTGATCTGAAGGTAAATTCGACTTGTCACATTTTTTTTCCCCCTTTTCTTTTAGTTGGAGAAGAGGTTAAAGATACTTGCACTGAGGTCCCGTTTAATAGTAGTGTTATTCAATGTTGGTATATATTATTTTGTTCACGTACCAAAGTTGTTTTTAGTGATATTGAAGCTCCAATTATAAATCAGGTAATACATCTGAATTTTTTCCTTATTGTTGTTGCCATACATGTTCCAACAGCAACGACGTCAGTGGAAAGTAGGAATCAAACCCGAACAATCTGGAAAAGAGGTGATGAGTCGGATAGATCGCCGCGAGGAGATGTGACGGTGAATTCGACATGAGAAAGTCTGATGACAAAAAAAAAAAAAAAAAGTATTTTTCTCAGATTGGAGAAGTAGCCTGAGCAGAAAAGTGGTGGGAATGCTAGAGCAACTTGAATGGCTACAAAGCACTGCCAACTCTGGATTCAGAATTCATGTTTTGGATTCTAATGCATATCTACTTTTTTATGTTTTTAGTTTGCAACCTTCTTCTTCTTGTGTTTGGTGTTAAATGTATCTGACGTTATTGTCTTTTCTTTTTTTTTTTTTGGGTTATGTTCTTTCTTCATGTTTCTCAAATATTGTTTTCTATGTAATGTTCTTTGTTTTGTTGTTTAATGATTATACATTTTGAGATAATGTTCCCCCCGTTCGATGCCTCCTTCCAGCTTTTGACACCTGTGGCTGGCAAGGACGGAGCCATGAATGGCCAGCTATCCGCACTGATTTTTTAAAAATATTAATTTGAGCTTTTAAAAAAAATGTTCTTGACTTATTCATTTTATTGCCACTGAGATTTAATATTTTCTGTCTTTGATCTTTATACTTTTTATTTTTAGTTCTGTTTCTACTTTTAGTATAATTTACTTGACACCATTTTACTCATGAGCAATTGCAATATTTTCTTTTTACTTTCTTATTGATATATATCTATATCTATACATATATAAAAGAGTGCATAAACTTGCACTGTTTATCTTTGATAGTCAAAAACGCACCGTTTAATGTTTTTTTTTTTGGCTTTTTCATGGAATTTTTTTTTTCATGGAAATCGTTTATCGTCGTCTTCTTCTTCTTTTTTTTTTTCCTTTCCTTTTTGCTTTTTCATGGAAAACCTTTATCTTTATTTTATTATTATTTTTTTCCTTTATGTGTTTTTATTTCTTTTTAAAAAAACTTTTGGTGTTTTTGTTTTCCTTTTATTTTACTTTTTTCTTTTCAAAGTTTTTTTTTTTTTTTTCTTCTAACCTTCTTCTACTTTGCTTTATCATCATCATCAGTATCATTATTATCATTATCATTATTATTATTATAGTTGTTGTTGTTATTAAATTTTTTAAATTTTTACTTGTCTTTTCCTAAATTTATGCTTATACATTTTAAGTAGAATTTTGCTTTTCCTTTTTTTTTCTTTGATTTCTTTACTGAAAGCTCAATATTTTATCATTTTTTCTCTAAAATATTCTTTTTTAATTATTATCTCAACTTTTTCACTCAAAATTCTAATTTTCTTAACTATAATTAAACCTAATTGTGATAAGTTTTCTTTTCTTCATTACATGATCAAACTTTTTTTTTTCTTTTTTAAGAGTTTTCACGATGGATTAAATGAGGTTCTCAACTTTCTACTTTATTATTTTGGATAATATTTATGTGATTATTTTACTTTTTCTTGGCATGAAAATGAATTATTTCATTATATTTCCTTAACATTCAACAAAATAATAAATGTGGTTGTAAAATATGCACTTTATTAGTGCGTTTTTGTTTTTTTGGGAAAACCGTTTAAGTGTTGTTGTTGTTGGTTTTTTTTTTTTTTTTTTTTTAATGAAACTATTTGGTTCTTCATGTCATATTTCCATCTTTTGCTTTTTTTGTCGTTAACTTTTTCTTATCCCCTTTCTACTTTGTTTTACTTATATTTCATCATTTTTTCTTAAATTTCTGACTTGTCTTTTTTCAATTTTTTTTTTTTTATACTTCTTCCTGCAACTTTTCTATTTTCTTTCTTTTTTTTTTTTTTTTTCTCCTTATTAGAAGTTCAACGTCCCAAATTTTCTTTCTTAAAGTCTGTATTATATCAGCTTTCTCATTGATAACTTTAATATCCTTAATTGATTATGGTCAGTCTTCAAAAACATATTATCAGATTACTGTTGTTTTAAATAATCATTTGCAACAGAACGATATAAAATTTTGATTTTAGATAACATAATATATACTGTAAATATTGTGAAAGAACAAAATAATCAATATTATTATATGTTTTATATATTAAATATTAAGTCATCATGATTTAATGATGAAATGTAATTTTTGAATTTAGATAATTATAATTATATTTTATTTTTAAATTAATTAATTAATTAATTAATTATTTTTTATAACGTTGTTTATATTACATATTATAAAAACTACAATTACAGTTTTATACGTGCATTGTACGTATTTGATAACTAGTATATTTATGAAAGCTCTTTTTATAATTGAAATTGTTACATGTAACATATTTTATAGGTATTTTTAAAATTTATGACAAGTTTTTGTAAAGATAATAATTATAACAAATCAGGTAAATAATTAGATTTTCTAATAGATAACAGATTTAAACATACCGTTTTAGATTTAAGAGAGAGGCATGAGACTTTTTTTTTTTTCCATGTGTTATGTAGTCATAGATCTTTCCTTTTTTTTTTTTTTTTTTTTGAAAAGGAAATTATCATTCAAATTAAAATTAGGTATAAATACTAACATCAAAGATGAAACGATTATATGATACAAGAGACATAGGGTCTGTTTGGTTGGTTAGTTTGAGTTGAAATGTTTTATCTATAATAGTAAATTTTTTTGAATTTTCAGAAAAGACAAAAAATTTTTTGGGAAAAAGATAAATTTTTTGGGAAAAAGAAAAAAAATACAATTTAAGTTGAAATGAGATGATAAGACAAATAAAGTCATAATCTTTGATTAATAACATCAAATTAAAATTATTTGTTTACTTTCAAATCAACTTCAGTTAGTGGGAACCACCGAACAAATGTAAAAAATAATTGAAATTTTTAAAGCTTTTGTTGAAGACTGAGAAAAAAGTGACCATCACCTCCTTATTTGAAACTATTGGTTTACCAAACAAATGATGAAGAAATTCTGCAGCAACCATTGGCCAACCATTGGTGCACCACGTGAACAAAAAAATAATAATAATAAAAGTAACGTCCCTTCGGGAAAGGCCTTGTCAGAGTGGGCCAAGTGTCCTGATGTTTCTAGGCCATGTGACAAGTTTTTGCTTTTGTTTTTTGGTGTTCAACCAAACAAATAATAATAATAACAATAACAATAATAACAATAAACATCAATAAATAAAATTTCACCTTATGCTCGGAAACTCTGCAGTGCATTTTATTCTTTTGATCGTCTTAGTCCTCGTTTGATTAATCAGTTCAAACCTAAAGAAGAGTTTGGTGAAGTAGTTTGAATTGAGATTTTTAAGTTGGAATAGTAAATTTTTTTGAATTTTCAGAAAAGACAAAAACTTTTTGGGAAAAAACAAAAACTTTTTGGGAAAAAGATAAAAAAAATTTTGAGATGAGATGAGATGAGTGGGTGTACCAAATGAGACCTAAACTTTCATTTTAATTTTAATTTTTTCTAAAATTTTTTTTATTTTTTTTAAAAGTCAACAAAAATTATTATTGAAATTTAAAATTTTTAACTCAAAATGGTGAACCAAACAGAACCTGATTTCTTCTTTTCTTTTTCTTTTTTTCATTTTAATTTTGAAGAAAACAAGCTTTCATTCGGTGTCAGAAAAAGAGCTCAAAAGGCTCTATATATAAGTGGGGATTTTCACCACAGAAATCGTATATCTATATATACGGTACTCGAGATGTATATATATGGGGTATATATATATACGGTATGGAGATGTATATGATCTTTTCCAGAGAAGCTTTGAGCATTACTGCCATAATATAGTCTTTTTCTGAAATTTCTTTCACAAATATTTCTCATCGTGGCTTGTGGCATGGATATTTTGACTACCACCTTGGCTTCAGCAGTGGCCGGGATTGGCCGATGTTTTTGTGAACAATGCCGGGATTGGCATTGATATGTTAATTTAAAAAAATTACATTTAACAAAAGTTGTGAACCAAACATTCCATTTAATAACTAAACATAAAAGTAAAAGTGAAAAAATAAAAATAAAAAGACATTGATATTTTTTTAATCCTCTGAAGTAGTATACTCCTCTCACAAATGATCAATTAATGCATTATGAAACACAAATTTATTTTGTTAACAAAAGCCAAATTAGAAAATGGGTTAACAATTGAAAATCAAATTTTATTTTGTACTCTTTTTGAAAAAAAAAAACCAAAAAACAAAAAACGAAGAAAAGAAAACAAATTTTCACGTGGGTTGGAGATGGCTTCGTCGCTGCAATCATTTTTCATCTCTTATATTTATGTCTACTGTAATTTTTCTTACTTTTATATGAGGGAGAGGTTGTGGTAGAGCTTCTCCCAGAAATACTATCGGTAGAGTCTTTTTTTTGAACCGTTCAGATTTAATCGAACGGTTAAAACATTATTGGTATATCAAACTTATCATACACCTTACCTTATCTAATACTTCCCATCTAAAATCTTCTTCATTGCCGGCGACCTTTCCGTCGCCGACGAAGGACACCGGCGACCCACCCTCGGCCGGCGACCTCTCTCTCTTCCCTTTCTCTCTCTTCTCCTCTCTCTCTCTCTTCCCCCGCCGGCGCCCCCCTCCCCCGGTCGCCCCCACCGCCGGCCACAACTCCGGCTCCCCCTCCCCCGCCGGCAGTCCCTTTCTCTCTCTTCTTCTCTCTCTCTCTCTTCCCCCGCCGGCACCCCCCCACCCCAGCCCCCTCCCCAGCCTCCCCCACCCCCTGTCCTCCCACCGCCGGCCCCAGCCCCAGCGGCCCCCTATCTCTCTTTCCTTTCTCTCTCTTCCCCTCTCTTCCCCTTTCTCTCTCTTTTTCCTCTCTCTCTTCCTCTTTCTCTCTTCCCCGCCGGCGCCCCTTCCCCGGCTTCCCCCACCCCCCCGCCCCACCGCCGGCCCCAGCCCCAGCCACCCCTCCCCGCCGGCACCCCCTCTCCCCTTTCTCTCTCTTCTCCTCTCTCTTCCCCACCCGCAACTACCCTCTCTTTCTCTCTCTCTTCTCACGTCGGGGGTAGGGTGGGGGGGCTGGGCTGAGTCGCGGTGGGGGTGGGATGGGGGGCGCCGGCGGGGAAGAGAGAGAGAGGAGAAGAGAGAGAAAGGGAAGAGAGAGAGAGGGGCTGCCGGCGGGGGAGGGGGAGCCGGAGCTGTGGCCGGCGGTGGGGGCGGCAGGGGGTGGGTGGCCGGGGAAGGGGGGCGCCGGCGGGGGAAGAGAGAGAGAGAGGAGAAGAGAGAGAAAGGGAAGAGAGAGAGGTGAAGAGAGAGAAAGGGAAGAGAGAGAGGTCGATGGCCGGGGGTGGGTCGCCGGCGTCCGTCGCCGGTGACGGAAAGGTTGCCGGCGATGAAGAAGATTTTAGGTGGGAAGTATTAGATAAGGTAAGGTGTATGATAAGTTTAATATACCAGTAATGTTTTAACCGTTCGATTAAATCTGAACGGTTTAAAAAAAGACTCTACCGGTAGTGTTTCTGGGAGAGGCTCTACCACAACCTCTCCCTTCATATGAATTAATTTTTTTTTTTTTTTGGTCCCCAAGTTTCTTCACATTTTTTTGTTTTTTATTTTTTATTTTTCTGCTTTTTGTTGGCCCCATACGGAGGGAGGTGTGGAAGTCTTCAAGTGAACATGCCCTTTACGTTAATTCTCTACATACCATCTTTTCTAGAGAAGCTTTGAGTATTTGGATGAAAAAAATAAAAAGCAACCGAACGGAGTGATGTCTTTTGTATCAAAATTTTCAAATGTTAAACTCTGAGACAAATTTACAGGAATATCAAATTTAACATTTGATTTTTATTAATTATTGCTTTGACCGTTTTATATAATTACAAAAACATTTTTATTTGTAATTTATTTTCATATTAAAAGTTCATATTTGTAAGTTTTAAAAACAACAATGATGACAAAAAATAGAAATAGCATAATAACTAAAATTATGCATTGGTTTCCTAAAAAAATTTATTCATCGGAGCATAAAAGTTAAAATACTGCTTATTTTCACTATTTTTTGTAACAAATATATTATTAATATAGATAAATGCATTGAAAATGGTCTTATATTGAGCATAAATATAAAGAGGTGTTATATTTGTAACAATCATGTAAATCATCCTTTAATAAAAGGCTTTTTTGTTTGAAAAAAAAAAAGAAAAAAGAAGATTAGTGGTATTCTCGTGTTTCCGTCCCACTAGTCTATGTACTTTAAGACCTCGAAATTCCATTTCAACAGCGTCACACCTAATTAGTAATTAATTATTTGTTTACTTTCAAATCAACTTCAGTTAGTGGGAACAAGTTTCCTTCTTATTTGAGCAACTCTATTACCAAACAAATGTAAAAAATAATTGAAAATTTTAAAGCTTTTGTTGAAGACTGAGAAAAAAGTGACCACCAAGGAAATTTCGCAGCAAGAAGGGAAATTACTTCCAATGACCAAAATGCTGTAGTTTTACGTTTTGTTTCGTTTCGTTTTTTGTTTTTTGTTGGCCCCACACGGAGGGAGGTGTGGAAGTCTGCAAATGAACATGCCCTATTCAATAATTCTCTACATACTATCTTTTCTAGAGAAGCTTTGAGCATTACTGCCATAATATAGTCTTTTTCTGAAATTTCTTTCACAAATATTTCTCATCATGGCCTGTGGCATGAAAATTTTGACTTCCCCCTTGGCTTCAGCAGTGGCCGAGATTGGCCAACGTTTTCGTGTATGCATTTGTCCTAAGATCAAGTCCACTGTCCGATTCAATCGGAATCTCCGAGATCTGCAAAAAGAGAAGAACAAGTTGGAGGATCTTAAGAAAGAAGTCGAGAAACAACTGGAGTCAGCAGAGGCAATTGAAGTGAAAAATTGGCTTAGAAAAGTGGGTGAGTTTGTCGCCGAGGTGAATTCTGTGCGAGCAGCTGCGACGGAGAATGACAAGAGTCCCTGTGGTTGCCACTGTCATTGCAGTCAGCGGTTTAGGCTCGGTAGCGAAGTCGGAAGATTACTCAAGGAGGTGGAAACGCTGTTAAAAGATGGCAACTTCCCCGATGGCACGGTCTCAGTCGTTAATGATACGGCAAGACCAGTTGAGTACATTCCTGGACCTTCCACAGAATATCAAACAACTGCATCAAGAAATTTAGCAGAACTTACGAAAATGTTAGAGGACAACAATGTTCGGAGAATCGGTGTATGGGGGCTGGGAGGGGTGGGTAAGACCACCCTGGTAAGGAACATGAACGACAAGCTCAATAGCACTTCTTCGGATGGGCGCCCTTTTAGCATTGTCATTTGGATAGCAGTGTCCAGGGAGGTTGACTTGAAAAGGGTTCAGAGAGAAATAGCTGACAGGCTTGATTTGAAGATGGAAGCGGAGGTGAGCATTGAAAGAATGGCATGTCGACTTCATCAAAAGCTGGAGAAGGAAAAGGTTCTTCTTATTCTAGATGATGTCTGGGATAACATTGACTTAGACGAGTTGGGTATCCCACAGCCGGAAACTCACAGCGGTTCAAAAATACTATTGACATCTCGATTTGCGGATGTTTGTCAGCGGATGATGGTAGATGTTGAAGTAAAAGTGAATACTCTCGATGACGAAGAAGCTTGGCAACTGTTTAGTCAGAAGGCAGGGGAGATAACAAGTCTAGCGCATATTGAGCCGATTGCAAGAGAAGTTGCTAGAGAATGCAGCGGATTGCCTTTGGCTCTCGTTTCCGTGGGAACTGCGATGAGGGGAAAGGAGAGGGTAGAGCTGTGGAAACTTGCCTTGAACGAATTGAAAGGATCAGTCCCATGTATAAGCGGTGTCAAGGACACGGTGTACAACTCTTTGAAGTGGAGTTATGACTCGTTACGAGGTAACAACATCAAATCCTGTTTCTTGTATTGTGCTTTGTATCCGGCGGATTCCTCAATTGAGGTTGGTGACCTACTACGGCGTTGGTTGGCTGAAGGCTTGATAGATGACAAACAGGACTTTGAGGAGTCTGTCAATGATGGGGTTTTTGTAATTGAAACACTGAAAGACGCTTGTCTATTAGAAGATGGATCTCGGGAGGGCACCGTGAAGATGCCTAATGTGGTTCGAGACTTAGCTAGATGGATCGCATCATCAACTGACGAGAATGATTCTAGATCCCTAGTTGGCTCCGGGATTGCTTTGACTGAGATCGAAGAAGTGGATTTTTCTGAAGATTCTGTTAACAGGGTTTTACTCAAGGAGGTGGAAACGCTGTTAAAAGCTGGCAACTTCCCAGATGGCGAGGTCCCAGTCGTTAACGATTCGCCAAGACCAGTTCAGCACTTTCCTGGACCTTCCACAGAACATCAAACAACTGCATCAAGAAATTTAGCAGAACTTACGAAAATGTTAGAGGACAACAATGTTCGGAGAATCGGTGTATGGGGGATGGGAGGGGTGGGTAAGACCACCCTGGTGAGGAACATGAACAACAAGCTCGATAGCACTTCTTCGGACCAGCGCCCTTTTAGCATTGTCATTTGGACAACAGTGTCCAAGGAGGGTGACTTGGAAAAGGTTCGGAATCAAATAGCCGACAGACTGAAATTGGAGAAGAGCGTTGAAAGATCGGCTGGTCTACTTTGTCGAAAACTGGAGAAGGAAAAGTTTCTCCTTATTCTAGATGATGTCTGGAATTTCATTGACTTAGACGAATTGGGTATCCCACAGTTGGAAACTCACAGCGGCTCAAAAATACTATTAACATCTCGATCTAGGGATGTCTGTCAGCAGATGGGCGTAAATGCTGAAGTCAGAGTGGATACGCTCAATCACGAGGAAGCTTGGGAACTGTTCAGTGAAAAGGCTGGGGAGATAACACGTCAAGAGCCTCTTAAACCGATTGCAGAAGCAGTTGCTAGGGAATGTTGTGGATTGCCTCCGGCTCTCATCATTGTGGGAACTGCAATGAGGGGAAAGAAGGTACACCAGTGGAAACATGCCTTGAAGGAATTGCAAAGATCTGCTCCATCATCTATATATGGTGTCGAGGACAAGGTGTACAACTGTTTGAAGCTGAGTTACAACTGGTTAGAAGATAAAACCATCAAATCCTGTTTCTTGTATTGTGCTTTGTATCCGGAGGATTTCTCAATTGAGGTTAGTGAGCTACTACAGTGTTGGTTGGCTGAAGGCTTGATAGATGACAAACAGAACTCTGAGGACTTTGTCAATAAGGGCGTTTCTGTAATTGAAACTCTGAAAGGCGCTTGCCTATTAGAAGATGGATCTCGGGTGGGCACCGTGAAGATGCATGATGTGGTTCGAGACGTGGCTAGATGGATCGCATCATCAACTGACGAGAATGATTCTAGATCCCTAGTTGGCTCCGGGATTGCTTTGACTGAGATCGAAGAAGTGGATTTTTCTGAAGATTCTGTTAACAGGGTTTCTTCCATGAATAAAAGAATTAGGTCGACTTATTGTTGCGTGGCAAAACGATGTTCAAAGGTCTCAACCTTACTACTACATGGTAATTCAATCGAGGAAGTTCCTGATATGTTCCTTCAAAGATTCCCTGAATTAAAAGTCATGAATGTCAGCAGAACTGGCATCAAGTCCTTGCCTCCTCTTCTTCAATTGGGTGAGCTTCGTGCTTTTCTTCTACAACATTGTGCCAACCTTCGGGAACTATCTCCACTTGGAGTGCTCGTAAGTCTTCAGGTACTCAATCTCTCTGGCAGTGGTATAAAAGAATTGCCTAAAGAGATGGAAAACTTGATCAACTTAAGGCAAGTGAACCTATCTCATACTCGCTCCCTAACAAAAATTCAAGCTGGCATTGTGTCAAAATGGACTCGTTTGGAGGTTCTAGATATGACTTTTAGTGCTTTCTATTTGCGTATAGGTGGATCTGCCATACGTAATAGTGCAACTTTTGAAGAGCTTTTGTCTCTTGAGCACTTGTCTTGTGTATCACTTGGGTTAAAGGACTCCAAATATGTGGACCCTGAATATCTCATGACCCGAATAGGCAGAATGAAAAGATTCCACTTCACATATGAATGGAAGATAGTTTCCGTTTACACCTCAGGGAGGCATGAACAGAGGAAGGTGACTCTAAATTCGTATCCGAAGAGTGGATGGGAGCCTAAAGGGATGATGGGATGGTTGTTGATTCATGCAACCTCTCTGGTCTGGAATGGGGATAAAGATGAGCTCAACGACATCATTCAAGGCTTATTATTGTCAGTCGAATCGGTTGGCGAAAGAAGTTTTGCAGCATTAAAGTCGCTTACTATCAACAATATTCCTGGATACGGTTCGTTGCCAGTGCGTGGAAATGATGTCCCCGACTTCCTACCAAATTTAGAGGAACTTTCTCTCGAGAATATGACCTCTATGCAAAGCATCTCGGAATTGGTTGACGGTCTCGGTCTCAAGCTTTACAGGCTGAAGACACTTCAGGTATTCAGGTGTCCCCAAATGAAATATCTTTTTTCTGGTGAAAACTTTAGTCCTCAAATGCCAAATCTTGAGCTAATGACGGTGAGCCTCTGCGACAAGTTGGAGAAGCTGTTTGATTACAATTTAGTTCTTCCAAACTTACGGATTATGAAATTGAACAGCCTTAAAATGCTAAGGGATCTCTGCGTTCCAGGAGAGTCCTGGCCACGGCTAGAGAAGGTTTATGTCTTCCAATGTTCACTCCTTAGAAGCCTACCTCTTAATATCGGAAATGCAAATAGCATACAAGAGATACGAGGAGAATCACAATATTGGTGGAGCGAATTGAAATGGGACGATGAAGAAACAAAATCACGCCTGCAACAATGTTATAATACAACTGCACAAGGTCGCTCCGGTCAATATCGAGAAGGATTTGAGCTCCAAGATGACTATTCCTTTTTTAGGATGTGTTACACCCCTGAAAACCTTGGAAACATAGCTTGATCTGAAGGTAAATTCGACTTGTCACTTTTTTTTTTTCCTTTTCTTTTAGTCGGAGAAGACGTTACAGAACCTTCCATTGAGCTTCTGTTTAATATCTGCAGTACCATTAGTTTAGGCGGAATCGAACTTGAACAATGTGGAAAAGAGCGCCGAACAAATCTGATGGGGAAAGCACTGCCAACTCTGGATTCAGAATTCATGTGTGTGAGTGTGTCTGTTTTTTGTTTTTTTGTTTTTTTGTTTTTTTTCCTTATCTGAAGAGCAGACTTCATGTTTTGGATTGTACTGAATGTACCTTTTATGTCTTTAGTTTGCTATCTTCTTCTTGTGTTTCGTTGTTTTATGGTTCCATTTTCTTTTTCTTTTCTTTTTTTTTTTTTTTTGGCCTCGTGTCGTTCGGTGCCTCGTTTAAGCTTGTGACACCTGTGGCTAGATTCATATTGCCGCCAAGGTAAACTGAGTGAACCGATTGACAAGGACGGAGTTATGAAGGATCTAGTGAGTGCAGCAGTCCGTATTGACTTTTTCAAAAATTAGATTTGAGTTTTTTGAAAAATCTGTGACTTCTTCATTTTACCCTCATTGACATTTACCTTTTGTTTGGATTGCATATCTAATTTTAGAAATTGAAATTTTTTTTATAAAAAGTGTTTTATAAAAATTATTATTATTTATAGCTCCATGGCAGTTACGACCCTTTTGTTGACAACGGTCTCTCGTTAGACCCTTTTATTTGCTTGTAAAACTTTTACAATTACTCATTTGAACGGAACTTGAACTATTAATGTACAAACTAAATAAAATAAATTTTTAATTAGCTAGAATTAAATGTCGTAGATTAAAGGAATGCATTTTCTTTGAGGCACTATTTCTAACAATCTACTCTGTGGAGAAGTCCAAGAATGAAGAACAAGTGCTAATTTTGTCCGTGTTGATACATGTATATATATACTTTGGAAGAGTTTTCAATTAATATATATATATATATATATATGCTTGTTGTATGTAAACTGATGATGGAAGATTTTTTTGGTATCATACATATTTATAGCAAAGTTCGGATATAGTAATTTAAAGTAATGAAAAATGCTTGAGACATTAATGGTGTTAAACATTACTAATAGAAGGTGAACCCCATGTTATTGGATCTACTTTATATTAGTGGGTGATACTCAACTATCGGTGCTCTTTTGCATTAAGAACTTTGACCAAGTTACGCTTCCATCAAATGATCAGATGAGCAGATCATTCTGTCTAAAAATTAATGGATGTCAACCATTAGGGTCATTTTGCCACCATATCACATTGATTAATATTTGTCAAATGACAACTTTAAAATTTGTATTTAACAAAATAATCTTCTTTTTTGTTAATATGGGAACGACCATATAAAAAACCAGTGGTCATTATTTCAAATCATTAAATATTTGGAAGATTATTTAACAAAAAAAAAAAAAAAAAAGAAAAAGAAAAGAAAAGTGTTTTAAGTCATTTTGCTAATTGACGTTCAAGGCTATAAGTGCCAAAAGCAAATAATATTCTAATACCAAACAATAAGAAGATAGCAAATGAGAAAACATAGCTCTTGATGCACTGCCATTGAAAATTAAAAGAAGGATGGTTTTTGTTAGTCATTTGTACCTATCTTAATGAAATTCCAGCCTCATGAATTAATATGATACAGATAGCAAATAAAAGAGGGAAAAAAAAATGTAAACAAACACAGCAACAGAAAAAAGAAACAAACAAGAGGTTAGTACAAGAATATTAGTTTCACACACCAAACCAAGAATGAAACTGAAAACATTGTGATCGTGGCTGTTGAACCCGGAAGAGATACAAGAGAGGTGTTCTAGAAAACATTGACATCAAAGATCGGCGACCTGAGACATGTGCTGAAGAGCAAGACGAGATTAGTCGGATCTAGAAGTTATTCGGGGGGAGAGGGCATTGTCTCCAATACAGAACCATACACAGGATCAGCTGCATTATAATTGGGTCCCCAAAATATTGGCGGAGTTTGTCTCGCTTGGGAGTTTGAAGTCCTTTTGTCTTCGGTTTGCCGGCCTTGGAACAAATATGGCCTAAAATACTGCTGCAGGGTCGACTTCGTGTTCTCGTTGTCAAATTCCAATCTGTTCCACCATGGTGATTCTCCTCTTATTTCAATGATGGTACTTACATTTTGGAGAGTAAGAGGTAGCTTCCTAAGTTGATCGCAAGCAATGACATCAACCCGCTCTAGGCTTGGCCACGATTCTTCTCGTCTGCAAAGATTCCTTAGCTTCGGAATGGTCTTCAATTCTAATCTCTGTAGTTTTTGAACAATTGGTTGTACTTGTCCAGGTGAAGTTTCCTCTGAGACAAAGTCGAACAATTTCTCCAACCCGAAACAGAAGCTTACACGGATTGTTTCCACATTCGGCAGGGTGGTGATAAACTTCCCATATAAAAGAAGACATTTCATCTCGTCACACCTTGAAACTTCAATCAATTTTAGTTTCGAAAACTTCAGCCCGAGATGGTCCAACAACTGCGAAATGCTTTGCATACCAGTTAGATTTTCCAGACGCAACTCCTCGAGATTTGGCAGCAAATCATAAGAGGTCGCGTATAACATCTTTCCTTGACGTAAACTGCAATTCATTATGCTTAGCAATTTTAGACCCGAAAAGCTACCAGCACTGTTACTATGTCCGAAGCTACTGACACAGGATGGGGGGAAGTCTTCAAGCATTTCCTTCAGTCCCTCGTCACAGCAATTCAAGACTATGGAACTTGAATTGATGAACGACCACAATACCAATCCTTGAATATATGGTTTACTTATGGCAACCCTTCTTTCATTACGGCTAGGTGGGGAAGAGTTTGATGTTGCATTTAGACCGAAAGCGAGTTCAAAACTTCTTACTCTCTCTAGCCAAGTTATATCTTCAGAGCCAGGACATGAGATATCCTTCAATGTGACCGATAGCGAGAGCAACCTCTTGAGGCATCCTAGCTCTTCGAAATTTGCTTCTCCATCTTTAACTTGTTCCTTCCAACGCCATCGATAGCCACTATGCCTCATGTCTAAAACCTCTAAACAAGTCCACTTGGACATGATTCCGGCTCGTATATTGTTAAGGTTGGAGGTGTATGATAGGTTTACTCTCTTTAGACTTGTCAAGTTCTGCATCTCTTGAGGTAATTCTCTAATCCGAGTGGCACACAAATTGAGTGTCTGAAGTCTGCTAAGCCCACCCAATTGAGGTAGTTTCTCAAGAGCAAAGCAATCCTGTAGCAGAAGAGCACGGAGGTCATGAAACTGAAGCGGAGGCAATGATTTGATGCGGGTTCTACTGATGTTTAAGACCTTGAGCGCTTGGAATCCTTGTAGGAACCTTTCGGGAACTAACTTAAGGAGCAAGTTATCTTGCAGTAACAATGTTGACACCCCTGAACATTGTGGAGCGCAATCGGGTAGCTCTTGGATCTTGTTGCCCACGAACGAAACCCTTTTAAGAGAATCCGATAACTCTGCTACCGAAATCTCGCTCAAACCAATACCAGACTGAGAAAGAGACTTGTATTTATGCTCCAATGATAACGCAATCCAAACAGCAACATCACGAACTACATCATGCATCTTCACAGAACCCTCACGAGCTCCATCTTCCAATAAACAAGAGGCTTTCAGAGTTTCAACGATAACTATTCCATCGTTAACCGAATCCTCGTAGTTTTGTTGCTCATCTATCAAACCTTCTGCTAGCCAACAATCCGCTAGTTCATTTACGTCGATAGAAAAATCCTCGGGATACAGAGCACAATACAAGAAACAAGCTTTGATGTCGTTACCTTCTAACGAGTCATAACTCCACTTCAAAGGGCTGTAGACCTTGTCCCTCACGCCCCTTATACGTGGCTCCGATCTTTGCATCTGTTTCAAGGCGTGTTTCCACAGTTCCACCTTCGCTTTTCTTCTCATTGCAGTTCCGACAATGATGAGAGCTAAAGGCAAGCCGCAACATTCTCTAGCAACCGCTTCTGCTAACGGTTTTACATGCTCTGAACTAGCCACCTCCCCTGCTTTTTGACTAAACAATTTCCAAGCTTCCTCGTCGCTAAGAGTATTCACCCTGACTTCGACGTCAGTCATCATCTCTCCACAAACATCCAAAAATCGAGATGTCAACAATATTTTGGAACCGGAGTAAATTTCAGGCTGTGGGATACCCAAGTGGTCTAAATTGAAACTCTCCCAAACATATCTAGAATGAGAAGAAACTTTTCCTTCTCAAGCCTTTGATGAATCCGACTGGCTGTTCTTTCCATGTTATCTTCAATCAGCACCCCCAAATTCAGTCTCTCAGCTATTTGTCTCTGGACCCTTTTCAGATCCAAGTCCTTGGACACCGTTGCCCAAATGACAATGCTGAAAGGTCGATTCAAAGAATCGCTATTGAGCATGTTGTTTAAGTTCTTCGCCAGGGTAGTCTTCCCCACCCCTCCCATACCCCACACACCAATTCTCCTAGCATCGCTGTTATTGAGGGCTTTCACAAGTTCCGCTAATGTCCTCGATGCAGTTGTTTGATGCTCTATTGAAGGGCCAGGAATGTACTCAATTGAAGGGCCGGGAATGTACTCAATTGGCTTTGGCAAATCATCGGCTCGTAACATGCCATTAGGGAAGCTAGCTTTTAGCAATGTCTCCACCTCCTTTAACATTTTTTCCACTTCTTTCCCCGTTGTAATCCGTCGACAGCAAGACCAGAGGCAAACACAGAATCCTTGGTCGTTCGGCGTCCCCTGCACCGCGTTCACCCTGTTAACAAAGTCTTCCACATCTCTAAGCCACTTCTTAACTTCAATTGTAGCTGATCTTCCATCTGTCTCAGCTGATTCCAATAGATGCTTGACATCTTTCGTCATATCCGTCAGCTTTTTCATCTCCTTTTCGAGATCTTTGACGTTTTTATCGGATCCGAAAACGGGCCTAATCCTCGAACATATATATCCACAAAATGAGCGGCCAATCTTGGCCACCACTGCACCCAAGATCGAAGTCAAAACCTCCATGTCACAAGCACTTGAGACGAATATCCTCAGGCAAGAAACTACAGAAATAAGGGAGATTGTCTTTGCTTTTTAGTACAAGGAAAATGAGCAAAATTAACTTGGTGGAATTACAAAAGAGACTAATAAAGAGCTTACCAGAATTCCCTTCTGCTCGTTCTTCTTCTTCTCCTACAATTTTTTTTTTTTTTTTTTTTTTTTTGTGGGAATACTGACTCGAGAAAAGTTCGATTTCTTCCACGGGAAAAAAATATCAAGATCTGCCTTATTTCGTCAGGAAAATAAGCACGACGTTGAATTTATGTACAAATAATATATTAAGGGTGAGTTTCGTGTTTGGATTGAGTTTGAAATGGAATGAAAATTTTATGTTAAAAGTTGGTTGACTTTTCAAAAATTAATTCTGATTTTTGTTTATATTTTTGAAAAAAGACAAAAAAATCAACCATAAAGTATAGATAAATTCAAACTCAACTCGAATTCCAAACATATTTTAAGTATTTGTTTGACAAACCGATTTGAATCTTAAAATTTCATTTGATTTTTATCTTTATTTTAAAAATCAACAAAAACTATAAATAATTTTTAATAAATCAATAAATTTTAGTCTAAAAATTTTATTTTAACTGAGCATACCCAGCACATAAATATGAATGGTATTATTTCATAAATTTATTTTTGTGGGTCATCTTGACAGCGAATTACTTATAAACAAAAATACTGCGCCGGCAGAGTCAACTTGGGCGAAATTTCCTTGATTAGTTCCGACAAGACTTTTGACCAAGTTGATCCAAAGTAGAAATGTTAAATCTATACAAATATAAAAGAGAAAAGAAAAGGTGTGATACCGTGTACTTACGGTTTTGTATTGGATGAAAATGTTAAGTAAGAGAGCGGTAGAACTCCTTTTATGAATTTTGTTAATAGAGTCATTTTTTAAACTATTAAGATATAATCGAACGGTTGATATGCTGTTTATATATAATCGTTATAATATACCTTATCTCATAGTAGTATAAACTAAAAAATTTAAAAATAATATATAAAAAAAAACAAATTAAAAAGAAAACACTACCAATTCTTTCCCTAGCCAACGAGCCAGTCCCCCTAACGCCGACGAGCCCCCTCCCCCTCCCCCTATGCCATGAGCCCAAAGCCCCCCCCCCCCCCCACCCCCCGAAGCCACATCTGGTCGGAGTTTTGGGGGTGAAGGGGGGCCCTCTCAACATTGTCGTCGGCATTGGGGGGGGGGTGTGTCAGTGGACGGTCGCAGGACCATTTTTTTTAATTTCTTTTTTTCTTATTTTTAGTATGTAACATTATAGGTTAAGGTACATTATAGTTATCATGCACGAGCAACATTTCAACCGTTCGTTTATATCAGGACGGTTTAAAAATGTGCTCCACCGATAGGGTATATAAATTAGACTTTACTACAGACTTAACCAAAAATATTATATATTTCTTTTTCTATCTTAAAATTGTTTCTGGCCCCCTTTTTTTTTTTTTTTATACAAGTTAGTCCTTTATTTTGTATTGGTTTTTTTTTTTTGTATGTATTTTTTCATGCAGTTCTTGTTTTTTTTTTTTTTTAATTTAATTTTCAGGTCCTTTGTTTTTTTTGTTTTTTTGTTTTTTGTTCTATTTTTTTGACTTATTATCTTAATTTTCTGCTATTCAGATAATTTTTTTAAATATGTCTTATGCATATGCTTTAGAGAGAAATGTCAATCTAACATACTGCATTATAAAGTTTTAAAATAATAGTATAATCTGAAACTATGGTTACTAAATAACATAGTTTGATCTGGTCTCTCTTTCTCCCTTCTCTACCAGTACCCCATTCTGGTCGCTTTCGCTGTCGATATCATGAGAAACTCACCGTTCAGGTTGTCATCGTCATCACGAGCACAAAGGTTGGAGAGAATCATGGGGGAGCCTCACCTGTTCGTCTTCCTTGTAGCACCATCACCATTGAAACCAGTTCGCGATCTAAAAAGGGATTCTCGTCGGCATTGGCGCAGCATCGCCAACCCCGCCCTGTGCCTCCTTTCTCCAACTCACCGATGATTGTATCTTCTACAACCGAGCGACGTGGCAGTGGCGGCAGTGGTAGCAGTAACAGCTCTTGTTGCATCTATCATCTGATATCTCGGATTTCTTGTCTCGTTCGTTGTCCTCCCATAATGTTATGTCATATCATTTGAATTTAAAAATTTAGTCACATGAAAAAAAAAATGCTAAATATTAAAAATTCTTAAACAAATTGATGAGTTATCACATTTAGTAGGAAGTCGGTTCACGTTTTCACCTCAGGGAGGCATGAAAAGGGGAAGATGACTCTAAATTGGTATGAGAAGTATCCATGGAACCCTGAAATGATGATGGGATGGTTGTTGATTAATGCAATCTCTCTGGTCTGGAGTGGGGCCAAGGATCATCTCAACAACATCATTCAATTTAGAGGAACTTTCTCTCGAGAGTATAACCTCTATGCAAGGCATCTCAGAATTGGTTGACGGTCTCGGTCTCAAACTGTTCAAGCTGAAGACACTTCTAGTATTCAGGTGTCCCCATATGAAATATCTTTTTTAAACCTGAACAATCTGGAAAAGAGGTGACGAGTCTGATTGATCGGGGCGACGAAATGTGACGGTGAATTCGACATGAGAAAGTCTGATGAAAAAAAAAAAAAGCAGAGCAGCTGTGATACAAAACTAGAGAGAAAATGAACCTCTAAGGTACAGTCTAGCCACAGTTTTATGTACTCCGAACTCTTTACTCTCAAAATTTTGGATTCCAAGTTATAGATCTAAAAACTAGATTCTTTGAGTTTTCCAACAAGGTATTATGTGCCTCAAACGGATAAATGTGCAGTTTTTGGTGAATTTTACAAATTTGAACTATGAACCGAGAGTTTTTGTTAGAACCCTATACCAGCTACGGGTTTTATATTTTTGGGTTAGTAATAATAATTTTTACAAAATTGTTCTTCATGTATGAACTAGACACCATAAGCTTTCCAATGATATATCTTTTTGCCTTATTTGATATTGTAAGTAAATTGTTATGATTTTTCTAAATTTACTCATAAATCTAGACATATGGTACATACATGGGACCAACAGTAACAAAACCTAAGTATATGATATGAAACACTCAAACACTAAAGGAAATTACTTATGGCTATAAAGTATACATCTCAAACTTCGAAATGAGTTATCATGCGTTTAAAACAGATATGTACATAAATTTTAATAAATCACATAATATTATATTGTAACTAGTAAACTGAGATTTTGTCATAAGACACTCAGAAAATTGTCCACATTAATATTTGAAACACTTGAAATCCTGAAAAATATATATATATTATAAAAACAGAAACTAGATACTTTTAAGCTTTACAACGAGTTATCTAGTGTCTAAAACGGGATTATATTCAAATTTAAATAAATCTTACAAATTAAAATCTTACACCGATAAAATGATTAAACATCAAAATGTGACATAAGGGTAAGTCATAACATATGGACATATTTATTTATGAAATGAGTTCGTATTAAGTGTATGATCAAATAATGTGAAAAACCCTAACGTTATAAAGTTGAATCACAAGTTTTTAAATGGACTAAAATAAAGTATACTAGAGGATTACTTGACATATACTAAGAGACTACCTTAGCCCAACTAAATGATCATAACTAATAGGATTGGGCCTTACAAGCCTAATACTAGACGAAAAGCATGCACTTAGGTGACTCCTTGTCACATTGATTAATTAATTAATTAAGAAATAAATAAATAAATAAATAAACTAATAAATATATAACAAAATATAATTATGCTAAGAAAATTAATTAGTAATTAATTATTAATTAATTATAAGAGTGAATAAGTGATAATTAGCTGTGTAAGTAAGATAATTATATTGAGTAATTACATAATTATAATACATGATTAATTAGATATTAATTGATCATTAATCATTGATATAATTGTTAATGTAACTACGGATGACTAATTAGAGATTAATCAAACATTAATTATTAGAATTGTAACGACTCGCCTAGCACAGGCCGTTACCTTTCTTACTTAACTTACTTACATACTTATCGTACTTAATTATTTTAACGACAATGTAGCGGAAATTTTTTTTTTTTACACCAAGCTTATTTACGTCTAAACGTAATAAGCGTATCGTAAAGAAAATATTTAACATAAGAAAATGCATAATGACAAAACGCGTAGCGGTATCGTATTCCCACAATTTCACAGTGTGCCCCACCTCGCCCTTCCATCTTGCATTACCCATTGCTGTCAGGTGGCTTACCTACAGCATAGACGTCAAACTATGAGCTTTCGCTCAGTAAGCACAACTATCTAAACCGCAACATCACGTATATAACCTAGCATACACATTCTAACTTAACTTATCATAGCACATCTCATCGTCTCGTACTTGCATTCACATAACATACTACATCACATCATAACATACATAGCATGTGCATGGTCCAGTTATGCTCATTTTACATTTTCTCCATTCTTACTTACTTTCATACTTAATCTTACTTAGGGCCCTTAACATCTTACTTAGGGCCCTTAACATAAGTGTCTGTACCCGGCGCGCGACTATGGAGTGGTTGGGGCGGCCAGCCCAGTCCAACTCAAACCATAGTCCAACCCGACCTCAGACGGGTGGTACGACACTGGCAAGCTTGCTTGCTATCTTACTTTCTTGTTCTTTAATCTCATCTTCTTTTTTAGTGAACATGCATCGTGATGTCACTTTTGCATAAACCATAACATATTTTGCATCTTACCTTACATGCTCAGCTTACATATCCTTCTACATACATAGCATATCATCATACCACATAGCATATCACATATAGCAACATAACATAGCATTTAGTTTAACATACCATAAGGCATACAACAAAGCACATCATAGCAACAATCGGCATATATTCCTAGCATGCATCTAACATACTTAGGCAAGTACCAATTAAAGCCTATACTGCAGGCGGAGTTGTACTTACCTCTCTTGTTATGTCCTCCTTGAAGCTGTCCTTCCACTGGGCACAACTGCAGGCCTTCTCCTGCTTGAGTAAGGACATAGGTGAGATTCTGATTCTTGTTGTGGGATGTTGGTGCCCTAACCAACATGCCTACTAAAACCTAGTGGTATGTCCCCGATATTCGATATCTCACTTGGTCACAATTAGCCCTCCTACTGTTTGGGAATAATCGTTCTTTGATTATTCCTAAAGAGATTACGTTGGATAACCTCTTGGGCTAGATCCTTGACATACGGTTGGGTTTTCTTTAAAACCTTGGGCTCTTACTTCTTATGTCATAATTAATTAGGTTAAGTCTATTAACCCTTATTTCTTAGCCCAACTCTAAGTTCTAGGTGTCCTTAGGGTTACGTTAGATAACCCTTAAGGTTACATTTAAATACATGTGGGTCAACCAAAGCTAACATTTGGTCAATTAATGGTCAACCCTTAGTCAACTATGGTCAATCCTTTAGGGTCAACCTTGGGCTTTGGGGCTAAGCCCGGTAACTCGGGTACTATTCCCGGTTACGGTCCGCAATTGGCTTGATTACCAATTTTTATCTTAAAAACTCCATTTTCTTATCCTTTGGCCATTTTGAGGAATTTAACTTTAAATTCCTTCAATACTTTTGTAAAAAATTTCTATTTTTGAAACAAATCTTTATAAAGGTCATTTAAGGTTGAAAACTGTCTTTGGAACAGTTTCCATCATTAAAACAGCGGTTTTAAAATAATTTACAGTTTTTCGAAAACATTTGTAAAAACTCGTGTGCAGGAATTTTCGGTTCCCTGCACACTCCTCGGAAAACAGTGTCAGTTTAAAAATCCATTCAGAATTTGAAAAACTTGTCTTCATAAAAGTTGTAGCTCTCGAAAAATGCTAAAACTTTTGTGTTTTACAAAAAATCTAATTCTGCTTGCATTTGCGTCAGTTTTTTTTGTTTGAAACTGGCTGATTTTGAAAACTGAGTTTGGGCAGACCAGCCACGGGTTTTTTTAAAAACGAAGGCCATTGGAGTCTCATTTTGGGATTCTGTCCACATTGTCCTCTAGGAAAAATCGTTCTGAGCAACTTTCATGTTTTACATTTTACCCCATTCGGCGTCTAAAGGCCTCAAATTTTCACTTTTCCGAAACTGGCCAGTTTCGAATCCGAATTGGTAGTTTCGGTGTTTAAGTCCGGTTTACGTCCTATTTCACGAAATCTAACTCGACCGACCACTTCGGAAGCTTACATAACAAACACACGGCATTTCTAACGTCCCAATGAACCCAAAAACCGCTCAAATGGATCCATGCAAGCCAAACCCGGATTGCACAACCTAGGTTTGCATGGTTTTAGAATTTTGCATACATCTCAAACAAGCACCAACATACACCCTTAAACTAACATGCCTTCACACACTGCCTAGGGCAGATTTTCAGACCAAAACAGGGGACACACAACCCTAACCATCTAGCATAAAATCAATCCATCAACAAGCATAAACAATCAAGAAATTAAGCCATACACCCTTAGATCTACTAATCAAGCACAACTAGCACACCTAGGGCAAGAAAATTAAAAGTGGACTTATGTCCTTACAAACCAAATTGAAGCATAAATAAAACTCCAAAATGAACTCAAATTGAAGAGTTAGGGCTCTAGAATTTACCTTAGACCAAAGTTAGGTTTTGGTCACAATTTTTCTTCCTCCCCCTAGCTCTCCCCTATGGCCACGGCTATACCTCCAATTTGGGTACCAAAAATTTTCTTTGGTCTCCTTGGTTGCTCCACTCCAAAAGGATTTGCCCTCAAAAATTTTCAACTTTTTCTCTCCCTTTCTCCTTCCTCTCACACTCGGCCACACACCCAAAAATGACCCAAAAATTTCCAAACTTTTTTCTTGGCTTTCCCTAGCTCAAATCTGGATCCTCCCTAGCAAAAGCCCTCAAGAAATTTTTGATTTCCTTTTCTCTTTCACTCCTCCCAAATTCTGGATTTTCAAGAAGAAAAAATGTAGGAGTTTCCCCAAATTTTTTGAATAAAATGAATAGAACTTATGGGTATTTATAGAGGTAGAGAAGACTTTGGGAATTTGTGAAATTGCCCCAAAATTTTTGATATTTCCTTGATGGGCAAGTGAGGTGGCCGGCCAACAAGCTTCTAGGGCCTTCCAAGATTACTTTCCATGCTTAATTAAGCATTAATGATGTCATTAATTAAAAGCTAAGTGATATCATCCTTAGGGCCTTGTTTGGCTAGATTTCTTCAAAATTGTCCATTTTTGTGCCACACAGATATTTCTAATACTGTGCTTCACTAATACACAGTATTTTATACTGTAACACAGTACAAAATTTATTAGTGTAAAATTGGACAGTATAATTTTTTTCTTATTTTTCCGAGCCCTTTTTGCTCTTAATCTTAACTTGGTGTGCTTGATTTTCTATGGTGGTTTTAAGGCCTATTCTTGCTATTTAGCTCACAAATTTTATTTTTCGTAGTATACTTTCCATACTGCTTTTCATAATATCATAAAGTCAACCTTTGACTTTTTCTCAGTCAAACTTTGACTTTTTCGGTCAAAGTTGACTTTCGTAAAATCATATACTTTTTCGGCCTTTTTGACTCAAAAGGTCTGTTTTTGAGCTTAACAATCAATTTTGAGTCTTATCGACCCACAAGAACTCACAAAATCTTTCAAAAGCCCTAAATCGAGCTTTTCACGAATATCTTCATAATATGCAAATAATTCCTTAGAAGGAAAATATGAACATTGAAAAAAAAAACGGATATTACAAGAATAATCTAATTATTAATTGTTAATATGAGAATTAATGATTGATAATTATTATATAAAAAAAGAATATTTAAGTAACATAATTAAATTATTAACAATATAATTATTAATTAGTCAATAAAAATTATGTAATTATAAAATTTTCAATTAAATAAAGCAATACTTAAATAATACCTAATTAATTAATTAATCAATTGATTGATTAATCAATTAAATTAAGTAGAATTACATTAATTAAATAATAATTAATAGAGATTTATTTAACACTTAATATGAATTAATTGTTAAGATTAATTATGATACAAGTAAATTAAGCTCACCTTAATTTATAAAATAAATAAATAAATGAATAAAGTAATATAACTATGATTCTATCTAATAATAATATATTATTAAATCAAGAAAAATTATCAAACTTGCGTAGTAGGAGGTACAACTCTGGAAGTTTAAGCACATGAGACTAGTAAATACAAATCTAACTTACAGCACAGAACAAAATATTTTTATTTGTTGATGCTCTATGTTTGTTATGATTTACCTTGATAATGTGATGGGTATATGAGTTATATGTTTTGCTTTGATTAAGCATTTCACGTGCATAATTTCTCTTGTATTAATATGATTGACATGCCTCACAGATAATTTTTCCATAATGATAAATGCGTAGTGACATGTAAACCTTCACATTGTCACAATTAATGAGAATGAGACTAACGAAATTTAGGAATAAGTATTGTACTAACCTTGAATTAGTGAGAGTGTAATAACTAGCTTTTTACGATATTACGTTTTCCTTTTTAAAGGAATTTAACGTGTACCGTGAAGGTATTTATGAAAAATCCTCATGAGGGTTTTTATTTAAATTTGTGAGTTCTTATGATTTTGTAAGACTAAAAAATGATCGCTTAGTTAAGCATATGACATTTTGAGCAAAAATGTAGAAACAATTTTATGATTTTATGATTGTCAAAATTTGACCAAAAAAGTCAAAATTTGACCAAAGGAAGTCAAAAGGTTGACCATGACGGTACTGTAAGTATGGCAAGCAGTATGGAAAAGATACTGCGAAACATCGTCATTACGGACAAGATAGTAAGAATAAGATTCAAAATCACTATAGAAAAATCAACCACAATATTTAAGGTATTAAAGGCCAATTGGCTTAAAGCTCTAAGAAAAATTTTTACGCAGTCCAATTATACACAGATAAATTTTGGACTGCAGTTCAGTATAACAATACTGTATTATTAGTAAGGATAGTATTGGAAATATCTATGTTAGTATGAAAATGGACTGCATATTAAGAGAAAAGCCAAACAAGGCCTAGAGGGAGAACACCTCACCATGAGATAATTATGTGAATTTTTTAGTTAAGGAAAATATGGAAAGAAATAATGTCTTGGCCTCCAAGACATGCAATACTGGCCGGCCACATGGAGGGCTAATGAGCAATTATTTTTACTTCAAGGGCTTATGAGCAAAATTTGGATTAAAAATAAATCCAAAAAGAAATTAATTATCACCTATAAATAGGTGGACGGGGGGAGCTCATTTGGTTTAAAAAAATGAGAAAATGCCCATAAACCATGCCCAAATAGTTGCTCACCTTTTCCTCTAAAAATCCGAACCCAAAGAAGAAGAAAGAAAGTGAAGGAGGAAAGACTGGGTGGTGGTCGGATTTGGTGGAGCACCAAGAAAGTGGCCAAAAATTTTGGAACCCCATTAAGCCTAAGGAGGCCGGTTGTGGTGGAGAGCAAAGGGGGAAAAAGTTTAGATCAAAGCCTAACCCAATTCTTGTGTTAAGCAAGGTAAATCCCCTTTGATCCCTAAGCTTTTTAAATTGAGTTTCAATTTGAAAATTTATAAGTGTATTTCAAGTTGGATTTGTAAGAGCATAAGCTCATTCTATTTCCATTTGCCCTAGTTTAGATTTTAGGTTTTGTGCTTAATTAGGTTTATGGGTGGTTTTGATTTATGAGCTTTGCATGGTTATGTGCTTATGATTTCATGATTCTAGGGTTTGCTTGTATGCTTTATGATGTGGTTATATGTCCCCAATATGCTTAAGGATGTTTTAGGTGATGCATGCTAGGTTGATAGTATGTGATGAATGATTATGTGAACCAAAAGTTTTTGCAAACCCTAGCTTGGTGCAAGAACACCCAAGGGTTTGCATGAATATGCATGGATGATGTATGGATGAATGATGATAGAATGGTACGTTAGGAAATGCTACATGACTATTTTAGGCTCCTGGTGTGACCGGTTGAGTTAGTATGCGCATACTAGGATGTAAAATGAACTTAAGTAAGAAAACTGCCAGGTTGGGTAAAACTGGTCAGTTTTCTAGAAAGTGAGATTTGAGGCCCTTAAAGGCCGAATTTGGGAAAACTTAAAATATGAAAATTGTAGAGAAGGGTTTTTCCTCATGGGCAGAGTAGGCAGTTTTAGAAAATAAGGCTCCAATGGCCTTGGTTTTTACAAAAATCCAAACCTAACCGTGCCCAGACTTTATGCACGGCCAGGCATGTTCAACAGGGGAAATAAGTAGGTTAGAGACCTAACTAGGTCTCGAGTAAAACATAAAAGTTGTAGGGATTTTCAAGATTAAAAACTTTTGTGAAGAAAAATTTTTCGGATTCAACCCGGATTTTTAAATAAAAATTAGATTCCAAAACTGTGCAGGAAACAAGAAATTCCTGCATAGGATTTTCTAAAACAGTACAGGAAAAGGACATTCCTGCACACACACTTATAAATTGGCTATGGGAAACTGTTCCAAAGGTAATTTTCAACACTTAGTAATTTTTACAAACCCTACTCAAAGAATTACAATTTTTTATAATTTGAACAAGGATTTTTGTACAAAATGGACATAAAGTGCAAAGTTTTTCCAAAGTAAAGGAAAATAAATTTTTGAACACAAGTTGTCTTAAATGTTGGTAATAAGATGATAACCAACGATAACCGGGAAGGATACCCGAATTATTGGATTGGGCCCAAAGCCCAAGATTACCCATAGTAACCCAATATGATTCAACTTAGGAATTTGGGCTTTAGTGACCCAATAGGAGTTGACCTAAGTTTGACCCAGGATTGGTTCATACCAAGGGTTACCCAATGTAACCCAACAAGATACTAAGTTTGTTAATGGGCCTAAAATCTAGGGTTACTCCTAGTAACCCAATGGATTATGGATTGCTTATGATAAGGCTTAGACCCAAAGTTAGGAATAGTAACCTTTCACTATTCATGTATGCTTGGGCTTAGTACCCAATATTACTCTAAGTAACCTAATAAGTTATGATCTTAGTATGGTAGACTATAAACCTTAGGGTTACTTGTAGTAACCAAGTAAGTGATCATATATATGTATAAGGGACATATAACTAAGGACATGTATAGATGTTGGTTAGGTTACCAACATTTTATAGTTATAATTTATAGAATCCTTACCCTATGTCCTTCCATAATAACAGGAGGTAGCCTGTTGTTGCACCCCGACTTGGAGCAACACCGTACAGGACATAGCGTACGAGGTAAGTACAACTCTGCCTACAGCATAGGCTTTTGTTGTGTTACTTGCCGGATGTGTTTTATGCCATGATATGATATGATGTATGATATGTTTATGTGATACTATGATATGATGTATGATGTAATAAGGTTATGAAATGTTATGATATGACTTATAAATTATCTATGTATGACATCACGAAGCATGTTCACCAATTGATAAAAATAAGATCAAAGTATGAGAAGATGAAAATTAAGTATGATGGCAAGCAAGCTTGCCTATGTCGTGCCGACCCGCGTTAAGTCGGGTTAGGTCTATGGTTTGAGTTGGACTGGGCTGGCCGCCCCAACCACTCCATAGCTGCGCGCTCGGTACGGACACTTATGTTAAGGGGCCCATAAGTATGTTAAGTTATGAGAGAATAAGAAAACATAATAAAGCATAAATGGCTCATGCATGGTTATGTTATGTTATGTCATGTTATGTTATGTAATGTTTTGTTTATGTGTCGCAGATGTTATAGTTGTACTTACTGAGCGAAAGCTCACGTCTTACGTCTATGTTGTAGGTAAGCAACCTACCGGCAATCTCTGATGCAAGATGGTGGAGCATGGCACTGCTAGCTGTGAAATGTGGGAATAGTAGCCGCTAAGCGTTTTGTTTATTTTATGTTCAAACGTTCTTATGTAGTAAACGTTTACAAGTAAGTAAGTATTTGTGTGTGTGCGCACCGTATAAAAAAAAATTTCCGCTATTTACGCTAAGTAAGTAAGTATGTTGTAAGACCCGAAATTTTATAGACTTGTAATCTCCTTGTTCATAAGGAATTAGAGTCTAATTTATGTGGTTATGATGTGTTATATGAAAAATTATGAATAATAATGAGAAATTAATAATTTTATTTAAACAATGTTCGAGTCCTCATTTAATGATTATAAGACTCAATTAATGATTTACGAGCCAAGAATGAGGTTTTTAAAGGAAAAAAGAACGAAAAAAGATGGAATTTTACGAAAGTCAACTTTGACCGAAAAAGTCAAAGGTTTGACCAAAAAGTCAAAGTTTGACCGGGACAGGTCACAACGTTGACTTCACAAGTATGATAAAGGAATATGGAAAGAATCTCCGAAAATGAAGTTTTATAAGCCATAAATCCACTCTAGAAAAATCAAGCACACCGAAATAGAATTAAGGGCAAAAAGGTCTCCGAAAAATTGGAGAAAGAGAGTTTTCGGTCCAAATTTACATTGAAGAATTTTTGGACCAAAATATAAAATAAGAATGCTCATCACAGTATTGGAAATAACTGTAGAGCGCGAAAGGAGCTGTGAAAGAACGAAATGGCCAAACAAGGTATTGTGAGAGTTAGTGGAAAATGACATCAACCCCTTGACATCACCCTCCACTAACCCAAAACTACAAATGGCAGCCCTCCCCTACTCACAATGGTCGGCAACTACACAAGAAAAAGGAAGGGAATTGGTTTAGTTTTGGGAACTAAATGACCAACCAAAGCCTAACCAAGTCAAGGACACATGCACATGCTTGTGACCTCACTCTCCACTAACCAAAATTGAGCATGTGAGCTTGTCTTTCCCTCTCCAAAACCGGCAGCAGCTAGAGCAAAAAGGAGGGAGACATAAGCCTTAAATTAAGGACAAGGCACCATCAACTCCTAGCCATCTTGTCCATCAAAGAAAACCCCTTTTTTCCCATGCTCTTATATTAAAAGAATGAGCCAAAACCCTTGCACTTTCCCTCCCCATTTTCGGCAGCACAACCCCTCTCCCACTCCCTTGAATTCGGCTGCAACCAAGAAAAGAAAAGACAAGACATAAAGCCCAAAATCAAGGAAAAAGTTGAACCACTTTGGTCAATCAAAGAAACCCTCACATCCCTTGTGCTTTTTGTTGGAAAAAGTGAGCAAAAACTCTTACTTTCCTTGAGTATACTCGGCAGCAAGAGGGAGAAGGAGAGAGAGAGAGATCCAAAGAAGATTTCTTGGGTTTTCTTCACTAGGGTGCATGGTTTTGGCAAGAAGAGAGAAAGCTAGAGAAAGCTTGAGTTTTTCTTGTGAGTTTTGGCGTGTGGCCGACCAAGAGAGCTAGAGAGAAAAGTGAGAAAATTTTGTGGGATTCTCCAAGAAGGTGGCCGAACAAGGAAGAGGAGAAAGAGGTAAGAAAAACTTGGATTTTCTTCTTGTGATTTTCGGTTTTAGAAGGAGCAACAAGAGCTAACAAAAATTTCTTGGATCTCATCTTTTTCTTGGAGAAGTCGTGGGACTAGAAAGCTAGAAGGAAGGAAGGAAATCTTTGGATTTCAAAACCCTAACTTGGGTTTGAGGTAAATCTCTTAAAACCATCTTGAAATTAAGTTTCATTTAAGCTCTTTAATGGTGATTCAAGTTGGTTGTAAGGACATTAGTCCATTTAATTTTCAGCCCTCATCTTGTTGGTGTGTGTGCTTAATTTGGAGTTAGGGTTTTGGTTGGCTTGTTTTGTTATTTGCTTGCTTGATTTATGCTTACTTGATGATGGATTTTTCATGCTAGAAATTAGGTTGTATGTCCCATAAGATGAGGCCAAAAATCTGCCCCTTGGCTGCCATGAGAGCATGCTAGATTAGGGTTAGATTTTGTGATGCTTGTATGTGTTGATGCATGAGTTAGAACCAAGCAACCCTAGTCTTTTTAATTTTCGGATTTGGGTTACATGGGTTGAATGAGATGGATTTATGGGTTTCAATGGGACGTTAGAAGCGCTACTTGTTGTAGTATAAGCTCCCGATGTGATCGGTCGAGATAGATTCCGCGAAATAGGACGTAAACCGAACTAAGCAACCGAAACTGCCAATTCGGATTCGAATCTGGCCAGTTTTGGGAAAGGGTAATTTCAAGGCCCTTAGAGGCCGAACGGGGAAAAACTCAAAACACGAAAGTTGTTCGGAACAATTTTTCCTAGAGGACTACATGGACAGAATCTCAAAATAAGACTCCAACGGCCTCTGTTTTACCCAAAACCCGTGGCTGATCCCTGGGACGGTCTTCACCCAGTTTTTCAGAGTCAGCCTGTTTTCAAATAAAAACTGGTACTGATCTAGGCCGAACTGGATTTTTCTTAAAACACGAAAGTTTTAGCATTTTTCGAGGACTACAACTTTCATGAGACAAGTTTTTCAAATTCCAAGCCGATTTTTAAACTGGGTGCGTTTTGTGGAAGATGCGTAGGGAGCCCGAAATCCTGCACATGAGATTCACGAAAATATTTTTTTAGAAAAATTGTGAGGTGCTCTTAAATGGTTATTTTAGCTTCGGAAACTATTCCAAAGGCGGTTTCCGGCCCCAAATGATTTTATGAAATATTTATTTTGAAAACCATGAATTTTAAGGGCTCGGGTTTGAAATTTCACATTTTTCTCCGAAGTAAAGAAAAAGAGGGTTTCAACTAAGAGTTTACAAGTTAAAGAAAATAATGAGATTAAGCCAAAGTATTTTCTAATTAAAGGAATTAGAATTTTTACAAGCAAAATGAAGGATTTTTGGAAGTTAATTACACAAGATTTTCCAAAAATAAGGAAGAGGAATTTTAAAGTAAAATTGGTAAGCAAGCCGATTACGAACGGTAACCGGATATTATATCCGAGTTATAAACCCAAGGATAACCAAGGGTTGACTAAAGGTTGACCCAAGGTTAATTAAGGTTAATCTTAAGGGTTACCCAACATAACCCTAAGAGATACCCACATGTATATTTGGGCTAAGATTTAAAGGGTTAATGGGAATAACCCAATAACAAGGATGTATGAGCAAAACCCAATAATAGAACAAAACTCTAATCAAAAAGGTTACCCAAAGTAACCTCTTAAGGATTTATCAAAACTCGATAGAGACTGAAGATTAAGATGGCCAAGATGGATATCAAGTATAAGGGACATACAACCAAAAGTAGATGTGAATGTTGGTAGGTCACCAACACCTTACGAAAGGATCCTGATCCTATATTTTTGGTATATCAGGAAAGTGAATTGCTGTTGCCAATAAATTTAAGGAACGCAATTTTAAGGATACGGCACTAGAGGTAAGTACAAACCTCACCTGCAGTATGAAAGCTAGTAAATTACGTTCAAATATGTGGTTTTCAAATATGCTGCAATATGTTGTGTGCTATATCTATGAAATGCTATGTTTATAAAAAGTGTTATTTTTGCAAAATGCTATGTTTATAAAAAGTGCTATTTTTACAAAATGCTATGTTTATAAAAAGTGCTATTTTTGCAAGATGCTATGTTTATAAAAAGTGCTATATTTGCAAAATGTCATGTTTATAAAAATGTCATGATTGCAAATGCCATGAATGAAAAGAATGCCATGCCATGTTATGAATGAGATAAAAAGTATGTTATCATATAGTGACATCATAAGGTATGTTCACTAAGGATAAATAACATTGTAAGAAATCACAAGTAAAGTGTCGTACCGACCTCCCATAAGGTGGAGGATTTTTCATGTTCAAGTAAAGGATTCACTCTCTCGTTGATGCAGGAGGGTGTAATCACACAATGTTCCCAGAGCAGTTAGGGACCTTGCAACCCCTAACTGTATCTGGAGGCGTGCTAAATAAATGATGGTACGTACACTATGGGGCCCATAAGAAAGATAAGTAAGTTAAAAGAAATGCATAAATGGAACATAAATGGTTCATGCATATGCATATGATGATGTATGTTTTCAAGATGTTTTAATTGTTTTGTGAGATTATGTTTGTGCTTACTGAACGAAAGCTCATCAAGTTATATTTCATACTGTAGGTAAGAAACCTGAAGTCTGAATGGTGGGCAGTGTGTGGAATATGTGGCGGCGGATAAAGGCGGTATGAATACCACTACGCATAGTTTCCGCAACCTATTTTTAAGTTAAGAAGCTTTGTATCAAGTATGTATGATAAAGACAAATTATGCTTTACGGTATTTTGGAACTAAAGGCCTTAAGTAAACTTTTACTTAAGTAGTAATGATATATTGCTAATGACAAATGCTTTTATAAGTATGTTTCAAAAAAAAAAAATATGTATTCCTAATTTTCAAGTAAAGTTAAGTGAAGTAAATAAGGTGGCGGCCCTACGTAGTAAGGGGGCGTCACATATGTTATGTAAGACACGTTAAGTATGCATGTATGTATGGTAGCGGCCTGCGTTAGGCAGGTCGTTACAAAGAGAATATGATAAGAATAAAAGTTATAAGTTATGACCTTGGAGGTGGTTGGAAGGTCACTCTCCCAACTCCCCATTGGTTGCTCTTATATGGTTACGACATAGGAGCTTTTAAGTAGACAATACATGTATATAATGAAGCATAATTGAACACACATAGATCACATACATTTTTAAACATTCATGTTGTTACATGTGATGATATGATTTTATGAAAATATTTTGTGAGGTATTGTTTATACCTGTTGAGCGAAAACTTATACATGTGTGTTCGGCTGTAGGTAACGCGGGTAAGTAACCCACCACTTAGATGATTTCTGGACTAACGAAACTGTGTGCAGGCGATGAAGAAAGGGCGTAGGATACCACCACGAACTTAATTTTCACATTTAGACTTCTTAAATTATCTTGTATCGACTATATTTATAGCTATGTATTTAATATTTTGGTACTAATAAACTAGTAGGAGTACTTTACGAGAAAAAGACTTTAGAGTATTTCCTTTTAACTCACATGACATTATAGCTTTTTAAATATTATCTAAGTAAGAATTTGAATAGAATGTTTATTATTTAGATATTTCAATTTCCTTAATTAAAATTTTAGTTTATTGAACTCTTCAAGTACAAGTATAATCTGTAACAAATAAAAATAAAAATAAAAATAAAAAAAATATGTATTTCTGAAACCTTACATAAGTAAGTGTTAAGACTAAATGAATTGAGAACGAGTAAGTTAGTTAACAGTCTAAAAAATCGGATTGTTACAATATAGGAGCCGAAAATGTTCAACCATCTTTAAATATCTATATATATTTGTTAGAAACTGAAAATTATTCCCTAAAAAAATTCGAAAAGTATTCTAACAAAATCTCTCAGGCAACCAGCGCCCATGATTAGAGCTAGAGAAGTTGCCATCTTTGTTGAAATCCAAAATATATATTTATATTTATATATTTTATGCTCACATTTAAAAAAAAAAAAGTAGTCTAAAATATCTCTTCAATGACCGGCACTAAAGACATCTGATCATCTTTGTTGAAATCTTAAAAAATATACAAATAAATAAATCCGGTAGGAAAAAAAGACATTCTAATAGAATCTCTCTAGCAACTGACACAGATGACCGGAGCAAAAGATTTTTAAAAATAATTTAACAAATATAAAGAAGAAACAAAGAGAATTAGAGAGGGAGAAAACTTATTTTGTTCATTTATTATTTTTTTCTTTTTAATTGTTCGATAAAATGTTATTGAATCGCATAAACATAAAATTTAATGTTAGAGCATCTCAACTGTAATACTAAATTATTGTGCCAATTGTAAATTTTAGTATTTGGATGAAAAAATAATAATAATAAAACTCCCAAATGGAGTGATGTCTTTCATGTCAAATTTTTCAAATGTTAAACTTTGTGACAAATGTATAGGCAATGTCAAATTTAATATTTGATTCTTATTAATTGTTGCATTAACCTTTTCATGTAATTACGAAATCATTTTTATTTGTAATTTATTTAAATATTAAAAGTTTGCATTTGTAAGTTTTAAAAACAATAATAAGGATAAAAAGTAGAAATAGCATAAGAAATAAAATTATGCATTGGTTTCCTCAAAAAAATTTATTCATTGGAGTATAAAAGTTAAAATGCTTCTTATTTTCACAATCTTTTGTAACAAATATATTACTAACGTAGATAAATGTATTGAAGATGGTCTTATACTAAGCACAAATATAAAAAGGTGTCATATTTGCGGCAATCATGTAAATCATCCTTCAATAAAAGGGTTTTCTTTTTTTTTTTTTTGGAAAAAAAAAAAAACCCTTTTGTGGTGCTCTCACACTCCTGTCCCACTAATCTTTATACTTTTAAGACCTCGAGATTCCATTTCATCAGCATCACAACTAAACAGTTAATTCCATTTCTATTTATGCTAAAAAGTAGAAATAGCATAAGAAATAAAATTATGCATTGGTTTCCTCAAAAAAATTTATTCATTGGAGTATAAAAGTTAAAATGCTTCTTATGTTCACAATCTTTTGTAACAAATATATTACTAACGTAGATAAATGTATTGAAGATGGTCTTATGCTAAGCACAAATATAAAAAGGTGTCATATTTGCGGCAATCATGTAAATCATCCTTCAATAAAAGGGTTTTCTTTTTTTTTTTTTTTGGAAAAAAAAAACCATTTTGTGGTGCTCTCACACTCCTGTCCCACTAATCTTTATACTTTTAAGACCTCGAGATTCCATTTCATCAGCATCACAACTAAACAGTTAATTAATTATTAGCTTACTTCAAAATCGACTTCAGTTAGTGGGAACAAGTTTACTTCTTATTTGACCAACACTATTACCAAACAAATGTAAAAAATAATTGAAATTTTTAAAGCTTTTGTTGAAGACCGAGAAAAAAGTGATCACCAAGGAAATTCAGCAGCAAGGAGGGAAATTACTTCAAATGACCAAAATGTTGTAGTTTTACGTTTCGTTTCGTTTCGTTTCGTTTTTTGTTGGCCCCACACGGAGGGAGTGTGGAAGTCTGCAAGTGAATATGCCCTATACGTTTATTCTCCACGTACCATCTTTTCTAGAGAAGCTTTGAGCATTACTGGCTGGATATAGTCTTTTCTGCAATTTCTTTCACAAATATTTCTCATCATGGCTTGTGGCATGGAAATTTTGACTTCCATCTTGGCTTCAGCAGTGACCGAGATTGGCCAATGTTTATGTGTATGCATTTGTCCTAAGATCAAGTCCACTGTCCGATTGAATCGGAATCTCCGAGATCTGCAAAAGGAGGAGAGCAAGTTGGTGGATCTTAAGAAAGAAGTCGAGAAACAACTGGAGTCAGCAGAGAAAATTGAAAGATCACCTACAACTGAAGTGAAAAATTGGCTTAGAAATGTGGGTGAGTTTGTCGCCGAGGTGAATTCTGTGCGAGCAGCTGCGACGGTGAATGACAACAGTCCCTGTGGTTGCCACTGTCATTGCAGTCAGCGGGTTAGACTCGGTAGAAAAGTCGGAAGATTGCTCAAGGAGGTGGAAAAGCTGTTAAAAGCTGGCAACTTCCATGATGGCACGGTCTCCGTCGTTGATGATTCGGCAAAACCAGTTGAGTACATTCCTGGACCTTCCATGGAATATCAAACAACTGCATCAAGAAATTTAGCAGAACTTACAGAAAAGTTAGAGGACAACAATGTTCGGAGAATCGGTGTATGGGGCATGGGAGGGGTGGGTAAGACCACCCTGGTAAGGAACATGAACAACAATCTCAATAGCACTTCTTCGGATCAGCGCCCTTTTACCATTGTCATTTGGATAACAGTGTCCAAGGAGGTCGACTTGAAAAGGGTTCAGAAAGAAATAGCTAAAAGGCTTAATTTGAAGTTGGAAGCGGAGGAGAGCATTGAAAGATCGGCTGGTCGACTTCATCAAAGACTGGAGAAGGAAAAGTTTCTCCTTATTCTAGATGATGTCTGGAATGACATTGACTTAGATTGCTTGGGTATCCCACAACCTGAAACTCACAGCGGTTCAAAAATACTATTGACAACTCGATTAGCGGATGTTTGTCAGCGGATGATGGTCGATGTTGAAGTAAAAGTGAATGCTCTCAGTGGCGAAGAAGCTTGGCAACTGTTTAGTCAGAAGGCTGGAGAGATAACAAGTCTGGAGCATATTGAGCCGATTGCAAGAGAAGTTGCTAGAGAATGCTGCGGATTGCCTTTGGCTCTCGTTACCGTGGGAACTGCGATGAGGGGAAAGGAGAGGGTAGAGCTGTGGAAACATGCCTTGAAGGAATTGAAAGGATCAGTCCCATGTATAAGCGGTGTCAAGGACAAGGTGTACAACTCTTTGAAGTGGAGTTATGACTCGTTACAAGGTAACGACACCAAATCCTGTTTCTTGTATTGTGCTTTGTATCCGGAGGATTTCTCAATTGGGGTTAGTGAGCTACTACAGTGTTGGTTGGCTGAAGGCTTGATAGATGACAAACAGAACTTTGAGGAGTTTGTCAATAATGGCGTTTTTGTAATTGAAACTCTGAAAGACGCTTGTCTATTAGAAGATGGTTCTCGGGTGGGCACCGTGAAGATGCATGATGTGGTTCGAGACGTGGCTATATGGATCGCATCATCAACTGAGGAGAATGATTCTAGATCCCTAGTTCGCTCCAGGATTGGTTTGACTGAGATCCAAGAAGTGGATTTATCTGAAGATTCTGTTAAAAGGGTTTCTTTCATGAATAACAGAATAAGTAGGTTGACTTCTTCCGAGCCAAAACGATGTTCAAAGGCCTCAACCTTACTACTACAAGGGAATCCAATTGAGGAAGTTCCTGACATGTTCCTTCAAAGATTCCCCGCACTAAAAGTCTTGAATGTTAGCAGAGCTCGCATCAAGTCGTTGCCTCCTCTTCTTCAATTGGGTGAACTTCGTGCTTTTATTCTTCAGAGTTGCCCCAACTTTTACAGATTATCTCCACTGGGAGCGCTAGTAAGTCTTCAGGTGCTCGATTTCCATGCCTCTAGTATTGCAACTTTACCCGAAGAGATGGGTAACTTGATCAACTTAAGGCAAGTGAACCTATCTCATACTCCCAACCTCCATTTTATTCAAGCTGGCGTTGTGTCCAAATGGGTTCTTTTAGAGTTTCTAGACATGACAGCTAGTGGTTACTCTTGGCGTACCAAACAAAAAGCCCGAAAAGGAGAAGCAACTTTGGAAGAGCTTTTGTCACTTGATCACTTATCTTGCTTGTCTATTGTGTTAGGTGACTTCTCATGTTCGGATCCTGAATATCTATTGACCCGGATAGGCAGAATAAGGATATTCCACTTCACAGTTGTTTCGGTGCAGCGCTACGTTTTCACCTCAGGCAAGCATGATAAGGGGAAGGTGACAATAAATTATTTTAGGGGTATTTCTTGGAACCCTGAAAAGATAGGATGGTTGTTAATTAATGCAACCTCTCTGGTCTGGAATCCAGTTCTCGACTTCATTCACGATCTCAACTTCGTCATTCGAGGCTTATTGTCTGTCAGATCGGTTGGTAGAAGTAGTTTAGTAGCGTTAAAGTCCCTTACTATCAACAACGTTGGTAGGTATAGTTTATTTTCAACAACAGGAAGTGACGTCCCTGACTTGCTACCAAACCTCGAGGAACTTTCTCTCGACAGCATAACCTCTCTGAAAAGCATCTCGGAATTGGTTGACCATCTCGGTCTCAAGCTGTACAAGCTGAAGACTCTTCTAGTATTCAGGTGTCCCCAATTGAAATATCTTTTTTCTGGTGAAAACTTTAGTCCTCAAATGCCAAATCTTGAGCTAATGACGGTGAGCAGATGCAGCGAGTTGGTGAAGCTGTTTGATTTCAATTTAGTTATTCCAAACTTACGGATACTGAAATTGGACAGCCTTTCAATGCTAAGGGATCTCTGCGTTCCAGGAGAGTCATGGCCACGGCTAGAGAAGGTTTATGTCTTCCGATGTTCACTCCTCAGAAGCCTACCTCTTAATATCGGAAATGCAAATAGCATACAAGAGATAAGAGGAGAATCACAATATTGGTGGAGCCAATTGAAATGGGACGATGAAGAAACAAAATCACGCCTGCAACAATGTTATAATACAACTGCACAAGGTCGCTCCGGTCAATATCGAGAAGGATTTGAGCTCCAAGATGACTACTCCTTTTTTAGGATGTGTTACAGTTCAGGAAGTTATGGAAGGAAAACTTTGATTTGAAGGTAAAGGAGAACTTGCCACCCCGTTTTATTTATTTATTTATTTATTTTTAAGTTCAATGCAATTATTTTTAATTATCAAAGGTCAGCATGTATCAGTTATTGAGTTTTCAACGTAGAAAAGTTGTATTTAAGTGAGAAAAATGGGTGAATTTGTTGCTTACTGTTGTGGCCATGCATGTTGTAACAGCGATGACAACACTGGAAAGTAGGAATCAAACCCCGAATGATGTGGAAAAGAGGTGACGAGTTGTATGGATCGCCGCGAGGATGTGTTCTGCTTAGAGGAATGTGAGAGAGGACGGTGGATTCGACTTGAGAAAGTCTGACGGTGAAAAAGAGCGACAACTTTATGTTTTGGATTCGTAATTCATGTTTTGGATTTTAATGCATGTCTACTTTATGTTTTGGATTCAGAATTCATGTTTTGGATTTTAATGCATATCTACTTTATGTTTTTTGTTTGCTTTCTTCTTCTTCTTGCGTTTGGTGTTAAATGTATCTTCCATTACGGACGTTATTGTCTTCTTCTTCTTTTTTTTTTTTTTTTTTTTTTTTTTTTTTTTTTTATATATATATGTTCTTTCTTTCTGTTTCTCAAATATTGATTTCTATGTGATGTTCTTTCTCTCGTTTTTTAATGGTTACATTTTCAGAATTTTTATTTTCTTTTTATTATTACTATTATTGTTATTATTATTAATTTTTGTCTCTCGCTCCTTCGGTGTCTCCTTTAAGCTCTTGACACCCGTGGCAGAGGTAAACCAACTGGCAAGGTATGGCGGAGCTATGAAGGGCCAGCAATCCTCACTGATTTTTTGAAAAACTAAATTTGAGCTTTTAAAAAAACTCGGGACTCCTCCATCTATAGCCACTAAGATTAATTATAACGACCGATGTCTTCCTATGGTATAATATTTTCCATTTTAAATTTCGTGTCCATACGATTTTATTCTTGGAATTTTACCCCAAAAGACTTTATATGGACCCAACCCAATTAAACACTTGAGAATACGCTCTGAACTTGTGTCTTAGACTTCAAATAGAGTTGGTGCAGGTTTCTGTCATTATCATACTAAATAAAGACTTGAGTCATTACATTAATTTTTATGTTATTGATCTTTCTCCTTTTTATTTTTATTTCTATTTCTATTTGTTATATAATTTACTTAACTCTATTTTACTCATGAGCAATCGCAATATATTTTTTTAAAAAAATCTTCTTGACACACACACATATAGATACATACATATATATATATATATATTTAAAAGCTCTTTTATAAGGGAAATTGTAGCATGTAACATATTTTATAGGTACTTTTGAAATTTATAGCATGTATTTTAAAAGATGATAAATTATATATTATCGACTAAATCCTTGAATTTTTTAATAAATAACATATTTTTAGTTAATTTATAAGAACAGATTATGCACCCAATTTCACGTTAGAGAGAGAAAGAGAGGAGGAGGAGGAATGTTTTCTTTCTTTTTCTTTTTTTTTTTAATATTAAATGATCGTAAATTTAATTACGTTGTTTATTATTATGTTTAAAATTTTATGCTATAATTTATTATTACACTCTTTAAAAAGGGGAAGATTGTGATAGAGCTCATTATTATCATTTAGTAACTTTATCGATAAAGCTCATTTTATAGATCGTTTGATTAATTTTAATGGTTTAATTATTGCTGATAATTATAATGTACCTTAGACTATAGTATTATAGACTAAAAAATTTAAAAAAAAAAATAAAAGAAACTAAAAAAACACCGGCGACCTTCCATTGGTGAACACCCCCCCTCCTCGCTCCTAGACCCCGATGAGGAGCCTATCCCTACCGACATATCCATGGCGACCTAGTCCCCCCCCCCCTACCCCACACATGTTGGAAACAACTCCCCTCCCCTCCAACTACACCAGATCCGTGCATCCCCCTCAACGCCGGCAACTAGCTCCCCACTACCCTGTGCCAGATCCTCTTCCCCCCACCCACCAAACGCCGGCGACAACCCCCCTCCTCCCACCCGCACCAGATCCATGCGTTCCCCCCCCCCCCCAATAACAGTGACGAGCCCCCTTTACCCCACGCAAGATCCGTGCTCCCCCCCCACCATGGTGGCGACGAGCCTCCCTTACCTCCACCCTAGATCCGTGCCCCCCCACGTTGGCAATGAGCCCCCTCCACCCCACGCCAGATCCATGAATGCACCCCCCGACGCTAACAACGAGCCCCCCCTCGTGCTAGAACCGTCCCCCACCTCGTACCAAATCTGCGTGCCACCCCCCGACTAGCCACCTATGCAGAAATTGGTGTCGAGCCCCCCCCCCCTTGACGCCAACAAAACCAGCGACCAGCCCCCTGCCGATGTCATGCCAATAAAAGAAGTTTTTTATTTTTTTTTAATTATTTTTTTTAATTTTTTAGTCTATACTAGTATGAGATAAAGTGCATAATAATTACCATACACAAACAACATATTAGTCGTTTAAGTACATTTTAACAGATTAAAAATGAATTCTACTGATATGATATATAAAAATGACTCTACCGCAGCCTTTCCCCTTTAAAAATACTGCCCAGCTCTTTCCTCCCTTTTTTTTTTTAATAAAGTAGTCTTTTTTTTTTTTAGTAAAATATAAAGTATTTTTATTGGGGAACAATCTGTGGTAGAGTTGCCATGAGATTAACTATCCATAGGACTCCGTGGAATGGCTATAAACTCATGGATTCCTGACGTGTATGGTTAAAAATTGTCATGAGGATATGCTGGGCTACACCAAATCTAAGCCCATTTCCTTTTCTTTCCCTTTCCTTGTCTCTCTCTCTCTCTCTCTCTCTCTCTCTGTTTTTTTTTTTAAGTTCAATGCAATGCATCTGTTATTGAGTTTTCAACGTAGAAAAGTTGTTTTTAAGTGTCAAAAATGGGTGAATTTGTTCCTTACTGTTGTGGCCATGCATGTTGTAACCGCAATGACAACACTGGAAAGTAGGAATCAAACCCGAATGATGTGGAAAAGAAGTGACGAGCCTGATAAATTACCGCGAGGATATGTTCTGCTTGCTTAGAGAGTTAGAGGAATGTGAGAGTTAGAGTCTGATAACGAATTTCATTTATGTGTTTGTTTAAACTCATAATGAAAATAATTATTGTAAATTTATTCTGAAACTCATTCTTAGTTGTATTTTTTAATTTAAAAAACGATTAGTTTGTACATTTTGGTACAGTATTATCAATTGTAATTAAACTAAAAATTGTAATACTAGGACAATAAAATAATAAACATAATTTGTATAGTGATTTTTGTTTAAGAAAATCAAAATGTATGTAAATTTTAATTAAAATAAGCAAAAAAAAAAATAAGTGGGTCAAAAAAAGATACATTTTCTTTTAGTAGAAAAAATAAATTTTTTACTTATTCTAAAAAATTTAGGTAACTATACAATGTTAGATAAATAAAATAAGATATATGTGGTAGTTTGACACAAATATTAAAGATTAAAGGGGTAGTTTGACACAAATATTAAAGATCAATGGGCATTTTGACTCAAATGCAAAGATCATGGGGTATTTTGACATAAAAACAAAGTTCATGGGACATTTTTACATTAAAGATAACGAAAAAACTAACAGTAACTAATTAAAGCGGCAAATTGACACAAATATTGAAATTTAGAGAGTGTAATAGGTACATATCATAGTTCAGGGGCATACTAACCCTAGGGACAAAATTCAGATTGTCAAAGCTACAATTACTCCAGTAAAATCAATGCTCGAACAAACAAAAAACATGTAGCTGGGAAGGAAATATGCTGCAAACCTCTACAAAAAAAAAAAAAAAAAAAAAAAAAAAAAAAAAAGGGCCATGATAGTCGTTACTTCCCAAACGACATCAACTACGTTCCCATTTGTTCATTTTGCCCCCAAAATTCGTCACCTTATGACAAATTATTTTTAAAATTTTTAATTTTGATAATTTTCTCCTAAACTTTCTAAATTATTGTATAATATTCTGTTTTGTTAGCTTTATATTAAATCAAAGAATATAAGGTTTTCATGAGACTAATCTTGAGCCGAATTTTCTTGATTCCGATCCAAATCTAGATAATCAGTTTCATAAGCGGTCTATTTTTATATCTTGTCTCTTTAAGTGGAATTCTTTTTTTTTTTCTCCTTTCCATTCACTCGTATCTCTTCCGTTTCATCGATTTTTTCCGGATCCTCCTTTTCTTCCGAAAAAGGGAAGGAGAAGGATCTTCTTCGGTGGATCCCTCTTGTTCCTGTTTAGTCCCTTTTGTTTCTGAAGTTTTTTTAATTTGTAAGATTTATATTAGTGTTTGTATTAGATGTATGAGGGTTTTCAGTGATCAATTTAATTGGATGTTAAACCCATAATTTGAAAAGTTCATATGATAAATTATCAAAATTAAAAATTTTGGGGTAAGTCGTCAAATGATAGCATATTTGGAGGAAAATAGTGCTAAATACCATGGACAGATGTTCATAAAATACCATAGAAGGGAAAACAACACATATAATTAACCAAATAGAAACGGCAATTCAGTGTCTCTCCCCCTATTTCGAAATAAAGTTTAGGAACTAATCACGGCTTTAAAATTGAACTTCTTGGCATGTGTTTGAAACTTTTTGCCATCTTTCTTTTAACTTTGTAGGCTTTTCGTGCTTACCACTAAAGTTGGTCTTTGAAAAGGCATTAATAAAGAGAAAATTAAGGAAATAATTGATTTTAGACACCCTGTTATATTTACGTCATCTCATTTTTCATCTCTTATATATATGTGTATATATATATATATATATTTAACACGGGTGGAGGAATTCAAATTCTACACTTTTTATCTTTAAGTGGAGTTAGGTGTGATATTAGAGCATTTGCAATTCAAAATAGCAAAATGATATAACTTTTACACCAAAATGGTGTAACTTTCACATCAAATAATAAATTCATCTTCAATCCATTATACCAATTTTAATGCCAAAAAGAATATTCCATGTATATTCCTTTTTATATCTCTTTTTATATTCATTTTTACTAACTCCATAATATTTATTGAATTTACAAATTTTGCCCACATGTAACTTTTTTTTCACATATTGATCGAATAAAATAAATTTTATTATTTAACAATGGCGTAGTAAATAATAAATTAACAAATTACATTTTCTTAACTAAAATGGCCCACTTATCATTGATATGTTAATTTTAAAAATTACATTTAACAAAAAGTTGTGAACAAAACATTTCATTTAATAACTAAACATCAAAGCAAAAGTTAAAATTAAAAAAAAAAAAAAAAAAAAAAAAGACAATGATATTTTTTTTAATCCTCTGAATTAGTATACTCCTCCCACAAATGATCAATTAATGCATTACGAAGCACAAATTTATTTTGTTAACAAAAGCCAAATTAGAAAATGGGGTAACAATTGAAAATCAAATTTTATTTTGTACTCTTTTTGAAAAAAAAACAAACAAAAAACAAAGAAAAAAAAAAAACAAAACAAAAAACAAAAGTCACACCAGATTTGAATTTGCGTTTCCACTGTTCACAGTAAGCAAAATCACAACCAAATGGTGTTGGATTTGCCGGCTGGTTGGAGAAGCCCACGCACGCCACTTCAACATTTCCACTTAATTTTCACGTGGTTTGGAGATGGCCTTGTCGCTGAAATCATTTTTCTCTTATATTTATGTCTATTGTAATTTTTCTTACTTTTATATGTATTAATTAATTTTTTTTTTCTTTTTGTCCCCAAGTTTTTTTTTTTTTTTCCTTATCTGTCTCTTCGCTTTCTCTCCTCTTTCTCCTTTCGTTCCTTCCTCTCTTCTGCAATATCTCTCTCCGGCCATTGTCTCTCATCCCTTTCCTCCCTCGCCGGCCATCTCCGTCTTTTCCTCCTTATTTCTGTCTGGCCGTTTTCTTCCCTCTCTCTCTATCCTACTTCTTCAGGTGCGTGCGTGTGTTTATGTGATGGTATTCTTGCATAATGAATACGGTAAACCAAATTCTATGTATAATTGTATCTCTCAAGGTAATACTCAATAGGCCTGGCAAATCGTGTTCGCGGGCCGTGTTCGGGCCGGCCCGATTACGGCACGACACGATTAGCCTAAACACGAACACGACACGATTAATAAACGGGCAGCATGACACGACACGCGAACACGATTATTAAACGGTCCAGATTGGGTTGGCACGAAAACAAACACGTTTATGACTCATTTAACACGAAAAACCCGTTTACGACACGAACACGTTTATGACCCATTTAACATGAAAAACCCGTTTATGGCCCGTTTAACATAAACTTTCAAATTTCAATCAATTTTCTTTCTAAAAGCTAAATTATTTTTCTTTTAGAGTAACAGCTAAATTAGGAGTGGTAAACAGCTAAATTATTTTTCTTTTAAAATAACAACTAAAAGTTTAACCATTTTTTTTATAGTGTAAAAAAGCATATGGAGAATACATTGTAATTGAAGTTATGAAAATGAGTCGATGTTTAGAGTTGAAATTATATGTTTTTATAAAAATAAATTATAATAATTTAAAAAATATATAAAAATTTAAAATATAGTAAGAAAAATATAGTAATATGAATCTTAGATTATTATTTTTGTATATGATAACAATAACTTTTTTGTAATAAAAAAGAAAGGAAAAAAAAATTGTTTAGAATCTATCCAGAACCTTCTAAGAAAATAGAAAAGATTGGGTTCTATTTTGTAGGAATTTTACGTGTCATTAGTTTTATGGATTATGCATAGGGCCGGCAATTACGGAGAAAATGCATAGGTTTTTATTTTTGAAAAGACAGAGATAATGCTCATTTTTCTAGGAATCCAAATACATAAAAAAATGCAAAGAATTTCTGCATATAAAAAATTCACCTTTGGTGAGCAAAGACTTATCGAGCTCGAGAAAGAAGCGATGGCCAAGCATTTAATATTAGGTTTACTATTTTATATTATTAACTAGTTAAATATAAATATAATTCATTTACTATTTTATATTATATTATTATTAACTAGTTAATTATAAGATTATTATTTTATAGCAGAAGCAACATCTCCTAACTTCTGATTTATGTTGTCTCAGTAGTGAAAATTTTTCAATAATTGTTTTCTGATATTATATTAAACACACAAATAGGTATATACTTGTTATAAAAGAGCTTTAGAATAGTTTGAAAATTCTAACATAAACGTGTTAAACGTGTTAATCGTATTAGCCCATTTCCGGCACATTTATTTTCGTGTTAAACGTGTCGACCCAATTATTAAACGTGCGGTCCAAACCCATTTATTTCGTGTCGTTCTCGTGTCGTGTCTGAAATTGCCGGCCCTAATACTCATGATAATGAGGAATTAATTAAGTTTAGAGTGGACTTATTGACACATCCTTTTTAACTCTCCGTACCCTATTCTAAACACACACCCCTCTTAAATTTAAAATACTTGAATTTACGTATTACATAACAGTTTTATTTCAAAATTATCCCTAACCTCTTTTATAAAATAAAAAGTACACAACTACTTCAAATTTCTTTTCACACCTACCTTTTTTATTTTTGTTTATTTTAGAGCTTCTCTACATTTGAATATCTGCAAAGGAAGAAGAACCAAACTAGTAGAAAAATAATGTGTCACATTATAACCTACAATTCATATTTTGAGATTCTTTGAAACAAAAGAAAAAAAAAATATTCAGAGGTTGTGGAGTTCTTTTTTTATTACATAAGAGTGAATTCATTTATATAATCTCTTTGTTAATATGAAGAAGTATTATTACATTTAGTAGAGACATAATCATGTAAATATATTCAATAAATTCAAAATAAAAAGTGCACCCTTAATCTATTTGTTGATTAAATTAAAATTTTCACAAGAAAAAAATTTAAAAAAAAAAAAAAAAAGGCAAACCACACAAGTAATTCATATATATATATATATATATATATATATATTTAGCCCAAATAAAAAACAAAATCATATACAACCAAAAAAAAAACACAAACTAAGGATCAACAATATATAATCCAAAAATATATATATATATATATATATAGATATAACTACAACATACAAGAAAAAAAAAATTAATTGCCACATAAAAAGAAATACAATATACAACAAAAACAAAAATCAATGGCTACATTTAGCATACATTGTATTTTTTTGGACTACTTATTGAAGAGTCAAAATTATGGTGAAACTAGAGTTCTGTTATAGGTTTCAAAATAGTTATAATAATTATAAGTTGTATATCTGGGGATTTGATACATAGGTGTGTGTGGAATAAAAATATAATTGATATTCATTACAGAATAGAACTTTATTTATGTAATTAAGTATATAATATTTGTCCTTTCATGTCATTTTGTTTGTGGGGTTATTATTATTTTTTTTCATAATTAAGAATTTAGTTATAATAGGGGGTGTAAAGAGTCAAAATAAGTGTGTCAATGAACCACCCTTAACCTTAATGTCAAGATGACATCTCATACATAGTTTCAGAGTCTATTTTATATCACATCATAAATAATTACTTGGTTTATTTTGTGTGTTCTGTCAATATGTGTTTAAGGTGGTTATGTGGTTAATCATTGTGTTTGACGTCCTTTTTTTTTTTTTTTCTTGGTGGTTTTTGCACAATGGTGATATAATGTGCTTTGGTTTTTTCAAATGTTAATTCATGGGAATTCAGTTGTATAAAAAGGGAAAAAATAATCTGGCACAATGTAATAACTAGTTTTTACGATATTACGATTTCTTTATATAGAAATTTAAGCTGTACCATAAAGGTATTTATGAAAAAGCCTGATTAGGGTTTTTATTTAATTTTGTGAGTTTTTATGATTTTATAAGACTAAAAAATGATTGCTTAGTCAAGCATATGACCTTTTGAGCAAAAAGGTAGAAAAAATTTTACGATTTTATGATGGTCAAAGTTTGACCAGAAAAGTCAAAGTTTGACCAAAGAAAGTCAAAGGATTGACTATGACGGTACTATATGTATGGCAAGCAGTATAGAAAATATACTACAAAAAACCGTCATTACGGACAAGATAGTAAGAATAAGATTCAAAACCACTATAGAAAAATCAAGCACAATATTTAGGACATTAAGGGCTAAATGGCTTAAAGTTATAAGAAAAATTTTTACGCAATCTAATTATACATAGATAAATTTTGAACTGCAGTCTAGTGTAACAATACTGTATTATTAGTGAGAAGAGTATTGAAAATATCTGTGTTAGCATGAAAATGGACTGCATATTAAGAGAAAAGCCAACCAAGGCCTAGAATGAGGACACCTCACCATGAGATAATTACATAATTTTTGGAATTAAGGAAATTGTGGAAAGAATTCATGTCTTGTTCACCGAGACACCTCATAATGGCCGGCCACATGTAGGGGCTAATGGGCAAATATTTTTGTTTCAAGGATTTATAAGTAAATTTTGGATTAAAAATAAATCCAAAAATTAATTATGTTTCACCTATAAATAGGTGAGGGGGGCTCATTTAGTTCTCAAAAATAAGAAAACACCCCCAAACCATGCCCAAAATAATTGCCCACTCTCTCCCCCCTAAAATCTGAAACTCAAAAAAACAAAAAAACAAAAAAAAAGAGAAGAAAGAAAATGCTAGGGTGGTGATCGGATTTTGGTGAAGTACAAAGAAAGTGGCCGAAAATTTTGGAACCCCATCAAGCCTAAGGAGGTCAGTTGTGGTGGAGAGCAAGGGAAAAAAAAGTGTGAACCAAATCTAGTTCAACTTTGGTGATTGATTAAGGTAAATTTCCTTTGGTACCCTAAGCCTTTCAATTTAAGTTGCAATTGGAAATTTAAGTGTATTTTCAAGATTGGATTGTAAGAGCATAAGCTCATTCTATTTCCATTGCCCTAGTTTAGAAATTTTTAGATTTGTGCTTGATTAGGTGATTAGGTGGTTTTGATTCACAAGTTATGCATGATTACGTGATTAGGGTTACATGATTCTAGGGTTTGCTTGTCTGCTTTATGATATGATTGTATGTCTCCAATATGTTTAAGAATGTTGTAGGTTATGTATGTTAGGTTATTAGCTTATGATGAATGGTTATGCAAACCCAAAAGTTTTACAAACCCTAGTTTGATGCAAGAACACCCAAGGGTTTGCATGTGAATGCATGGTTATGTGTGTGATGCCCCGACCTTACCATCCAGGGGCGTCGTCGCCTTACTTACTTTACCTTACTTTACTTAAAATTTAAGAATACCTCGAAGAAAAATTCGGGATAAAATTTTTTTTTTTTTGAACATCGTTTTAAAACTTCTTTTAAACTTCAAAACTTGGATTTCATTTTAAAATCTTGACTTGAAACCCATACACAAAAATTGTGCATCGTACTTTGAAACATTTCATACATACTTTAACTTGACATTAAACATACATGAAAAACTTCATACTTAACATAATGCGGAAAATCTTGCGTAATGGTATCCCACACCGCCCTTCATTCGCTGCATCATCTCCAAGCCCACCAAGTAAGGCTACATGCCTTTTTATCTCTACCTGCAGTATTGAATATATCTGATGAGTTTTCGCTCAGCAAGTACAAACTTAAATCTCACAAAACATTTTCATTTAACATCTTGAAAACATACTTCATCATAAAACATATGCATGAACCATTTATGTTCATTTATGCATTCCTTTTTAACTTGTACTTATCTTTCATATGGGCCCCATAGTGTACGTACCCTTAACATATAGCGCGCCTCTAGATACAGTTAGGGTTTGCAAGGTCCCTAACTGCTCTAAGAAAAACATGAGTGATTACACCCTCCCGCATCAATGAGAGGGCGAATCCATAATTTGAACATAAAAATCTTCCACCTTGGGGGAGGTTGGTACAACACTTTACTTGTGTATTTTACCAAGTGGCTTATCATGAGTGAACATACTTTATGATGTCACAAAATCATTTCTCACGCATGCTCATGACATATTTTAACATAACATGGTCGCTTTAAAACATGGCATCGTTAAAATATGGCATTTTTTAAAACTTAAAACTCTTCAATCATGGCCTCATTAAAATATAATAGCTTTAAAACATAGCATCTTAAAAAGCATAGCATTTAAACATGGCATTTAAACATAGCATTTATATTTGAACATACATTATTATTTTTCCATACCACGGTGAGGTTTGTACTTACCTTAAGTTCTATGCTCTTGGCGTAACATTCCTCGAGATCCATCAACAGGTTCCTATTCCTGTTGCAATGGAGGTGTAAGATAAGGTTAACTTATCTTACCATAAACCATGACATATGATGTTGGTATCCTAACCAACATCCATGAGCAATCCTAGATGTGCGTGTTGTATGTCCCCTCTAATATCTTTTGTAAACCTGATTGGTCACTTCCTTCTTCTTGGGCTTATGTTTTACTTTTACTTGATCCGTAATCCATTGGGTTATTATCTTACCAATAACCCTAGGGTTTAGCCCAATCCATTAATCTTGGTGTCCTCTAGGGTTATATTGGGTAACCCTAAAGTCAACTTTTGGTCAACTCAAGTCAACATGTGGTCAACTAAGGTCAACCCCCTTTGGGTCTAACGTTGGGCTTTGGGCTTAGCCCTGTAACTCGGATATAATTCCGGTTACCGTTTGTAATCGGCTTGATTACCAATTTTAACCTTAAAACTCCATTTCCTTATTTTTGGAAAGCATTATATAATTATCTTCCAAAAATTCATTTATTTGTTTGTAAAAACTCTTTCTTCATTACCCTTGAAAATACTTGGCTAAAATCATCATTTTCTTTACTTCTTGGAAAAACGTGGAATTTCAAATCCGAACCTTTAAAATTCCACTTCTCTTCTTGAAAAATCTTATTTTCCTTTAACTTATGGAAAATTCCATTTTTCTTCAACTTGAACACTTTGGGTGAATAATCCCAAAATTCTTATAAAAATTCATTTTCTTAAAACGGGACTTCATAAAATCATTAAGGACTGAAAACTGCCATTGGAATAGTTTTCGTAGCTAAAATAGCGGGTTAGAACACTTTACATTTTTTTTTGAACACATTTTGTAAAACTTTGGTGCTGGGATTTTCGGATTCCCTGAGCACCCTTCGTAAAACTAACCCAATTTAAAAATCCGTTCATAATCTGAAAAACTTGTCTTCATGAAAGTTGTAGCTATCAAAAAATGCTAAAACTTTTGTGTTTTGCGAAAAATCCAGATCTGCCTAGATTAGTACCAGTTTTCGTTTGAAAGTGGCTGATCCTGAAAAACGGAGTGAAAACTGGCCCCAGAGGTCAGCCACGGGTTTTCATAAAAATGAAGGCCTTTGGAGCCTTATTTCGATATTCTGTTCACATTGCTCTCTAGTAAAAGTTGTTCCGAGCAACTTTTGTATTTTAACTTTTACCCCATTCGGCCTCTAAGGGCCTTATATTTTCACTTTCCCGAAACTGCCCAGATTTGAATCCGAGATGGCAGTTTCGGTTGCTTAATCCGGTTTACGTCTTAGTTCGCGGATTCTAACTCGACCGATCACATCGGGAGCTTAAACATAAATCAAGCAACATTTCTAACGTCCCATACATTCATCCATGTCCATCCATCACACCCATGCAGCCCACATAAGCCGAAAACCCTAGTCCTATGGGTTGCATGGTTCTAGCTCTTGAATTCATGAACAAGCATCACATTCTAGCAACCAATTTAGCCACTGCCCTAGGGTAGATTTTTGACCAAAACTTAGGGGACTTTACCAACACATCTAGTATGCATCCTAACTATTTTTCAAGCATAAAATCATGCAAGCAAATCATCACAAATAAGTCAACCAAACCCTAATCCTAATCAAGCACATACACCAAATCAAGGGCTGAAAAATAATGTGAACTTATGTCCTTACAAATCCAACTTAAATCATAAGAAAATGCTTAATCTTGAGCTTAACTTTAAGCTTGATTCAAGAAATTACCTTAACCCAAGTTAGGGTTTAAAAATCCCTTTGATCCTTCTTTGGTTCCATGCTCACGGATTTGATCAAGAAAATGGAATCCAAGAAACTTTTTGTTAGCTCTTTCTTGCTCATCAAAACCGAACCTTACAAGAAGAGAAAT
>CM046381.1:9914002-9940835 GCA_025413485.1 Ficus microcarpa
CCAAGTTTTTACTCACCTTTTCCTTCTCTCAATGCCCACGGATTTGGTGCTCAAAATGGGTCTCCATGGCTCTCAAAATCTCAAGCTTTCTCTGGCTCTCTCTCTTCTTGCCAAAACTGTGCACCCTTGAGATGGAAAACCCAAAAATTTCTCTTGGGATCTCTCTCTCTCTCCTTCTCCCTCTTGCTGCCGAGTATACCCAAGGAAAAATAAGAGCTTTGGCTCACTTTTTCCAACAAAAAGCACAAGGGATGGGAGTGTTTCTTTGATTGACCAAAGTGGTTGATAACTTGCCTTAAATTAAGGCTTTTGTCTCCTCCTTTTCTTGGCTTGCTGCTGCCGAAACTTTCAAGGGAGAAAGGCATGGGTTTGACTCATTATTTTAAGCAAAAGTGACTAGGGGATGGGAGACTTGTGATGGACAATAGTGGTTCAACTTTTCTCCTTAAAATGTGGCTTTAGTCTTGTCTTTCTTGTGCTTCTTGGCTGCCGAATTTTGTGAGGGAGGTTAGGGGCTGTTGGCTGCTGAAAATGTGGGGAGAAAAGGGGTAGATGACAGCCAATGGTTGGCTCTTGAAGTCCCTAGAAGATTTCCCCTACTTGCTCACCCTTTTGGCCCTTGAATTAAGGCTTTAAGTCATGTCTTGTTCCCATATTTTTTTTTTCTTTTTCCTTAGGCTGCAGCCGGATTCCTTGAGTGAAAAAAAGGGGGGTATGGCTGAAAAGGGGAGAGCCAAGTGGCATCCTTTGGGTGGTGGAGAGGGCTCCACACCTCACCAATTTAGCTCACACTTTTTCCCTTAAAAATAAGGGTCTTGTTGTCATTTTTCTTCTCCAAAATTAATTCATTTTTCATTTCCTTTGTGTCACACAGATATTAAAAATACTGTGCTCCATAATTTGATCCAAAATTCTTCCGTGTAAAATTGGACCGAAAACTTTCTTTCTCCAATTTTTCGGAGACCTTTTTGCCTTTAAATTTTGATTCGGTGTGCTTGATTTCTAAGGTGGTTTTTTTATGGCTTATTCTTACTTTCTTGACCATAAAAAGTCTTTGCAGTCTCTTTTTATACTGCATTTGATCATTTTCCGATGTCAACATTTTCGACCCGTCCTTGGTCAAACTTTGACTTTTTCGGTCAAGGTTGACTTTTTCGGTCAAACCTTTGACTTTCTTAAAATTACTTCCTTTTTCGTTCTTTTTCTTTCCTTTTCCACTAGTAGAAAATGTGGATACCACGACTGATATTCGACGACCGTTTTAAAAAAAACCGTCGTCGTAATTTCAGAAAAAACACGGAGCCGAAAAGCACACGAAGACCGTCGTGGAATCTTGAGATACCACGACGGTCAAAAAAGACCGTCGTGGTATCTCCGAGATACCACGACGGACATTGTGACCGTCGTGGTATCTGTCGGAGATACCACGACGGTCAAAGAGATACCACGACGATCGTATCTCTTCCTCGGATTCCGGATTCCAGGACGGAACCGTCGTGGAATCGTCACCAAAATTTCTGAACGCCGAGTGCTTGCCGTCCTAAATTTTTTCACAGCAACAAACCAGTCTCCCTATCCGAAAACCAAGTTCAGATTCCTCCGATTTCAGTCAATATACACCGTAGGACGTCACCAAAGGTAAGTGATAACTGATTAATTGTAGTCTTCTTGTCATTCTTTATGTGTGGGATCAATTTATATGTATGTTTTATATAAATCCACAAGGTGCATGCATGTTTCATTGTAGTTTTAGACGGTTTTGTTAGGTTGTATTGATTTTTTATTGTTGATTAATTAATGGGCGGGTTATATATAAGTATTTTAATTTTTGGATTATAGGATTTGCAAATCATGGATCGGAAATGGATGTGGTTTGATAGATTGTCCAAAGCATATGTAGATGGTGTTGAAGAATTTTTGTCATTTGCCAAAGCTCACATACAAGATGATAAGATTCCGTGTCCGTGTCAACTTTGTGGTAATCATAGATCTCATTCCATTGATAATGTTAGAGGGCATTTGCGCGCTTATGGGATTATTTGTTCTTATCAAACATGGTATTTACATGGTGAAGATTTTTTCGATATTAAATATACATCGACGAAGTCTAAAGGTAAAGAGCCTATTGTGGAGGAAGACGTTGGTGATAATATGTTCAATATGATTAATGATTTGGAAGAAAACTTTGTGCATCGACCGGAGTTATTTGAGGCAATGATTAATGATGCGGAGACGCCTTTGTATGTCGGGTGTACAAAATATACAAAATTAGGGGCATTAGTTAAATTATGGAATATGAAAGCGTCGGGAGGGTGGACGAATTCTAGTTTCACAACTCTTTTAGAATTTCTAAAAGATGTTTTACCGGAGGATAACAAGGTGCCACCTAGTATGTACGAGGCAAAGAAGACGTTGAGCACTTTGGGAATGGAATATGAAAAGATACATGCTTGTCCAAATGATTGTATCCTTTACCGGAAAGAATATGAAGATTTAGATGAATGTCCAGTTTGTAAGGAGTCAAGATGGAAGAATGGCAAGATGTCTTCTAATGGTAGAAAAGGAGTGCCAGTTAAGGTGTTATGGTACATTCCACCGGCTCCACGTTTGCGTCGTTTATTCCGTAATGCCGAGCATGCTAAGAATTTGACCTGGCATCATGATAAACGCGTTGACGATGGCAAACTTAGGCATCCGGCCGACTCACCACAATAGAAGACCTTTGACGACAATCATCCAGATTTTAGCTCAGAGCCAAGGAATTTACGTCTCGGTTTGTCGACGGACGGAATGAACCCACACAGTAACATGAGTAGTCGGCATAGTACCTGGCCAGTCGTACTTGTCAACTACAATCTCCCTCCGGAATTGTGCATGAAGCGGAAGTTCTTGATGTTGACATTATTGATCTCCGGCCCTCAACAACCGGGGAATGATATTGACGTGTACTTGGTACCATTAATCGATGACCTAAAAAGCTTGTGGGAAGATGGTTTACAAGTTAGAGATTCTTACCGTCAAGATACGTTCAATCTACGTGCAATGTTGATTTGGACAATTAATGACTTTCCTGCACTTGGCAACCTTTCTGGTTATCCCGTGAGGAGTTCTGTAGGATGTCCAGTCTGTATGAAGGAAACATCCTCTATTCGGTTGAAGAATGGTAAGAAAACCGTTTACCTTGGTCACAGGAGATTCTTGCCATCAAATCATCGATACCGCAAACAAAAGAAGGCTTTTGATGGTAATACCGAAGAAAGATCCGCTCCTCGGATTTTGTCTGGCGAAGCCGTATTTGAGATGGTTAAAGACATGAAAGTAGTTTTGGGAAAGAGAAAACGTAAGGCTCCTGTTGTCGATGGACCGTCGTGGAAAAAGAAGTCAATCTTCTATGAACTTCCATATTGGAAGTCACTTTACGTTCGTCATTGCCTTGATGTTATGCATATTGAGAAAAACGTTTGTGAATCGATTGTGGGCACGTTGCTTGACATCCCAAACAAGACTAAAGATGGTGAAAAAGCACGGTTAGATCTTCAAGAGATGAAGATTAGATCAAATTTGCTCCCCGACAAAAGATCGACTGGCACATACTTACCTCCGGCAAAGCACACATTATCCAAACAAGAAAAGAGGAAGCTTTGTGAATGGCTTGCGTCCGTGAAAGTGCCAAGTGGGTACTCTTCTAACTTCAAAAGGTTGGTGTCGATGAAGGATTTAAGGCTCATTGGAATGAAAACTCACGATTGTCATATCTTGATGCAACAATTATTGCCGCTTGCATTGCGGGGAGTTTTAACGAAAGATGTGAGATATGCAATTACGAAGTTATGCTCGTTCTTCAATTCAATTTGCTCCAAGGTAATCGATCCACTTATGCTAGATTCGCTACAATCGGAATTGGTGATGACTTTGTGCATGCTTGAGAATTTTTCCCACCAGCCTTTTTTGATATAATGATCCACCTACCGGTACACTTAGTTCGTGAAGTTAAGCTATGTGGACCGGTCCATTTGAGGTGGATGTATCCTTTCGAAAGGTACATGAAGGTTTTAAAGGGTTATGTGAAGAACCGAAATAGGCCGGAGGGATGCATCGTGGAAAACTACATAGCCGAGGAGTCAGTTGAATTTTGTTCTGAGTATTTGTCTAATGCGGAGCCAATAGGGTTGCCAACGAGCGGGCCATTTACGTCGAGAGGACTATCCGTCGCCGTTCATTCGCCAGTAAAGCAAGATGAATGGGAAAAAGCTTATCTGTATGTTCTGCACAATGCTAAGGAAGTGGAGTCGTTCGTTGAGGCTCATATGACGGAATTAAGATGCGCGCATCCAAGGAAAACAAGAAGTGAGAAGTGGATTCAAGATGAGCACAACCGGACTTTCAGGGAGTGGATAAGTCGACATTTGCATATGAAGCCTGGTGTTTCCCAAGACTTAATGAAGCTTGCAAGAGGTCCGTCTTCGATTGTCACAACATATACATCGTACTCTGTAAATGGCTACACCTTTTACACTCGCGAAAGAGATGAGAAACATCCAGTCCAAAATAGTGGTGTGAGCCTTCGTGCTGAGTCTATGCATATTTCATCCGCAAAGGACAAGAACCCGATATACGGCTCCATGAACTACTTTGGGTTCATTGAAGATATCTGGGAGCTTGATTATTCCGGCTTGCGGAAAGCACTCTTTAAATGCAAGTGGGCCGATAACAATTGCGTTAAGATCGATAAGGACGGCGTGACAGTGGTGGACTTTAGGCGTATGGGATACAAAAATGATCCTTTCATTCTGGCGTCGCAAGCAGTACAAGTCTTTTACACAACGGATCCCGACAATTCCGAGTTATCATTAGTTGTGCCAATGAAGCCAAAATTAATCCGGGATGGCCACGAAGATGTTGAAGATTCCACGGACATTCCATCTATCACGGCGGGTTTGCCATTGGTGGATGAGGTTGATGATTTGGACGATGATTCGTCACACTTGCTTCGTTTAGATGTTGAGTGGACACGTGTTGAGAAGTCCAAAAAAAAAAAAATTAACAATAGCTTTAACGAATACAAGATCACAATATATATATCACAAAGAGATAATTTATAAGAAGTATTATTACAATATATATCGTTTCATATGTGCACATTATAATACCATATATAATCTAAACGAATACAAGATCACAAAGAGAGTATGGACGGATTAATGCATATATAACACATGTGTGTGGCCGACTGTGCGATTATATACATATATAGTTGATAAACATGGAGTTTGAAACGTTTTAATTCCAAAATACGACGACGGTGTATCACAAAAACCGTCGTCGTATTTTGAATAGTAAGCGAAAGGCCACGACGGTCATTAAAGAAGACCGTCGTGGTAGGTCCCAAAAAGGAACCTACCACGACGGTCTTTGACCGTCGTGGTATCCGAGGCTACCACGACGGTCAAATGACCGTCGTTGTAGCCTCGGGTACAACGACGGTCTTTTGACCGTTGTTATAGTCGAGGCTACAACAACGGTCTTTGACCGTCGTCGTAGCCTCGAATACCACGACGGTCAAAGACCGTTGTGGTATCCTTGGATACCACGACGGTCTTTTGACCGTCGTGGTACCCTCGGATACCACGACGGTCAAAGACCGTCGTGGTAGATACAATACCATGACGGTTTGTTCCAAAACCGTCGTGGTATCCGTGCCGCGAAAGTTTAAAATTTACCCGGGAAGCGTGCCTTTGTGCAAGTGGCCGAAATTATCATCCTCTATGCATAAGAGCAAAACAAACTCACCATTCACTCCACTTTCTCTCTCATTTTTCGGCAACTCGCTCTATTTCTCTCTAACTTTTTGCCTTTCATCCTCCATTATCTCTCTTTCTTCAAGATCTTGAATCATCCAATATCTCTCATTGCCGTCCATCCTCCTCCATTCTCTACGAATTTTGTTACCATTTCGCCGACCTCCACACGCTCACACCGACGCCGTCGCCAAGGCCGACCCCCAAACTTGCTCGCCGGCGCCAATTTACCCGCCCATACCCACACTAAACGGGTTAGTTTATATTTCCGAAATTTCATTAAACGGTTGATAGAACTTTGCTAAGATAATAGTAAACTTTATTTTAAGGCCACGGTGATTGTTGATTGATGATTGTATTTGTGAAACATTATTTGGGTCATAGGTGAAACGGAAAAAACGTGTCGCTCTTGCATGTTCAAAATACGCCCACTACATGCTCGACCAAATTCCTATTTGAGTGGCTTAGTTTCGGTATGTTGTGAAATGTGACAAGTGGTGGCCGAAATTTGCATTAATTGTTGAATTCCGTAAATTTAATGGCGAAACCGACCCTAGGCTCGTGTGGGTTGGTTTTATTCCGTGAGTTTGAGTGCTTTAATTTGGATCGATAATATACGGATTGGGCAATTTTCCGGATAAAATGTTAACGCAAGATAAACAAATTTTGTAGATGCCATGTTAGCGTTATTGGTTTTTGGAGTTAGACATAATTGTAGCTTGAAATTAAAGGGCTAGGGTAAGGCAAGGATTCAACAATTATCCCGTAAAGTGTCGATTTGTGACTTATTGTTAGCGTTTGACATAGTCGATGGTATGCTTATTTGAGTTTGAAACCGTTTTACTTTGAAGTAAATTGATTGGATTAAGATATGCATTTATTATTTTCCGACAATCGTCGTTGATGATGTGACTTAGATGTTAGCAAATGTCGAGAGCACATGCCGCTTTTATCAAGTTATGTGGACTATCCGTAATTAATTAATTACAAACCTAGATTTACTTGGACGGAATTTTGGTGATTTTATAATGCTTTATTGACAATAATTTTTTGTTTTGCTATGTGTTTGGGTCCGGAGTTATTGTAGATTGATTTAAAATGTCGCAAGAGAACGAGCAGGAACACTCAACTCAAACTCAAATTGGAAAACCACGATGAACCAACTCACCTAGCTTCAATCCCGATGAAGAAGGAAAACGAAGATCAACCCTTATGAGGAGAGTCCACCAAGTTAGGACAAAAGGAGAACGAATGGAAGTTTCGTTCGACTCGAAAGGGCAACCAATGAGGAAGGGAGGAGATGCATTACAGAGTTGGATTGCAGTGCTTGCTCGATAGCATATACCCATTTGGATATCCAACTTTAGAAGTGCCGATATAGCCCAAAATAAAGAAAGAGTGTGGATGGAAATCGCAACTTCTTTCACTGTAGATGCGTCGTTTAAAAAACAAGCTTTAAAGTCATGTGGAGAGTCTGCAAAAAATTTTAGACATGATCTTTACCAAGCTTTTGTCAGGGATCATATTGATGAAGAATGTGTTTGGCAACGGCCGGCAAAAGTGATTCACAATTACCCCACCATCACCCAGGATGATTGGGAATCTTTCATTGCCTATCGTCGGTCCCCGGAATTCAGAAGATTATCCGAACAACGAAGTGAGATAAGAAAGAAACTCAAATACGGATCAACGGGAGGCCGAGACGGATATAGGAAACGTGACCAAGCACATGTACGTGAATAGTTTCCTTTTAATTTGTAAATGGTAAATTATTATGTGGATTTCCATATTATATGTTTACTAACGTTATTATTAAACTGTAGTTTGAGAAGACGGGAACTTACCCAGAGCGGTATGAGAATTGGCTGGAGATGCGCATCAATCCCGATGGATCTTTCAAGAATGAAGCATGTAAAGATATTGCAGAAAGAATAGTAAGTATTCGAATCCGATTAAACTATAATGATCTTGCATACTCGTTTATGTTTACGAAGTCATAACATACCCGGTAATTGTTACAGGACGACATCAGTTCACAACAGACACAAGGAAGCTTCGAATCTGTTGGGACAGAGGATATATTGACCAAGGCATTAGGCAATGCCGAGCATCGTGGTCGGATTCGGGGTCAATCGAAGTTTGTCAACCAGTCGCAATACTTCAACCCGGTGGGAAGTGTCTCGGATAATGCTGAAGTATTGGATATGAAACAGCAGCTGGCCGCATTAGAAAGAACCGTGCAGGAACTATGTGCGAAGCACGGTATCAACCGAGAGACAATGGCAGAGGAGCCGACCGCACCGACAGTTGATCAACACAACAGCTTCAAGGCTAGTAGCACTTTGAATGAAAAAGGGCCTGCGGCGTCGGACCCGAAGACCATGCCGAACGCAAGTAGGGAATGCCATCTATTTGCGCCTGATTTAATTAACGGAGGAGTTGTTCTTGTTGCAAACGGCAGGGCATACATGGAATGTGTTCCAACGGACACAGTCCATGGGATTCCTTTAGGTGAGGAGAATGTACGAGTGACAATCACAGTTCCAAAACTAAGAGGTGCACTCCTACCAATTCCGACGCACGACGCCACATGTATTGAAGAAGCTGTCGGTGGGTTTGTTGCATGGCCGAAACACTTAGTCGGCATTGAACCAAGTTTGAGCCAGGCAAGCAAAGGTCCCAGTCAGGCTCCTGTCCGAGAACCCGAGGGGAGCAAACGAACCAAAAAGAGAGCGGGGAAAAAGAAAATACAGTCACAACCGGAGGTACAACAACACCCGGCACAAGAACAAATGCCTTCATTTGACTTTACTTACATGCTCCAGGACTTGAAACCGTTGGCATATTACGCACAGAATTCCATGCATGATGGTACACAAATAATCTTCAACGAAGAACAGATCGCAAATGGCGATGAAATGCCCATATATATTGGGTTTGAAGATGTCTACCATTTCTTAACATTTAAAGAGATCAGTGCAAATAGCATAATGGTTTACATCAGGTAATACATTTTTCCTTAAACTATTTCATTATCGAGCCTTCATAATTTTATGTACATAATTTGTGTAACAAGTCAGCCTAATTATTTTGCAGATACTTAACGGAATGTTGTGCAAGGGCAGGAATGGGCCAACGGTTCGAGTTTATTTCTCCAGTCCTCGTCTCACCAGTTCAACGCGTTACCGATCGCGCCGCCTACGTTCGAGAGAGGGCCGATTGCATTATACGGAGCTTAAGAGACGCTCCACAGGGAAAGCTATTTATCATGCCATATAACAGCGGCCAACATTGGATCTTGGCAGTTATTGATCCATGGGATGACTCGGTCCTATATTTTAATCCGCTCGGGAACGGACCGGGTGATGATTTTAAAGACCTCGTTATGACGTAAGTATTTTTTTTATGTTCATATATCTGATTCTATGCATAGAATAATTGTCGTTGTAATATATTGTTGTGAAATTGTTAGGGCACTTAATGATTGGAAGGTGATGGTGGGAGGAGGAGTAAGACAGCGACGGAACTGGGAGACTTTGATTGAGACTGCTCGATGTCCAATACAGGAAGGATATGTAGAGTGCGGTTATTTCGTGTTAGCTTTCATGCGAGAAATAACCCTCACTATTGATGGAATATCTGTTCTTCAGACGAAGGATTTTTATACCGATGATGACATGAAGATGGTTAGGATTGAGTAGACTCAATTTGTTATGCGGCACATATCATATTAAACCATATGATTTTTGTATTATATGCATATGAATTGAACAAAATGTAGATTGTTTTATTTTTAAAAAAACATATGATCGGAATCGCTAAATTTTTTTTTTTTTAAAAAACCATAAAACCACGACGGGCATTTACCGTCGTGGTACCTCTAGGTACCACGACGGGCAAATTCCCCGTCGTGATATCTCAAGGTACCACGACGGGCATTTGATGGAGTACCACGACGGGCACAAGCCCGTCGTGGTACGGTGGAGTACCACGTCGGTAAATGCCCGTCGTGGTACCTCTGTTTCCTATGATTCTATCACGACGGGCAAAATGCCCGTCGTGGTATCACAGATACCACGACGGTCGATGACCGTCGTGGTATGTGAGATACCACGACGGTCTTTGACCGTCGTGGTACGTATGCTACCACGACGGTCTTTGACCGTCGTCGAATCCAAAAAGATACCACGACTGTGGATTCCACGACGGTTTAAAAACCGTCGTATAAGTATTAACACGACGGTTTTTAACCGTCGTGGAATCTCTATTCTGTTCTAGTGTTCATTCATTTTGACTCAAAATGCCGTTTACCAACCCCGGCATTCTATTCTGAGTCTCGTAGCCGGTTCAAAGAAAATTCTAACCTTGACTAATAAAATTATGAATTTCACATTACTATTCATAATTTTCCATGAAATATCACATAATCACAATATGCGAACTTCTAATTTCTAACAAAAAGATAAATCTTAAGTCCATGAAAATTCCGAGTATTATAATGTGATGATGAGATCTTACATTAGAAATGCTGCATGACTGTTATAGGCTCCCGGTTGCAACTGGTTGAGGTAGAGTGCGCGTATTAGGACGTAAAATGGACTTAAGCAAGAAAACTACCAGTTCGGGTAAAAACTGACCAATTTTCTAGATTGCTGAATTTGAGGCCCTTAGAGGCCGAATTTGGAAAAACTTAAACATGAAAGTTGTAGAAAAAGGATTTTTCTAGGGGGAAGCATGGACAGTTTTCAAAAATAAGACTCCAACAGCCTTGGTTTTTACAAAAATCAGAACCTGACCATGCCCAGACTTCATGCACGGCCAAGCAGGTTCAACAGGGAAAATGAGTAGGTTAGAGACCGAACTGGGTCTTGAGTAAAACACAAAAGTTGTAGGGTTTTTCTAGATTAAAAACTTTCATGAAGAAAACTTTTTTGGATTTAGCCCAGATTTTTAAATAAAAATTGGATTCCAAAACTGTGCAGGAAACAAGAAATTCCTGCACAGGATTTTTTTAAAAAACAAGTGTAGGAAAAGGACATTCTTGCACATACACTGATAAATTGGCTGTGGGAAACTGTTCCAAAGGCAGTTTCCAATACTTAGTAATTTTTACAAACCCTACTCAAAGAATTATAATTTTTCATAAGGTGAATAAGGATTTTTGTATAAAATGGACATAAAGTGCAAAGTTTTTCCAAAGTAAAGGAAAGTAAATTTTGGACCACAAGTTGCCTTAAAATTTGGTAATAAGATGATGACCAACGGTAATTAGGAAGGATACTCGAGTTACTGGACTGGGCCCAAAGCCCAAGGTTACCCATAGTTACCCAATAGGATATAACTTAGGAGTTTGGGCTTTAGTAACCCAATAAGAGTTTACCTAAGTTTGACCCAAGTTTGGTTCACACCAAGGGTTACCCAATATAGCCCAACAAGATACTAAGTTTGTTAATGGGCCTAAAACCCAAGGTTACTCGTAGTAACCCAATGGATTATGGATTGAAAAATAATAAGGCTTAGGCCCATGGTTAGGAGTAGTAACCTAACACTATTCATGTGTGTTTAGACTTAGTACCCAATGTTACTCTAAGTAACCTAATAGGTTATGATCTAAGTATGGTAGGTCATGAACTATAGGGTTACTTGTAGTAACCAAGTGAGTTATCATATGTATATGTGGGGGACATATAACCAAGGTCATGTATGGATGTTGGTTAATTAGGTTACCAACATTTTATGGTTATGATTTATAGAATCCTTACCTATGTCCTTTTATAATAGCAGGAGGTAGCCTGCTGTTGCAGCCTGATTTGGAACAACACATTATAGGACATAGCATCCGAGGTAAGTACAACTCCGCCTACAATATAGGCTTTTGTTGTGTTACTTGCCTGATGTGTTGTATGCCATGATATGATATGATGTATGATATGTTAAAGTTTATGTGATTCTAAGATATGATGTATGATGTGTTAAGTTTATGAAATTGTTATGATATGGTTATGATTTATCTATATGTGACATCATGAAGCATGTTTACCAATTCATATGATAAGAATAAGACCAAAGTATAAGATGATGAAAATTAAGTATGATGGCAAGCAAGCTTGCCTGTGTCGTACCGACTCGTGTTAAGTTGGGTTTGGTCTATGGTTTGAGTTGGACTGGGCTGGCCGCCCCAACCACTCCATAACTGCGCGCCACGGTACGTACACTTATGGGGCCCATTAGTATGTTAAGTTATGAAAGAATATTATGAAAGAATAAGAAAGCATAATGAAAGCATAAATAGTTCATGCATGTATATGTTTTGTGTCGCGAATGTAATAGTTGTACTTGCTGAGCAAAAGCTCACGTCTTACGTCTATGCTGTAGGTAAGCAACCTAGCGGCAATCTGTGATGCAAGATGGTGGAGTATGGCACTGCTAGCTGTGAAATGTGGGATGGTGGCCGCTACGCATTTTGTTATTTTTTATGTATTATTTTCTTTTCAAACGCTTTCATTTAGTGAATGTTTATACATACGTATGTATTCGTGTGAGTTTGTGCCGTATAAAAAAAATTTCCGCTAATTACATAAGTAAGTATGAACGATATGTTATGTACGGTAGCGGCCTGCGCTAGACGGGTCGTTACACACAATATGACTTGGGTTTGGCAAAACAATTTAAATAGATATATAATGATAATCTAATAGAATACTTTTTGGGTTCTACGAAAATAATTTTGGACAAATACAAACCGAAAGGAATTCAATTATATAACTGAAAAAATTAATTAATTGAATTACGTTTTATTATAATCCAAAAATTAATCTAACATAATCTCTTCGACTACTAGCATCAGTGAACTGAGCCCGAGTCATACAACTATCTTTGTTTATATATATATATATATAATGGTAGAACCTAAAAAGTATTCTAAACAAAATCTATCTGGGGATCGGAGTCAGAGATGTCCGGCATCTTTGTTGAAATTTAAAAACATATATATGTATTTTGTTAGAATCTAAAAGTATTATAACAGACTCTCTTCGACGATCGGCGCACCGGCATTAGTGACATCTAGTCATCCTTGTTGAAATTGAAAAGCAAAATATTATGTTAAAATCAAAAAAATATTCTAATAGATTTTCTCCAGCGACTAGTATCGATGACAGGAGTCAGAGACGTTTGACTATCTTTGTTATATATATATATATATATTTGTTAGAAACCGAAAAGTATCCCCTCAAAAAATATTTGAAAAATATTTTAACAGGATCTCTTCGGCGATTGGCGCCCATTATTGGAGCTAGAGAAGTCCGCCCATCTTTGTTGCAATCTAAAATATATGTATATATTTTATGCTTGAATAAAAAAAAATGTATTCTAACATAATCTCTTCGAAGAAGAGCACCGGAGACATCCCACTATCTTTGTTGAAATCCAACAAAATACATAAATATATAAATATGATAAAAAAAAAAAAAAAGATATTCTGATAGAATCTTTCTAGTGATTAACGCCGGTGACTGGAGTTGAAGATTTTGAAAAATAATATAACAAATATAAAGAAGAAACGAAGAGAATTAGAGAAGGAGAAGGGGTATTTTTTGTCTGTTTATTTTTTTTTCTTTTGTTTAATTGATCAAATGCTATTGAATGGCATAAACATAAAATTTGATCTTAGAGCTTCTCTAATGTATTGTTAAATTGTTGTGTTAATGATAAATTTTGGTATTTGGATGAGAAAAATGCTCTCAAATAGAGTGCCATCTTCCATGTTCAATTTGTCATATACTAAACATTGTGGCAAATTTGCCACAAGATATAATCAATGTCAAATTTAACATTTGATTCAAATTGGTTGTTGCATTGAAGTTTTTATGTAACTATGAAACATTTTAATTTTTAATTTGTTTGAATGTCAAGTTTAACATTTGATTTTAATTGGTTGTTGCATTGAATTTTTTTTTATGTAATTATGAAAACATTTTAATTTTTAATTTATTTGAATATGAAAAGTTCACATTCATAAGTTTTAAAAATAACAAGATGATAAAATTTAGAAAAAACATAAGTAAGGAAACTATGCATTGCTTTCACACAAAAAAAAAAAAAAAAAAAAGATTATGCATTGGATCATGAAGTAAAATATTGTTTAGTTTCACAATTTTTTGTGATAAAATATAGATAAATAGGTTGAAGATGCTCTTATAGTGAGTACAAATATAAAGAGGTGCTATATTTATGATAATAATGTAAATCACTCTTTAATAGAGGGTGATCTCTACACTCTAAGACCACGGGATTCCATTTCATCAGTATCACAACTAATTAATTAATTAATTAATTGTTTACTTTCAAATCAACTTCAGTTAGTGGGAACCAACTCCATTACCAAACAAATGTAAAAAATAATTCAAATTTTTAAAGCTTTTGTTGAAGACTGAGAAAAAAGTGGCCACCAAGGAAATTTCGCAGCAAGAAGGGAATTTACTTCCAATGACCAAAATGTTGTAGTTTTACGTTTCGTTTTGTTTTTTGTTTTCTGCTTTTTGTTGGCCCCACAAGGAGGGAGGTGTGGAGGTCTTCAAGTGAACATGCCCGTTACGTTAATTCTCTACATACCATCTTTTCTAGATAAGCTTTGAGTATTTGGATGAAAAAAATAAAAAGCTACCGACTGGAGTGATGTCTTTTGTATCAAAATTTTCAAATGTTAAACTATGTGACAAATTTATAGTAATGTCAAATTTAACATTTGATTCTTATTAATTATTGCATTGACCGTTTTATGTAATACAAAAACATTTTTATTTGTAATTTATTTTCATATTAAAAGTTCACATTTGTAAGTTTTAAAAACAACAATGATGATAAAAAATAGAAATAGCATAATAACTAAAATTATGCATTGGTTTCCTAAAAAAATTTATTCATTGGAGCATAAAAGTTAAAATACTGCTTATTTTCACAATTTTTTGTAACAAATATATTATTAACATAGATAAATGTATTGAAAATGGTCTTATATTGAGCACAAATATAAATAGGTGTCATATTTGTAACAATCATGTAAATCATCCTTTAATAAAAGGCTTTTTTGTTATAAAAAAAAAAAAAAGAAGATTAATGGTATCGTGCTCCCGTCCCACTAGTCTATGTACTTTAAGACCTCGAGATTCCATTTCATCAGCATCACAACTAATTAGTAATTAATTATTTTCTTACTTTCAAATCAACTTCAGTTAGTGGGAACAAGTTTCCTTCTTATTTGACCAACTATATTACCAAACAAATGTAAAAAATAATTGAAAATTTTAAAGCTTTTGTTGAAGACCGAGAAAAAAGTGACCACCAAGGAAATTTCGCAGCAAGGAGGGAAATTACTTCCAATGACCAAAATGTTGTAGTTTTACGTTTTTTTTTAGACACCATCTTATATTTACGTCATCTCGTTTTTGATCTCTTATATTTGTGTATGTATATATATATTTAACAGGGATGGAGAAATTCAAATTCTACACCTTTAACCTTTAAGTGAAGTCAGGTGTGATATTAGAGCATTTCTAATTTAAAACACCAAAATGATATAACTTTCACACCAAAATAGTGTAACTTTCATATCAAACATTAAATTCATCTTCAATTCATTATACGAATTCTAACACCAAAATAGTGTAACTTTCATATCAAACATTAAATTCATCTTCAATTCATTAAACTAATTCTAACGCCAAAAAGAATATTCCTTATATATCTCTTTTTATATTCATTTTTAGTAACTCCATAATATTTATTCAATTTACGAATTTTGCCCACATATAACATTTTTTTAACATATTGATCGAATAAAATAAATTTTATTATTTAACAATGCGCAGCAAATAATAAATTAATAAATTACATTTTCTTAACTAAAATGGCCCATTTATCATTGATATGTTAATTTTAAAAAATTACATTTAACAAAATTTGTGAACCAAACATTCCATTTAATAACTAAACATAAAAGCAAAAGTGAGAAAAAAAATAGACATTGATATTTTTTTAATCCTCTGAATTAGTATACTCCTCTCACAAATGATCAATTAATGCATTACAAAGCGCAAATTTATTTTGTTAACAAAAGCCAAATTAGAAAATGGGGTAACAATTGAAAATCAAATTTTATTTTGTACTCTTTTTGAAAAATAAAGAAAAGAAAAAAACAAAAGTCACACCAGATTTGAATTTGCGTTTCCACTGTTCACGGTAAGTAAAATCAGATCCAGATGGTGTTCGATTTTCGGGCTGGTTGGAGAAGCCCACCCACGGCATTTCAACTTTTCCACTTTAATTTTCACGTGGGTTGGAGATGGCCTTATCGCTGCAATCATTTTTCATCTCTTATATTTATGTCTATCGTAATTTTTCTTACTTTTATATGATTTTTTTTTTTTGGTCCCCAAGTTTCTTGTTCCTTTTTTTTTTTTTTTGGTAATTTTCTTATTTGTCTCCTCTCTTTCTCTCATCTCTCTCTCTCCTCTTTCTTCCTTCGTTGCTTTCTCTCTTCTGCAATATCTCTCTCCGGCCATTGTCTCTCATCCCTTTCCTCCCTCGTCGGCCATCTCCGTCTCTTTCTCCATATTTCTCTCTGGCCGTTCTCTTCCCTCTCTCTCTCTCCTCCTTATTCGGGCACGTGTGTGTGTTTCTGTGATAGTATTCTTGCATAATGAATATGGTAAACCAAATTCTATGTATAATTGTATATCTCAAGGTAATACTCATGATAATGAGGAATTAATTAAGTTTAGAGTGGTCTTAATAACACATCCTTTTTAACTCTCCGTACCCTATTCTAAACACACACCCCTCTTAAATTTAAAATACTTGAATTTACGTATTACATAACAGTTTTATTTCAAAATTATCCCTAACCTCTTTTATAAAATAAAAAGTACTCAACTACTTCAAATTTCTTTTCACACCTACCTTTTTTATTTTTGTTTATTTTAGAGCTTCTCTTTTTTTTTAATATCTGCAAAGGAAGAAGAACCAAACTAGTAGAAAAATAATGTGTCACATTATAACCTACAATTCATATTTTGAGATTCCTTGAAAAAAACAAAAACAAAAAATTCATAGGTTGTAGAGTTTTTTTTTTTTTTTTTTTTTTTAGATTACCTAAGAGTGAATTCATTTGTATAATCTCTTTGTTAATCTGAAGAAGTATTAATACATTTAGTAGAGACATAATCCTGTAAATATATTCAATCAATTCAAAATAAAAAGGTGCACCCTTAATCTATTTGTAGATTAAATTAAAATTTTAACAAGAAATTAAAAAAAAAAAAAAAAAAAGGCAAACCACACAAGTAATTCATATATATATTTAGCCCAAAGAAAAAAACAAAATCATATAAAAAAAAACACAAACTAAGGATCAACAATATGTAATCCAAAATATATATATATATATATATATATATATAACTACAACATACAAGAAAAAAATTAATTGCCACATAAAAAGAAATACAATATACAACGAAAACAAAAATCAATGGCTACATTTAGCATACATCGTATTTTTTTGGACTACTAATTGAAGAGTCAAAATTATGGTGAAACTAGAGTTCTGTTATAGGTTTCAAAATAGTTATAATATTTATAAGTTGTATATTTGGGGATTTGATATAAGTTGTATATTTATAAGTTGTATATAATCTTCCATTTTCAATTTGTCATATGCTAAACGTTGTGGCAAATTTGCCACAAGATATAATTAATGTCAAGTTTAACATTTGATTCAAATTGGTTGTTGCATTGAAGTTTTTATGTAACTATGAAACATTTTAATTTTTAATTTGTTTGAATGTCAAGTTTAACATTTGATTTTAATTGGTTGTTGTGTTGAATTTTTTTTTTATGTAATTATGAAAACATTTTAATTTTTAATTTATTTGAATACAAAAAGTTCACATTCATAAGTTTTAAAAATAACAATATCATAAAAAGTAGAAAAAACATAAGTAATGAAATTATGCATTGCTTTCAAAAAAAAAAAAAAAGATTATGCATTGGATCATGAAGTAAAATATTGTTTATTTTCACAATTTTTTGTAATAAAATATAGATAAATAGGTTAAAGATGCACTTATAATGAGTACAAATATAAACAAGCGTTATATCGATGACAATCATGTAAATCATCCTTTAATAGAGGGTGATCTTTATACTTTAAGACCACGAGATTCCATTTCATCAGTTAGTGGGAACCAACTCCATTACCAAACAAATGTAAAAAATAATTCAAAATTTTAAAGCTTTTGTTGAAGACCGAGAAAAAAGTGACCACCAAGGAAATTTCGCAACAAGAAGGGAAATACTTCCGATGATCAAAGGGGATGTTTGGTGAATGAGTTTAGTTTAAGATTTTTAAGTTTTAATAATAATTTTTCAGAAAAAACAAAAAAAAAAAATTTTAGAAAAAATAAAAATTTTTTTCAAAAAAAGATAAAAATCATGATAAAAAAGATACAGTTTAGTTTAAAATAAAATGGTGGCCCAACGTCCCCAAAATGTTGTAGTTTTACGTTTCGTTTTGCTTTTTGTTGGCCCCACACGGAGGGAGGTGTGGAAGTCTACGAGTGAACATGCCCTATTCGATAATTCTCTACATACCATCTTTTCTAGAGAAGCTTTGAGCATTACTGGCAAAATATATAGTATTTTTCTGAAATTTCTTCACAAATATTTCTCATTTTGGCTTTTGGCATGGAAATTTTGACTTCCATCTTGGCTTCAGCAGTGACCGAGATTGGCCGATGTTTTTGTGTAGGCATTTGTCCTAAGATCAAGTCCACTGTCCGATTCAATCGGAATCTCCGAGATCTGCAAAAGGAGGTGAACAAGTTGGTGAATCTTAAGGAAGAAGTCGAGAGACAACTGGAGTCAGCAAAGAAATATGAAAGATCACCTACTACTGAAGTGAAAAATTGGCTTAGAAATGTGGGTGAGTTTGTCACTGAGGTGAATTCTGTGCAAGCAGCTGCGACGGAGAATGACAAGAGTCCCTGTGGTTGCCACTGTCATTGCAGTCAGCGGGTTAAACTCGGTAGCAAAGTCGGAAGATTGCTCAAGGAGGTGGAAACGCTGTTAAAAGCTGGCAACTTCCCAGATGGCGAGGTCCCAGTCGTTAATGATTCGCCAAAACCAGTTGAGTCCATTCCGGGACCTTCCATAGAATATCAAACAACTGCATCAAGAAATTTAGCAGAACTTACGAAAATGTTAGAGGACAACAATGTTCGGAGAATCGGTGTATGGGGGATGGGAGGGGTGGGTAAGACCACCCTGGTAAGGAACTTGAACAACAAGCTCAATAGCACTTCCTCGGATCACTGCCCTTTTAGCATCGTCATTTGGATAACAGTGTCCAAGGAGGTTGACTTGAAAAGGGTTCAGAAAGAAATAGCCGACAGGCTTAATTTGAAGATGGAAGCGGAGGAGAGCTCGGAAAAAACGGCACGTCGACTTCATCGAAGGCTGGAGAAGGAAAAGTTTCTCCTTATTCTAGATGATGTCTGGAATAACATTGACTTCGACAGTTTGGGTATCCCACAGCCGGAAATTCACAGCGGTTCAAAAATATTATTGACATCTCGATTGGAGGATGTTTGTCAGCGGATGATGGTAGATGTTGAAGTAAAAGTGAATACTCTCGGTGACGAAGAAGCTTGGCAACTGTTTAGTCAGAAGGCAGGGGAGATAGCAAGTCTAGAGCGTATTGAGCCTATTGCAAGAAAAGTTGCTAGAGAATGCTGTGGATTGCCTTTGGCTCTCGTTATCGTGGGAACTGCAATGAGGGGAAAGAAGAGGGTAGAGCTGTGGGCACATGCCTTGAAGGAATTGCAAAGATCTGCTCCATCTATAAGCGGTGTCGAGGAGAAGGTGTACAACCCTTTGAAGTGGAGTTACGACTTGTTAGAAGGTAAAACCATCAAATCCTGTTTCTTATATTGTGCTTTGTATCCGGAGGATTTCTCAATTGAGGTTAGTGAGCTACTACAGTGTTGGTTGGCTGAAGGCTTGATAGATGACAAACAGAACTTTGAGGACTTTGTCAATAATGGCGTTTTTGTAATTGAAACTCTGAAAGACGCTTGTCTATTAGAAGATGGATCTTGGGTGGGCACCGTGAAGATGCATGATGTGGTTCGAGACGTGGCTCTATGGATCGCATCATCAGCTGACGAGAATGATTCTAGATCCCTAGTTCGCTCCGGGATTGGTTTGAGTAAGATCCAAGAAGTGGATTTATCTAAAGATTCTGTTAAAAGGTTTTCTTTCATGAATAACAGAATAAGTACGTTGACTTCTTCCGAGGCAGAACCATGTTCAAAGGCCTCAACCTTACTACTACAAGGTAATCCAATTGAGGAAGTTCCTGACAGGTTTCTTCAAAGATTCCCCGCACTAAGAGTCTTGAATGTCAGCAGTAGTGGCATCGAGTCGTTGCCTCCTCTTCTTCAATTGGGTGAACTTCGTGCTTTTCTTCTACAACATTGCGGCAACCTTCGTGAACTATCTCCACTTGGAGTGCTTGTAAATCTTCAGGTACTCAATCTCTATGGCAGTAGTATAGAAGAATTGCCTAAAGAGATGGAAAACTTGATCAACTTAAGGCAAGTGAACCTATCTCATACTCGCTCCCTAACAAAAATTCAAGCTGGCATTGTGTCAAAATGGACTCGTTTGGAAGTTCTAGATATGACTTGTAGTAGTTTCGTTTGGTATATGGAAGACACAGTAGGAAGAGAAATTTTTAAAGAGCTTTTGGCTCTTGAGCACTTGTCTTGTGTATCACTTGTGTTACGGGGCTCCTCATGTTTGGACCCTAAATATCTCATGACCCGAATAGGCAGAATGGAAAGATTCAACTTCATATTTAATTCGAATTCTGTTCTCGTTTTCAACACAGGGAGGCAAGAAAAGAGGAAGGTGACTCTAAATTGGTTTGAGAGTGACACATGGTAGCCTGAAATGATGATGGGATGGTTGTTGATTAATGCAACCTCTCTGGTCTGGAGTGGGGCTAAAAATATATCCTCCACCATCAGTTGTGATGATCTCAACAACGTCATTCAATGCTTATTGTCAGTCAGATCGGTTGGCACACGTAGTTTTGATTGTTTTGCAGCATTAAAGTCGCTTAATATCAACAGAGTTCATAGATACGGTTCGTTGCCAGTGGGTGGCAATGATGTCCCCGACTTCCTCCCAAATTTAGAGGAACTTTTTCTCGAGGGTATTACCTCTATGCAAAGCATCTCGGAATTGGTTGACGGTCTCGGTCTCAAACTGAAGAAGCTGAAGACACTTATAGTATTGTGGTGTCCCCAATTGGAATATCTTTTTTCTGGTGAAATGCCAAAGCTTGAGCTAATCGTGGTGAACTCCTGCGACAAGTTGGAGATGCTGTTCAATTACAAGTTAGTTCCTCGAAACCTACGGATACTGGATTTGGACAGCCTTACAATGCTAAGGGATCTCTGCATTCTAGGAGAGTCATGGCCACGCCTGGAGGAGGTTCATGTCTCCGAATGTTCTCTGCTTAGACGCCTACCTCTTAATATCAGAAATGCAGGTAAGATACAAGAGATAATAGGAGAATCACAATGGTGGAGCGAATTGATATGGGACGATGAAGAAACAAAATCATGCCTGCAACAACATTATAATGCAACTGCACAAGGTCGCTCCGGTCAGTATCGAGAAGGATTTAAACTTGATGATGGATATTCCTTCTTTAGGAGTTGTTACACTCCAGAAAACCTTCAAAACACAGCTTGATCTGAAGGTAAATTTGACTTGTCACATTTTTTTTTTTTTCCTTCCTTTCCTTTTAGTTGGAGAAGAGGTTAAAGATACTTGCACTGAGGTCCCGTTTAATAGTAGTGTTATTAAATGTTGGCATATATTTTTTTGTTCACGTACCAAATTTGTTTTTAGTGATATTGAAGCTCCAATTATAAATCAGATAATACATCTGAATTTGTTCCTTATTGTTGTTGCCATACATGTTCCAACAGCAACGACGTCAGTGGAAAGTAGGAATCAAACCCGAACAATCTGGAAAAGAGGTGATGAGTCGGATTGATCGCCGCGAGGAAATGTGACGGTGAATTCGACATGAGAAAGTCTGATGACAAAAAAAAAAAAAAAAAAAAAAAAGAAGGTTTTTTCTCAGATTGGAGAAGTAGCCTGAGCAGAAAAGTGGTGAGAATGCTAGAGCAACTTGAATGGCTACAAAGCACTGCCAACTCTGGATTCAGAATTCATGTTTTGGATTGTAATGCATATCTACTTTTTTATGTTTTTAGTTTGCAACCTTCTTCTTCTTGTGTTTGGTGTTAAATGTATCTGACGTTATTGTCTTTTCTTTTTTTACTTTTCTTTTTTTTTTTTTTTGTTTATGTTCTTTCTTCATGTTTCTCAAATATTGTTTTCTATGTAATGTTCTTTCTTTTGTTGTTTGATGATTATAAATTTTGAGATAATGTCTCCCCCCCCCCGTTCGATGCCCCCTTCCAGCTTTTGACACCTGTGGCTGGCAAAGATCATCGGAATTGAGAAGGAGGGATCTAGACTTCGGAAAGTATTACCGGTCTCTTGGATTTATAGAATGTGTGCCCACACACAATCTGAGACGTGGAACTCGAGAATAGTAGAGAAGACACGTTGGTCAAACGCTCTAATAATTTCGGAATCTAAGAAATAAGGTACGCTTGATCATGAATTTAATTTATTTTTGTTATATACATCATGAGCTTCTTTTCCGGAAACAACATAAAATTTTAAAACTTCCACTGCGCCGTAACTCTGATGCCAGATCCGATTTTTTCCAACAATCCTTAGACTTTAAGACCACGAGATTCTATTTCATCAGTTAGTGGGAACCAAGTACTCCATTACCAAACAAATGTAAAAAATAATTCAAATTTTTAAAGCTTTTGTTGAAGACCGAGAAAAAAGTGACCACCAAGGAAATTTCGCAGCAAGAAGGGTAATTACTTCCAATGACCAAAATGTTGTAGTTTTACGTTTCGTTTTGTTTTTTGCTTTTTGCTTTTTGTTGGCCCCACACGGAGGGAGTCATGGAAGTCTTCAAGTGAACATGCCCTTTACGTTAATTTTCTACATACCCTCTTTTCTAGAGAAGCTTTGAGTATTTGGATTAAAAAAATAAAAAGCCACCAAATGGAGTGATGTCTTTCGTATCAAATTTTCCAAATGTTAAACTATATGATAAATTTATAAACAATGTCAAATTTAATATTTAATTCTTATTAATTATTGCATTGACTGTTTTATGTCATTACGAAACATTTTTATTTGTAATTTATTTACATACTAAAAGTTCATATTTGTAAGTTTTAAAAACAAGAATGACGATAAAAAGTAGAAATAGCATACGAAATAAAATTATGCATTGGTTTCCTCAAAAAAATTTATTCGTTGGAGCATAAAAGTTAAAATACTGCTTATTTTCACAATCTTTTGTAACAAATATATTAGTAACATAGATCAATGCATTGAAGATGGTCTAAGCACAAATATAAAGAGGTGTCATATTTGTGACAATCATGAAATTATCCTTTAATAAAAGGGTTTTTTGTTTACAAATGTTTCTCATCATGGCTTGGGGCAAGGAAATTTTGAATTCCATGTCGGATGAAACTTTGAAACAAATTTTCGTTTCCTCCTTGGTTGCAGTAATAGGCTACTGTTTTTCCAAATATATCTTGAATTTCCAAGTGTCCAAATTCTTTAATTTCTATAAAATTAAAATGACTACTTTGTCCTTGTGTTTTTTTACCCCTAACAAGTTACTTTTAGTTTTATAATGTATCATGAATTTTTTTTTTTTCATGATGTGAATTATTTTCCTTTTTACATTTGTATGGTAATGGACTAATGGAGTAGGCCAAATAAGAAGGAAACATCCACCCACTAGCTGATGTTGATCCAAAAGAAGACGACTATTAATGGCCAATTCTACGATGAGAACCATTGCCTTTATCCCATCTGTGGGGGACAATCATAGACCATAGATATACCGACAAAAGTTAACAAAGGAAATTTCACATCAAGGAGCCGGGAAATTACTTCCAATAAATATAGGAGTATTAAGGATATCAACTCTAATATGAATTTTTAAGTATTAACTCACGTAACGGTGAATTAAAAGTTTTTCATTGATAATTGTAATCATTTGATATGATAATGTTATAAACATTTATGAATAAAAAAATTACAACTCACATTCTAAATAAATTGGTATTTAAAAATTAACAACAGAATTGATATCGTAACATAAAGTAAAGTCTTGGGCTTTTTTTTTTTGGCCCTAAAAGTGGGAGGTGTGGAAGTATCTTCAAGTGATATCATGCACCTTTCTAGCCAAAAATAAAAAAAATTTAAAAAAAAAAAAACGACGAAGAAAAGGTTAGCATGGTCCTTTATTCTCTACATACCATCTTTTGTTGAGAAGCTTTGAGTTTTACTGGCCAAATATAGTCTTTTCCGCAATTTCTTTCACAAATGTTTCTCATCATGGCTTGGAGCGAGGAATTTTTGAACTCCATCTGGGATGAAACATTGAAACAAATTTTCGTTTCCTCCTTGGTTGCAGTAATAGGCTACTGCTTTTACGAATATATCTTGGATGTCCAAGTGTCAAAATTCTATAGATTCTACGAAATTAAAATGACTACTTTGTTCTTATTTTTTTATCCCTAACATGTTACTTTAGTTCTATGAAGTATCATGAAACGTTTCTTTCATAACGTGAATCATTTCCTTTTTCCATTTGTATGGTAATGGACTGGTGGAGTAGGCCGAATAAGAAGGAAACTTCCACTCATTAACTGAAGTTGATTTGAAAGAAAATGACTATTAATCGCCAATTCTACAATGAGAACCCATGTCTTTATCCCATCGGTGGGGGACAATTATAGACCTTAGATAAACCGACAAAAGTTAGAACGAAAGAAATTTCGCATCAAGGAGCCAGGAAACTACTTCCAATTACTGTAGAGGAGTATTAAAGATATCAACTCTAATCCTAATTTTTAAGTATTAATTCACGTAATGGTAAGTTAAAATTTTTTTAGTAATCAATTAAAGTGATAATATTTAAAATATTTACGGATAAAAAAATGACAACTCATATTCTAAATAAGTTGGTATTTAAAAGTTGAAAACAGAAATGGGAACGCAAAGTAAAGTCATGGCAAATTTCCATTTTAAAATTTTCAATCATTTTTACTCAGAGTTAATCAAAATTTTATCGTTTTATCGTTTTATTTTTTGGTTCCACGGGGAGGGAGGTGTGGAAGTATCTTCAAGTGGACATGCACCTAAATTTCTGAAGCCAAAAAAAAAAAAAAAAAAAAAAAAAAAATTTTGAACATGGTCCTTTTTTCTCTACATACCACCTTTTCTAGAGAAGCTTTGAGCATTACTGGCAAAATATAAGTCTTTTCCGCAATTTCTTTCATAAATGTTTCTCATCATGGCTTGGGGAAAGGAATTTTTGAACTCCATCTGGGATGAAACATTGAAACAAATTTTCGTTTCCTCCTTGGTTGCAGTAATAGCCTACTGCTCTTACGAATATATCTTGAATTTGGAAGTGTCAAAATTCTTTAATTAAAATGAATACTTTGTCGTTGTATTTTTTACCCATAACAAATTATTTTTAATTTTATAATGTATCATGAAACTTCTTTTTGATGACACTGTATCATTTTCCTTTTTACATTTGTATGGAAATGGACTAATGGAGTAGGCCCAATAAGAAGGAAACATCCACCCGATGTTGATTTAAAAGAAAACGACAATTAATGGCCATAGACCCCTGCCTTTATCCCGTCAATGGGGGACAATCAGAGACCATAGATATACCGACAAAAGTTAAGGAAGGAAATTTCGTATCAAGGAGCCGGAAAATTACTTCCAATAACTATAGAGGAGTATTAAAGGTATTAATTCTAATATTAATTTTTAAATATTCACTTATGTAACGGTGTATTAAAATTTTTTCATTGATAGTTGTAATCAATTGATATGATAGTGTTATAAATATTTATTAATAAAAAAATGACAAGTCATATTCTAAATAAGTTAGCATTTCAAAGTTGAAAACAAATTTAATATCGGATTCTTGGGGTTTTTTTTTTTTTTTGGCCCAAAAAGTGGGAGGTGTGGAAGTATCTACAAGTGATAACATGCAGCTTTCTAGCCACAAAATATTTAAAAAAAAAATTTAAAAATTAAATTTAAAAAAAAAAACGACGAAGAAAAGGTTCACATGGTCCTTTCTTCTGTACATATCATCTTTTGTTGAGAAGCTTTGAGTTTTACTGGCAAAATATAGTATTTTCCGCAATTTCTTTCACAAATGTTTCTCATCATGGCTTGGGGCAAGGAATTTTTGAACTCCATCTGCGATGAAACATTGAAACAAATTTTCGTTTCCTCCTTGGTTGCAGATATAGGCTAGTGTTTTTACGAATATATTTTGAATTTGCTAGTGTCAAAATTCTGTAGATTCTGTAAAATTAAAATGACTACTTTGTCCCTGTTTTTTTTTTTTGTACCCCTAACAAGTGGATGAGAAATGCTAAACCCAAATGTTAAACTATGTGACAAATTTATAAGCAATATCAAATTTAATATTTGATTATTATTAATTATTGCATTGACCGTAATTACGAAAGTATTTTTATTTGTAATTTATTTACATACTAAAAGTTCACATTTATAAGTTTTAAAAACAACAATGATGATAAAAAGTAGAAATAGCATAAGAAATAAAATTATGCATTGGTTTCCTCAAAAAAATTTATTCATTGGAGCATAAAAGTTAAAAAAGATTGGTACTGCTCTCACACCCTTGTCCGACTAGTCTTTGTACTTTAAGACCTGGAGATTCCATTTCATGAGCATCACAACTAATTAGTTAATTAATTATTCGTTTACTTTCAAATCAACTTCAGTTA
>CM046381.1:9940935-9962935 GCA_025413485.1 Ficus microcarpa
GTGGGAACAAGTTTCCTTCTTATTTGACCAACTCCATTACCAAACAAATGTAAAAAGTAATTGAAAATTTTAAAGCTTTTGTTGAAGAGCGCGAAAAAAGTGACCACCAAGGAAATTTCGCAGCAAGGAGGAAAATTACTTCCAATGACCAAAATGTTGTAGCTTTACGTTTCGTTTCGTTTCGTTTTGTTTTTTGTTTTCTGCTTTTTGTTGGCCCCACACGGAGGGAGGTGTGGAAGTCTACAAGTGAACATGCCCTATTCGATAATTCTCTACATACCATCTTTTCTAGAGAAGCTTTGAGCATTACTGGCAGAATATAGTCTTTTTCTGAAATTTCTTTCGCAAATATTTCTCATCACGGCTTGTGGCATGGAAATTTTGGCTTCCCTCGTGGCCGAGATTGGCCGATGTTTTTGTGTAGGCATTTGTCCTAAGATCAAGTCCACTGTCCGATTCAATCGGAATCTCCGAGATCTGCAAAAGGAGAAGGACGAGTTGGTGGAACGTAAGAATGAAGTCGAGAGACGAGTGGAGTCAGCAGAGAAAAATGAAAGATTACCTACAGCTGAAGTGAAAATTTGGCGTAGAAAAGTGGATGAGTTTGTCGCCGAGGCAAACTCAGCGCAAGCAGCTGCAACGGACGATAACGAGAGATTCTGCGGTTGGGGTACGAGGATTAGACTCGGTAGCAAAGTCAGAAGTTTGCTCGAGGAGGTGGAAACGCTGTTAAAAGCTGGCAACTTCCCAGATGACAGGGTCTCAGTCGTTAATGATTCGCCAAAACCAGTTGAGTACATTCCTGGACCTTCCACAGAACATCAAACAACTGCATCAAGAAATTTAGCAGAACTTACGAAAATCTTAAAGGACAACAAAGTTCGGAGAATCGGTGTATGGGGGTTGGGAGGGGCGGGTAAGACCACCCTGGTGAGGAACATGAACAACAAGCTCCACAGCACTTCTTCGGATCAGCGCCCATTTAGCATCGTCATTTGGATAACAGTGTCCAAGGAGGGTGACTTGAAAAGGGTTCAGAAAGAAATAGCCGACAGGCTTAATTTGAAGATGGAAGCGGGGGAGAGAGTTGAAACATCGGCTGGTCGACTTCATCGAAGGCTGGAGAAGGAAAAGTTTCTGCTTATTCTAGATGATGTCTGGGATGACATTGACTTAGACAGGTTGGGTATCCCACAGCAGGAAATTCACAGCGGTTCAAAAATATTATTGACATCTCGATTTGCGGATGTTTGTCAGCGGATGATGGTAGATGTTGAAGTAAAAGTGAATACTCTCGGTGACGAAGAAGCTTGGCAACTGTTTAGTCAGAAGGCAGGGGAGATGGCAAGTCTAGAGTATATTGAGCCGACTGCAAGAGAAGTTGCTAGAGAATGCGGTGGATTGCCTTTGGCTCTCGTTATCGTGGGAACTGCAATGAGGGGAAAGAAGACGGTAGGGCTGTGGGAACATGCCTTGACGGAATTGCAAAGATCTGCTCCATCTATAAGAGGTGTCGAGGAGAAGGTGTACAACTCTTTAAAGTGGAGTTACGACTTGTTACGAGGTAAAGCCATCAAATCCTGTTTCTTGTATTGTGCTTTGTATCCGGAGGATTACTCAATTGAGTATGGCGAGCTGCTACAGTGTTGGTTGGCTGAAGGCTTGATAGATGACACAAAGAAATTTAAGGACTTTGTCAATGATGGGGTTTCTGTAATTGAAACACTGAAAAAACGCTTGTCTGTTAGAAGATGGATTTCGGGTGGGCACCGTGAAGATGCATGATGTGGTTCGAGACGTGGCTATATGGATCGCATCATCAACTGAGGAGAATGATTGTAGATCTCTAGTTCGCTCCGGGATTGGTTTGACTGAGATCCAAGAAGTGGATTTATCTAAAGATTCTGTTAAAAGGTTTTCTTTCATGAATAACAGAATAAGTAGGTTGACTTCTTCCGAGGCAGAACCATGTTCAAAGGCCTCAACCTTACTACTACAAGGTAATCCAATTGAGGAAGTTCCTGACAGGTTTCTTCAAAGATTCCCCGCACTAAGAGTCTTGAATGTCAGCAGTAGTGGCATCGAGTCGTTGCCTCCTCTTCTTCAATTGGGTGAACTTCGTGCTTTTCTTCTACAACATTGCTACAAACTTCGGGAACTATCTCCACTTGGAGTGCTTGTAAATCTTCAGGTACTCAATCTCTCTTGCAGTAGAATAGAAGAATTGCCTAAAGAGATGGAAAACTTGATCAACTTAAGGCAAGTGAACCTATCTCACACTGACTGCCTAAGAAGTATTCAAGCTGGCATTGTGTCAAAATGGACTCGTTTGGAGGTTCTAGATATGACTTCTAGTGGTTTCGTTTGGGATATGGAAGACAGAGTAGGAAGAGAAATTTTTAAAGAGCTTTTGGCTCTTGAGCACTTGTCTCGTGTATCACTTGTGTTACGGGGCTCCTCATGTTTGGACCTTGAATATCTCATGACCCGAATAGGCAGAATGGAAAGATTCAACTTCACATTTAATTCGAAGTTTGCTCACTTTCTCACCACAGGGATTCATGAAAAGGGGAGGGTGACTGTAAATTGGTATAAGAGTGACACTAAAAGGTTTGAGAATGACACATGGAACCCTGAAAGGATGATGGGATGGTTGTTGATTAATGCAACCTCTCTGGTCTGGAATGGGGCTAAAAATCTTTTATCCCTCATCAGTTGTGATGATCTCAACAACGTGATTCAATGCTTATTGTCAGTCAGATCGGTTGGCACACGTAGTTTTGATTGTTTTGCAGCATTAAAGTCGCTTAATATCAAGGGAGTTCATAGACACGGTTCGTTGCCAGTGCGTGGAAATGATGTCCCCGACTTCCTACCAAATTTAGAGGAACTTTCTCTCGAGAATGTGACCTCTATGCAAAGCATCTCGGAATTGGTTGACGGTCTTGGTCTCAAGCTTTACAGGCTGAGGACACTACAGGTATTCAGGTGTCCCCAAATGAAATATCTTTTTTCTGGTGAAAACTTTAGTCCTCAAATGCCAAATCTTGAGCTAATGACGGTGACCATCTGCGACAAGTTGGAGAAGCTGTTTGATTACAATTTAGTTCTTCCAAACTTACGGATTATGAAATTGAACAGCCTTAAAATGCTAAGGGATCTCTGCGTTCCAGGAGAGTCCTGGCCACGGCTAGAGAAGGTTTATGTCTTCCGATGTTCACTCCTTAGAAGCCTACCTCTTAATATCGGAAATGCAAATAGCATACAAGAGATACGAGGAGAATCACAATATTGGTGGAGCGAGTTGATATGGGAAGATGAAGAAACAAAATCACGCCTGCAACAATGTTATAATACAACTGCACAAGGTCGCTCCGGTCAATATCGAGAAGGATTTGAACTTGAAGATGGATCTTCCTTCTTTAGGATGTGTTACCGTTCAGGAAGTTATGGAAGGAAAAATTTGATTTGAAGGTAAAGGAGAACTTGCCACCCCGTTTTTTTTTTTGTAAGTTCAATGCAATTACTTTTAATTATGAAAGGTCAGCACGCATCTGTTATTGAGTTTTCAACGTAGAAAAGTTGTTTTTAAGTGACAAAAATGGGTGAATTTGTTGCTTACTGTTGTGGCCATGCACGTTGTAACAGCGATGACAGCACTGGAAAGTAGGAATCAAACCCCGAATGATGTGGAAAAAGAGGTGACGAGATGGATGGATCGCCGCGAGGATGTGTTCTGCTTAGAGGAATGTGAGAGAGGACGGTGGATTCGACTTGAGAAAGTCTGACGGTGAAAAAGAGCGACTACTTTATGTTTTGGATTCGTAATTCATGTTTTGGATTTTAATGCATGTCTACTTTATGTTTTGGATTCAGAATTCATGTTTTGGATTTTAATGCATATCTACTTTATGTATTTTGTTTGCTTTCTTCTTCTTCTTGTGTTTGGTGTTAAATGTATCTTCCATTACGGACGTTATTGTCTTTTTTTTTTTTTTTTTTTTTTTTTTTAATTTATATGTTCTTTCGTTCTGTTTCTCAAATATTGATTTCTATGTGATGTTCTTTCTCTCGTTTTTTAATGGTTACATTTTCAGAATTTTTATTTTCTTTTTATTATTACTATTATTGTTATTATTATTATTTTTGTCTCTCGCTCCTTCGGTGTCTCCCTTTAAGCTTTTGACACCTGTGGCAGAGGTAAACCAACTGGCAAGGTATGGCGGAGCTATGAAGGGCCAGCAATCCTAACTGATTTTTTGAAAAACTAAATTTGAGCTTTTAAAAAAACTTGGGACTCCTCCGTTTTATCGTCACTAAGATTAATCGTAACGACCGATGTCTTTCTATAATATAATATTTTTCATTTTAAATTTTGTGTCCGTATGGTTTTACTTTAGGACTTTTATCTCAAAAGCCTTATATGGAGCCAACCCAATCAGACGTTTGAGGATATGCTCCGAATTTGTGTCTTGAATTTTAAAGAGAGTTAAGTTTCTGTCGTTATCATACTAAATAAATAAAGATTTGAGTCATTACATTAATATTTTCTATTATTGATCTTTCTCCTTTTTGTTTTTATTTCTATTTCTATTTGTTATATAATTTACTTAACTCTATTTTACTCATGAGCGATTGCAATATATTTTACTCACGGTGGCGACGAGCCTTCCTCACCTCCACCCCAGATCCATGCCCCTCCCCCACGCAGGCAAGGAGCCCCCTCCACCGTGCGCCAGATCCATGACCATGAGTGCACCCCCCCCCCCCCACAACGCTGACGACAAGCCCCCCTCATGATAGAACTGTCCCCCACCTTGCACCAAATCTGCGCGCCACCCCCCAGCCGGCCACCTATGCAGAAACTGGTGTCGAGCCCCCCCCCCCCCCGGCCCTGACATCGTCGAAACAGGCGACGAGGCCCCTGCGAACGTCGTGTCAATAAAAGAAGTTTTTTTTATTTCTTTTTTTAAAATTATTTTTTTAATTTTTTAATCTATACTAGTATGAGATAAGATAAAGTACATAATAATTATCATAAACAAATAATATTTTCACCGTTTAATTATATTTTAATCATTTAAAAAATGAATTCTAATGATAGAATAAAAAAAAAAAACTTTACTACTACCTGGCTCTTTCCTCCCTTTTTTTAATAAAGTATTCTCTCTCTCTCTCTCTCTCTTTTTAGGGACAATCTCTGGTAGAGTTGCCCTGAGATTAACTATCCATAGGACTCCGTCAACGGCTATAAACTCATGGACTCCTGACGTGTATGGTTAAATACTGTCTGTAAGACCCGAAATTTTGTAGACTTGTAATCTCCTTGTTCATAAGGAATTAGAGTCTAATTTATGTATTTATGAAGTGTTATATGAAAAATTATGAATAATAATGAGAAATTCATAATTTTATCTAAACGATGTTCGAGTCCTCATTTAATGATTTTGAGACTCAATTAATGTTTTACGAGCCAAGAATGAAGTTTTTAAAGGAAAAAGAATGAAAAAGGATGAAATTTGACAAAAGTCAAAGGTTTGACCAAAAGTCAAAGGGTTGACCAAAAAGTCAAAGGGTTGACCAAAAAGTCAAAGTTTGACCGGGACGGGTCACAACGTCGACTTTACAAGTATGATGAAGGAATATGAAAAGAATTTCCGAAAATGAAGTTTTATAAGTCATAAATCCACCCTAGAAAAATCAAGCACACCGAAAAAGAATTAAGGGCAAAAAGGTCTCCGAAAAATTGGAGAAAGAGAGTTTCGGTCCAAATTTACATGGAATAATTTTTGGACAAAAATATAAAATAAAAATGCTCATCACAGTATTGGAAATAACTGTAGAGCGCGAAAGGAACCGCGAAAGAACGAAATGACCAAATAAGGCCTTAGAAGAGTTAGTGGAAGATGATGTCCTTGTAATGACATCACCATTCCCTAACCAAAAATTGAAATGTAATGGCAGCCCTCTACCCCATTAGATCCGGCCAACTAGAAGAGAAAAGGAAGGAAATTGGTTTTGTTAGAGTAACTAAGTGGTCTCTCACATCTAACCAAACAAGGACACCTTGCCATGCTTCTTGACATCATTTCCCACTCATCCAAGCAAGCTAGTGGCAGCCCCCTCTTTCCCATATTTGGCTGATCAAAGAAGAAAAAAAAATGGGAACAATGACAAGGCATAAAGCCCTAAATCAAGGAAAAGTTGAACCACTTTTCTCCATCAATCCCTTAGTCACTTTTGCTTAAAATATTGAACCAAAATCCTCACCTTTTTCCCCTTGAAATCCGCAGCCATCAGCCCTCTCCCATTCCCTTGATGTTCGGCTGTAACTAGAAGGAGAAAGGAGTGGAAAGATGACAAGACTAAAGCCACAAAACAAGGCAAGTTATCACCAACTCCAAGCCCTCTTGTTCCATCAAACCTATCCCATCTCTCTAGCCTTTTTGCTTGAGAAACTAAGAAAAAAAAAAAAAATCCTAGCTCATTTCATACACAAGATCGGCAGCTAGAGAGGAAGAGAAGAGGAGAGAGTGAGAGCAAGAAAAAAATTCTTGGAGTGATCATCCTTGGTGAGTTCGGTTCTAGAGAGCAAGAACTAAGAAAAAGTGAGAAAATCTTGGTGAGTTCTCCAAGGATTGGCCGACCAAGAGCAAGAGAGAAAGAGGTAAGTGGATCTTGAAAAAAAATTCTTGGATTGTCTTCTTGTGATTTTCGGTTTTAGTGAAGCAACAAAGAGCTAACAAAAAAAAAAAAAATGTTGGATACCATTTTTCTTGGAAGAAACCGTGGGCTAGGAGCAAGCCAAGGGAGGAAGGAAAACTTTGGGATTTCGAAAACCCTAACTTGGGTTGAGGTAAATCTCTTAAACCTCCTTAAATCTAAGCTTTATTTAAGGTTTTTAATGATGATTTGGAATGGTTTGTAAGGACATAAGTCCATTTAATTTTCTGCCCTCATCTATGGTGTGTGTGTGTGCTTGATAAGGTTAGGTTGGTTGGCTGATTTTTAATGCTTGTTTGCTTTAAAGATTTGTGCTTGAAAATGATGGATTTTTCATGCTAGAAATTAGGTTGTATGTCCCATAAGATGTGGCCAAAAATCTGCCAAGGCAGCCCCCGTTGATGCATGCTAGCTTAGGATGTAAACCGGACGTAACTCTCAAAGCTGCTAGTTCGGTTTTGAACCTGAGCAGTTTTGGAAAAATGAAAATATCATGCCCTTAGAGGCCGAATGAGGTAAAATTTAAAACACGAAAGTTGTTCGGAACAACTTTTCCTAGAGGACAGCGTGGACGGAATATCAAAATAAGGCTCCAAAGGCCTCCGTTTTACCCAAAAACCGTGGCTAACTCCTGGGACGTTTTTCACCCAGTTTTTCTAAGTCAACCCGTTTTCAAATAAAATCTGGTACTGATCCAAGCTGAATTAGATTTTTCACAAAACATGAAAGTTTTAGCATTTTTCGATAGCTACAACTTTCGTGAAGACAAGTTTTTCAGATTCCAAGCCAATTTTTAAACTGGGCGCGTTTTGTGAGAGACGCGCAGAGAGCCCGAAATCTTACAAATGAGTCTCACGAAAATCTTTTCTAGAAAAATCATGAAGTGTTCTAAAATGGTCATTTTAGCATCGGAAACCATTCCAAAAGCGGTTTCCGACCCCAAATGATTTTATAAATGATTTGTTTCGAAAACCATGAATTTTAAGGGCTCGGGTTTGAAATTCACATTTTTCTCCAAAGTAAAGAAAAAGAGGGTTTCAACCAAGAATTTACAAGTTAAAGAAAATAATGAGATTAAGCCAAAGAATTTTCTAATTAAAGGAGTTAGAATTTTTACAAGTAAAATGAAGGATTTTTGGAAGTTAATCACACAAGATTTTCCAAAAATAAGGAAGAGAAATTTTAAAGTAAAATTGGTAAACAAGCCGATTACGAACGGTAACCGGATATTATATCCGAGTTACAAACCCAAGGATAACCAAGGGTTGACAAAAGGTTGATCCAAGGTTAATTAAGGTTAACCTTAAGGGTTACCCAATATAACCCTAAGGGATACCCACATGTATATTGGGCTAAGATTTAATGGGTTAAAGGAAATAACCCAATAACAAGGATGTATGAGCAAAACCCATTAATAGAACAAGGCTCTAAACCAAAAGGGTTACCCAACGTAACCTCTTAAGGATTTAATCGAAGTTCAATGAAGAATGGGGATTAAAGTGGCCAAGATGGATAACATGTATAGGGGACATACAACCAAAAGTAGATGTGAGTGTTGGTAGGTCACCAACACCTTACGAAAGGATCCTGATCCTATATTTTTGGTATATCAAGAAAGTGAATTGCCGTTGCCGACAATTTAAGGAACGCGATTCTAAGGATACGGCACTAGAGGTAAGTACAAACCTCACCTGCAGTATGAAAACTAGTAAATTATGTTCAAGTATGTGGTTTTCAAATATGCTGCAATATGTTGTGTGCTATATCTATGAAATGCCATGTTTTATGAAAAGTGCTATTTTTGCAAAATGCCATGTTTATAAAAGGTGTTATTTTCGCAAAATGCTATGTTATGAAAAGTGCTATTTTTGCAAAAGATTATAAAGGTGTTATATTTGCAAAATGTCATGTTTATAAAAATATCATGTTTGCAAATGCTATGAATGAAAAGAATGCCATGCCATGTTATTAATGAGATGAAAAGTATGTTATCGTATAGTGACATCATAAGGTATGTTCACTAAAGATAAATAACATGGTAAGAAATCACAAGTAAAGTGTCGTACCAACCTCCCCCAAGGTGGAGGATTTTTATGTTAAAATCATGGATTCGCCCTCCCGTTTATGTAAGAGGGTGTAATCATTTATGTTTTCCTAGAGCAGTTAGGGACTTGCAATCCCATCTAACTGTATCTAGAGGTGCGCTATATGTTAAGGGTACGTACACTATGGGGCCCATAAGAAAGATAAGAATGTTAAAAGAAGTGCATAAATGGAACATAAATGGTTCACGCATATGCATACGATGATGAATGTTTTTATGATATTTTAAATGTTTTGTGAGATTATGTTTGTGCTTACTGGGCGAAAGCTCATCAAGTTATATTTCATACTGTAGGTAAGAAACCCGCAGCTTAATGCTGGGCATTGCTGGAGCGGTGTGGCGGCAGACGAAGGCGGTATGGATACCACTACGCATAGTTTCCGCAAATCTTTTGATAAGTAAAGAAGTTTTGTATATATAAGCATGTATGATAAAGACAAGTTATGTATTATGGTATTTTGGAACCAAAGACCATAAGTAACGTTTGCTTAAGTAGTAATGATATATTGCTAAAGACAAATGTTTTTATAATTATGTTTCAGAAAAAAAAAAATATATCCCTAATTTTTAAGTAAGTAAGTAAGTAAGGAGTGACGGCCCTACGTAGTAAGGGGGCGTCACACTGTCATGAGGATATGCTGGGTTACACCAAATCTAAGCCCATTTCCTTTTCTTTCCCCATCTGTGTCCCATTTTTTTTTTTTTTTTTAATTTTAAAATTTCAATTTCAGTGTAATGTATCTGTTATTGAGTTTTCAACGTAGAAAAGTTGTCTTTGAGTGACAAAAATGGTTGAATTTGTTCCTCACTGTTGCAGCCATGCATGTTGTAACAGCAATGACAACACTGGAAAGTAGGAATCAAACCCAAATGATGTGGAAAAGAAGTGATGAGTCTGATAAATCGCCGCGAGGATATGTTCTGCTTGCTTAGAGAGTTACAAGAATGTGAGAGTTATAGTCTGATAACGAATTTCATTCATGTGTTTGCTTAAACTCATAATAAAAATAATTATTGTAAATTTATTCTGAAACTCATTCTTAGTTGTATTTTTTAATTTAAAAAACGATTAGTTTGTATATTTTGGTACAGTATTATCAATCGTAATTAAACTAAAAATTGTAATATTAGGACAATAAAATAATGAACATAATTTGTATAGTGATTTTTGTTTAAGAAAATCAAAATGTATGTAAATTTTAATTAAAATAAGCCCAAAAAAAAGTGGGTCAAAAAAAGATACATTTTCTTTTAGTAGAAAAAATAAATTTTTTACCTATTCCAAAAAAATTTAGGTAATTATACAATATTAGATAAATAAAATAAGATATATGTGGTAGTTTGACACAAATATTAAAGATTAAGGGGGTAGTTTGACACAAATATTAAAGATCAATGGGCATTTTGACTCAAATGCAAAGTTCATGGGATATTTTTACATTAAAGATAATGAAAAAACTAATAGTAACTAATTAAAGGGGTAAATTGACACAAATATTAAAATTTAGAGAGTGTAATAGGTACATATCATAGTTCAGGGGCATATTAACCTTAGGGACAAAATTCAGATTGTCAAAGCTACAATTACTCCAGTAAAATCAATGCTCGAACAAACAAAAAACATGTAGCTGGGAAGGAAATATGCTGCAAACCTCTACAACCAAAAAAAAAAAAACAAAAAAAAAAAATGGCCATGATAGTCGTTACTTCCCGAACGACATCAACTGCGTTCCCATTTGTTCATTTTGCCCCCAAAATTCGTCACCTTATGACAAATTATTTTTAAAATTTTTAATTTTGATAATTTTCTCCTAAACTTTCTAAATTATTGTATAATATTTTGTTTTGTTAGCTTTATATTAAATCAAAGAATATAAGGTTTTCATGAGGCTAATCTTGAGCCGAATTTTCTGGATTCCGATCCAGGTCTAGATAATCAGTTTCATAAGCGGTCTATTTTTATATCGTGTCTCTTTAAAGTGGAATTCATCTTTTTTTTTTTCTCCTTTCCATTCACTCGTATCTCTTCCGTTTCATCGATTTTTTCCGGATCCTCCTTTTCTTCCAAAAAAGGGAAGGAGAAGGATCTTCTTCGGTGGATCCCTCTTGTTCCTATTCAGTCCCTTTTGTTTATGAAGTTTTTTGAATTTGTAAGATTTATATTAGTGTTTGTATAAGATGTATGAGGGTTTTCAGTGATCAATTTAACTGGATGTTAAGCCCATAATTTGGAAAGTTCATATGATAAATTATCAAAATTAAAAATTTTGGGGTAAGTCGTCAAATGATAACATATTTGGAGGAAAATAGTGCTAAATACCATGGACAGATGTTCATAAAATACCATAGAAGGGAAAACAACACATATAATTAACCAAATAGCAACGGCAATTCAGTGTCTCTCCCCCTATTTCGAAATAAAGTTTAGGAACTAATCACGGCATTAAAATTGAACTTCTTGGCATGTGTTTGAAACCTTTTGCCATCTTTCTTTTAACTTTGTAGGCTTTTCGTGCTTGCCAATAAAGTTGGTCTTTGAAAAGGCATTAATAAAGAGAAAATTAAGGAAATAATTGATTTTAGACACCCTCTTATATTTACGTCATCTCATTTTTCATCTCTTATATATGTGTGTGTATATATATATATATATATGTATATATATATATATATTTAACAGGGGTGGAGGAATTCAAATTCTATATTTTTTATCTTTTAGTGGAGTTCGGTGTGATATTAAAGCATGTGCAATTCAAAATAGCAAAATGATATAACTTTTACACCAAAATGGTGTAACTTTCACATCAAATAATAAATTCATCTTCAATCCATTATACCAATTTTAACGCCAAAAAGAATATTCCATGTCTATTCCTTTTTATATCTCTTTTTATATTCATTTTTACTAACTCCATAATGTTTATTGAATTCACAAATTTTGCCCACGTGTAACTTTTTTTTTCACATATTGATCGAATAAAATAAATTTTATTATTTAACAATGGCCTAGCAAATAATAAATTAATAAATTACATTTTCTTAACTAAAATGGCCCGTTTATCATTGATATGTTAATTTTAAAAATTACATTTAACGAAAAGTTGTGAACAAAACATTTCATTTAATAACTAAACATAAAAGCAAAAGTTAAAAAAAAAAAAAAAAGACATTGATATTTTTTTTAATCCTCTGAATTAGTATACTCCTCCCACAAATGATCAATTAATGCATTACGAAGCGCAAATTTATTTTGTTAACAAAAGCCAAATTAGAAAATGGGGTAACAATTGAAAATCAAATTTTATTTTGTACTCTTTTTGAAAAAAACAAAAACAAAAAACAAAAAACAAAGAAAAGAAAAAAACAAAAAAAAACAAAAGTCACACCAGATTTGAATTTGCGTTTCCACTGTTCACAGTAAGCAAAATCAAATCCAAATGGTGTTGGATTTGCCAGCTGGTTGGAGAAGCAAAAGCCCACCCACGACATTTCAACTTTTCCACTTCATTTTCACGTGGGTTGGAGATGGCCTTGTCGCTGCAATCATTTTTCATCTCTTAGGGGGAGTTTGGTGGAGTAATTTGAGTTGAGATTTTTAAGTTTGAATAGTAAATTTTTTTGAATTTTCAGAAAAGACAAAAAATTTTTTGAGAAAAAGACAAAAACTTTTTGGGAAAAAGACAAAAAAAAGTTTGAGTTGAGTTGGTTGAGTGCATTTGCCAAAGAGGCCTTTATATTTATGTCTTTTGTAATTTTTTTTTTTACTTTTATATGAATTTTTTTTTTGTCCCCAGGTTTCTTCCCTTTTTATTTTTATTTTTTATTTTTTTTATTTTCATTTTTGTTTTCTGCTTTTTGTTGGCCCCACACGGAGCGAGGCGTGGAAGTCTACAAGTGAACATGCCCTATACGTTCATTCTCTACACACCATCTTTTCTAGAGAAGCTTGGAGTATTACTGGCAAAAAATAGTATTTTCCGCAATTTCTTTCACAAATGTTTCTCATCATGGTTTGGGGCAAGGAATTTTTGAAGTCCATCTTGGATGACACATTGAAAAAAATATTCGTTTCCTTCTTGGTTGCAGTAATAGGCAACTGTTTTCGTGAATATATGTTTCGTAAGATCATGTTCATTGTCCGATTCAATGCGAACCTCAATGATCTAGAAAAGGCGACACGAAGGCTGATGGGATTGGCAAAGAAGATTGAGAGATCACCAACACGACCTGAAGTGGAAAAATGGCATAGAGATGTGGAGGCGTTTGTCGCCGAGGCGAACTCAGTGCGAGCAGCTGCAACGGACGATAACGAGAGATTCTGCGGTTGGGGTACGAGGATTAGACTCGGTAGCAAAGTCGGAAGATTGCTCAAGGAGGTGGAAACGCTGTTAAAAGCTGGCAACTTCGTTAACGATTCGCCAAAACCAGTTGAGAACATTCCTGGACCTTCCATAGAAAATCAAACAACTGCATCAAGAAATTTAGCAGAACTTACGAAAATGTTAGAGGACAACAGTGTTCGGAGAATCGGTGTATGGGGGATGGGAGGGGTGGGTAAGACCACTCTGGTAAGGAACTTGAACAACAAGCTCTATAGCACTCCTTTGGAGAAGCTCCCTTTTACCATTGTCATTTGGATAACAGTGTCCAAGGTGGTTGACATGGAAAGGCTTCGGCAAAAAATAGCTGACAGGCTTGATTTGCCGGAGAGAAGCTCGGCAGGTCGACTTCATCAAATACTGGAGCAGGAAAAGTTTCTCCTTATTCTAGATGATGTCTGGGATATCACTGACTTAGACGAGTTGGGTATCCCACAGCCGAATATTCACAACGGTTCAAAAATACTATTGACATCTCGATCTAAGAATGTTTTTCAGCAGATGGGCGTAAAGGCTGAAGTCAGAGTGGATCCGCTCAATCACAAGGAAGCTTGGCAACTGTTCAGTCAAAAGGTAGAGGAGGTAAAAAGTCTAGGGCATATTAAAGAGACTGCAGAAGCAGTTGCTAGAGAATGCGGTGGATTGCCTTTGGCTCTCGTTACCGTGGCAACTGCAATGAGGGGAAAGGAGGTACACGAGTGGGAACCTGCCTTGAAGGAATTGCAAAGATCTGCTCCATCATCTATAAATGGTGTCGAGGACAAGGTGTACAACTGTTTGAGGTGGAGTTATGACTCGTTACCACGTAACAACATCAAATCCTGTTTCTTGTATTGTGCTTTGTATCCGGAGGATTTCTCAATTGAGGTTGACGAGCTACTACAGTGTTGGTTGGCTGAAGGCTTGATAGATGACAAAAAGAACTTTGAGGGGTTTGTCAAAGATGGGTTTTCTGTAATTAAAACACTGAAAACGCTTGTCTATTGGAAGATGGATCTCGGGTGGGCACCGTGAAGATGCATGATGTGGTTCGAGACGTGGCTAGATGGATCGCATCACCAACTGACGAGAATGATTCTAGATCCCTAGTTGGCTCCGGGATTGGTTTGACTGAGATCGAAGAAGTGGATTTTTCTGAAGATTCTGTTAACAGGGTTTCTTCCATGAATAACAGAATGAGGTCGACTTATTGCGTGGCAAAACGATGTTCAAAGGTCTCAACCTTACTACTACAAGGTAATTCAATCGAGGAAGTTCCTGATATGTTCCTTCAAAGATTCCCTGAATTAAAAGTCATGAATGTCAGCAGAACTGGCATCAAGTCCTTGCCTCCTCTTCTTCGATTGGGTGAGCTTCGTGCTTTTCTTCTACAACGTTGCTCCAACCTTCAGGGACTACCTCAACTTGGAGTGCTTATAAGACTTCAGGTACTCAATCTCTCTTGCAGTAGAATAGAAGAATTGCCTAAAGAGATGGAAAACTTGATCAACTTAAGGCAAGTGAACCTATCTCACACTGACTGCCTAGAAGTATTCAAGCTGGCATTGTGTCAAAATGGACTCGTTTGGAGGTTCTAGATATGAGTTTTAGTGCTTTCTTTTTGCGTATAGGTGCATCTCCCAATCGTAAAAGTGCAACTTTTGAAGAGCTTTTGCCTCTTAAGCACTTGTCTTGTGTATCACTTGGGTTAAAGGACTCCATATATTTGGAACCTGACTATCTCATGACCCGAATAGGCAGAATGAAAAGAGTCCACTTCACATATGAACGGAAGATAGTTTCCGTTTACACCTCAGGGAGGCATGAACAGAGGAAGGTGACTCTAAATTCGTATCCGAAGAGTGGATTTGGGCGTAAATGGATGATGGGATGGTTGTTGATTAATGCAACCTCTCTGGTCTGGAATGGGGATAAAGATGAGCTCAACGGCATCATTCAAGGCTTATTATTGTCAGTCGAATCGGTTGGCGCAAGTAGTTTTGCAGCATTAAAGTCGCTTACTATCAACAATATTCCCGGTTCGTTGCCAGTGCGTGGAAATGATGTCCCGGACCTCCTACCAAATTTAGAGGAACTTTCTCTCGAGAATATGACCTCTATGCAAAGCATCTCGGAATTGGTTGACGGTCTCGGTCTCAAGCTTTCCAAGTTGAAGACACTTCCAGTATTCAGGTGTCCCCAAATGAAATATCTTTTTTCTCGTGAAACTGAAATGCCAAATCTTGAGCTAATGACGGTGAGCATCTGCGGCGAGCTGGAGAAGCTGTTTGATTACAATTTAGTTCTTCCAAACTTACGGATTATGAAATTGAACAGACTTACAATGCTAAGGGATCTCTGCACTCCAGGAAAGTCATGGGAACAGCTAGAGAAGGTTTATGTCTTCCGATGTTCACTCCTTAGAAGCCTACCTCTTACCATCGGAAATGCAAATAAGATAAAAGAGATAAGAGGAGAATCACATTATTGGTGGAGCGAATTGAAATGGGACGATGAAAAAACAAAATCACGCCTGCAACAGTATTATAATAGAACTGCACAAGGTCGCTCTGGTCAGTATCGAGAAGGATTTGAACTTGAAGATGGATATTCCTTCTTTAGGAGTTGTTACACTCCTGAAAACCTTCAAAACACAGCTTGATCTGAAAGTAAATTCGACTTGTCACATTTTTTTTTTCCTTCCTTTTCTTTTAGTTGGAGAAGAGGTTAAAGATACTTGCACTGAGGTCCCGTTTAATAGTAGTGTTATTAAATGTTGGCATATATTTTTTTTGTTCACGTACCAAAGTTGTTTTTAGTGATATTGAAGCTCCAATTATACGTCAGGTAATACATCTGAATTTGTTCCTTATTGTTGTTGTAGGAATCAAACCCGAACAATGTGGAAAAGAGGTGATGAGTCGGATTGATCGCCGCGAGGAAATGTGACGGTGAATTCGACACGAGAATGCTGATGACACAAAAAAAAAAAAAAAAAAGGTTTTTTCTCAGATTGGAGAAGTAGCCTGAGCAGAAAAGTGGTGAGAATGCTAGAGCAACTTGAATGGCTACAAAGCACTGCCAACTCTGGATTCAGAATTCATGTTTTGGATTGTAATGCATATCAACTTTTTTATGTTTTTAGTTTGCAACCTTCTTCTTCTTGTGTTTGGTGTTAAATGTATCTGATGTTATTGTCTTTTCTTTTTTTTTTCTTTTTGTTTATGTTCTTTCTTCATGTTTCTCAAATATTGTTTTCTATGTAATGTTCTTTCTTTTGTTGTTTAATGATTATACATTTTGAGATAATGTCCCCCCCCCCCCATTTCGAGATTCTGCCCACGCTGCTCTCTAGTAAAAATTGTTCCGAGCAACTTTCATGTTTTAAATTTTACCCTGTTCGGCTTCTAGAGGCCTTGAAATTTCACTTTTCCGAAACTTGTCAGATTCGAATCTGAATTTGACAGTTTTGGGTTTACGTCCGGTTTACATCCTATTTCGCGAATCTATCTCGACCGACCACTTCGGGAGCTTACGAGTCAAACACACAATGGTTCTAACGTCCCATTTACACCCATCAGCCGTCTCATACAATCAATGCAACCCAAATCCAAAATCATAAACCTATGGTTGCTTTGGTTTTAACATAGCATACATCACACATGAGCATCAAAATTTAACCTTAGACTAGCATGCATCAAGGGGGCTGCCTAGGGCAGATTTTTGGCTATCTTGGGGGAACATACAACCTAACTTTCTAGCATGAAAATCAATTATCAATCAAACATAATTCAAGCAAGAATCAACCAATCAAACCCTAGATCCAGCAAATCAAGCACACACCAAAAAAATTAGGGCATAAAATGAAAATGGACTTAAGTCCTTACAATCCAATTGAACCTCAAATTAAACTTGAAATTAAGCTCAAAATAAGGAGGGTTAGGGCTATAGGATTTTACCTTGACCAAAGTTAAGTTTGGTTACAACTTTCCTCTTCCTTCCTTGCTCACCAAAACCCACGGCCACACTAGGGGAAATGGGCACCAAAATTTTGTTTTGGTCTCTTGGTTGCTCCTCCTAGAAACTAAACTCCTCCTTAAAGAAAAGCCCTCAAAAAAAATTTTCACTTTACCTCACCCTTTTCTCCTCCCTTACCCACACGGCCACACTCCCCAAAACCCACCAAAACTTTGCAAACTTTGCTCTAGCTTTTTCCTAGCTCCCAATCACACTCCAAGGAACAAAAGCCCTCAACAAATTTTGGGTTTTTCTCTCTTCCCTTTCTCCTTCTTAGCTGCCGAATTTCTTGGGGAAGAATGGCAAGAGTTTGCCTACAATTTCTAATAAAAGTGAATAGGGAGGTAAGGGGGGTATTTATAGAGGTTTTTGGGGACTTTGTCTAATTATATTTTTGCCCCCAAAAATTTTTCTTTTCTCTTCTTTTCCCCATGGTTTCCAGCCACTTGTGTGGTGGAGGAAGCTCCACATAGTCCAAGCTTTAGCTAGTGGATAATGAGGTCATAAGGTATGGGCAACAAGACATCCCTTGATAGGCTTTGTTTGGCCATTTTTGTTCTCCAAAACTCATTTTTCTTTTCTTTGTTCTTCACAGATAATTATAATATTGTGGTTCACTAATCCACAATATTTTTATTCTGTACCGTAGTACAAACTTTTACCTGTGTGAATTTTCGGACCGAATAATTTTTCTTTCAATTTTTCGAGTCCCTTTTTGCCCTTAACTTTAACTTGGTGTGCTTGATTTTCTAGGGACATTATAAGGTCTATTCTTGCTATCTAGTTCACAAAACATTATTCTCGGAACTCTTTCAGGACTGTACCTCGAAAATCTCGTAAAGTCAACTCTTTGACTTTTTGTCGGTCAAACTTTGACTTTTTCGGTCAAAGTTGACTTTTGTAAAAACATGCACTGTTGTGGCTCTTTCGACTTGAAAGGTCCGTTTTTGAGCTTAGAAATCAATTTGAGTCTTCTCGACCCATTAAAACTCACAAAATCTTTCAAAAGCCTTAAACCGAGCTTTTTCACAAATATTTTCATAAGGTGAAATAATTCCTTAGAAAGGAAACATGTACATTGAAATTGCGAATATTACATAGATGATGTCACCATGATGAGATCATCTTAGCCTTGTTCCACAAGGGAATGGCCGGCCACCTTGCATGCCAAGGATGCAAATATTAAATCTCATGGGGTCATTTTTAGAATTTTACAAAGTTTGCCCATGCCTATTGTGACGCCCCGAACCACCCACCTGACACCCACGCGGGGCCGACCGCGCGGATGCGGGGCGCCGGAACCGTCACATTCATACTTCATACTTGCTTTACTTTGAAAATGCGGAATAAATTTTTTTTTTTTTTTTTAAACTTCTTTTGAAACTTGATTGCTTGAACTTCTCTTTCTTTTAAAACTTGAGACTTCATCTTAAAATCTTGACTTGAAGTCCATGCACAAAATCGTGCATCATACTTTAAAACATTTCATACATACATTAACTTGACATTAACATACATGAAAAACTTCATACTTAAACATAATGCGGAAAATATTACGTAGTGGTATCCCACACCGCCCTTCACTTGCTGCATCATCTCCAAGCCCACCAAGTAAAGCTACAAGCTTTTATCTCTACCTGCAGTATGGAATATATCTGATGAGCTGACGCTCAGCAAGTACAAACGCGATCTCACAAAACATTTTCATTTAAACATCTTGAAACATACTTCATCATAAAACATATGCATGAACCATTTATGTCCATTTATGCATTTCCTTTTTACTTGTACTTATCTTTCATATGGGCCCCATAGTGTACGTACCCTTAATATATAGCGCGCCTCTAGATACAGTTAGATGGGTTTGCAAGTCTCTAACTGCTCCAGGAAAACATAAGTGATTACACCCTCCCGTATCAACGAGAGGGCGAATCCATAACTTTAACATAAAAATCCTCCACCTTGGGGGAGGTTGGTACGACACTTTACTTGTGTATTTTTACCAAGTGGCTTATCATTAGTGAGCATACTTTATGATGTCACTATATCATAACTTATAGTTCACATGACATATTTTAACATAACATGGCCGCTTTAAAACATGGCATCGTTAAAATATGGCATTCTTTAAAACTTAAAATCATGACCTTATTAAAACATAATAGCTTTAAAACATAACATCGTTAAAAGCATAGCATTTAAACATAGCACTTTCATATTTGAATATACATTATTATTTTTCCATATTACAGGTGAGGTTTGTACTTACCTTAAGTCCTACGCTCTTGACGTAACATTCCTCGCGATATCTCAACAGGTTCCTATTCCTGTTTCAAATGAGGTGTAAGATAAGATTAACTTATCTTACCATAAATCGTGACATATGATGTTGGTATCCTAACCAACATCTATGAGCAATCCTAGATGTGTGTGTTGTATGTACCCTCTAATATCTCTTGTAAACCTGATTGGTTACTTCCTTTATCTTGGGCTTATGCTTTACTTTTTCTTGGTTCATAATTCATTGGGTTATTATCTCTTCAATAACCCTAGGTCTTAGCCCATTTCATAAATCTTGGTATCATTTAGGGTTATATTGGGTAACCCTAAAGTCAACTCTTGGTCAACCCAAGTCAACATGTAGTCAACTAAGGTCAACCCCCTTTGGGTTAAACGTTGGGCTATGGGCTTAGCCCAGTAACTCGGATATAATTCCGGCTACTCTTCGTCGTCGGCTTGTTTACCCATTTTTACCTTAAAACTCCATTTCTTGATTTTTGGAAAACATTATATACTTATCTTCCAAAAATCCATTAATTTGCTTGTAAAAAGCTCTTACTTCATTACTCTTAAAAATACTTGTCTAAAATCATCACTTTCTTTACTTCTTGGAAAAATGTGGAATTTAAATTCCGAACCTTAAAATTCCACTTTTCTTCTTGAAAAATCTTATTTTCCTTTAACTTATAGAAAATCCCATTTTTTTTCAACTTGAACACTTTGGGTGAATAATCCCAAAACTCTTGTAAAAATTCATTTTCTTAAAACGGGACTTCATAAAATCATTGAGGACTGAAAATCGCCATTGGAACGGTTTTCGTAGTCAAAATAACATTTTAGAGACACTTTACATTTTTCTAGAAAACGTTTTTGTAAACCAAAGTGCTAGAAATTCTCGGATTCCCTGAGCACTCTTCGTAAAACCAACCCAGTTTAAAAATCGGCTTGTAATCTGAAAAACTTGTCTTCACGAAAGTTGTAGCTATCGAAAAATACTAAAATTTTCGTGTTTTGCACAAAATCCAGTTCTGGCTAGATCAGTACCAGTTTTCGTTTGAATGTGGCTGATCCTGAAAAACGGAGTGAAAACTGACTCCAGGGATTAGCCACGGGTTTTCATAAAAATGAAGGCCTTTGGAGCCTTATTTTGAGATTCTTTTCACGTTGCTCTCTAGTAAAAGTTGTTCCGAGCAACTTTCGTGTTTTGACTTTTAACCTGTTCGGCCTCTAAGGGCCTGATATTTTCTCTTTCCCAAAACTGGCCAGTTTCGACTCTGAAATGGCAGTTTCGGTTGTTAATCCGGTTTTACGTCCTAGTTCGCGGATTCTAACACGACCGATCACATCGGGAGCTTAAACATAAATCAAGCAACGTGTCTAACGTCCCATGCATACATTCTTGTCCATACATCATACCCATGCAGCCCTTAAAACCGAAAATCCTAGTCTATGGGTTGCATGGTTCTAGCTCTTGGATCCATTCATCACATACCTCCTTATACAAGCAGCCATACATCCACTGCTTGGCAGATTTTTGACCACAACTTAGGGGACTTCACTAACACATCTAGCATGCATCCTACTCATTTTCAAGCATAAAAATCATGCAATCAAATCATCACAAATAAGCCAACCAAACCCTAATCCCTATCAAGCACATACATTGAAAATCTTTGCTGAAAATAAACTTGGACTCATGTCCTTACAAATCCATCTTAAACCATCATAAAAATGCTTAAAATGGAGCTTAATTTAAGCTTGGTTTAAGAGGTTACCTTAACCCAAGTTAGGGTTTGAAAATCCCATTTTCTTCTTGGCTTGCTCACCCACGGATTTGGCTCCATGGCTCACGGATTTTTGCAAGAAAAATAGGAAATCCAAGAACTTTTTGTTAGTTCTTTCTAGCTCATCAAAACCGAGCCTCATAAGATGAAAAATCCAAGTTTTTGACTTACCTTTTCCTTCTCTCCAAGCTCACGGATTTTTGGCTCCATGGAGCACCAAAATCTTTTCTTGGTTCCTCTTGCTAGAACCGAACTTCAAGCATGGCTTACCCTCAAATCTTTTCCAGATTTTCATGTCCATTTTCACTCCTCAATCCCACGGTTTACTGCCCCAAAATGGGTCTCCATGGCTCACAAAATTTCTCTCCTTTCTCCCCTAGAACAGCCGAACACACACATGCACAAGCCCTCTTGATTTTTTTCCAGATTTCTTCTCCTCTTCCTCCCTCTCTCTCCCACGGTTTTCTTCTTGCAAAACTGGCAGAAATAATGGAGGAAATGAGAGAGGGAGAGCTGCCGAAAGTGATGGGGAAAAGGGAGGGTTATTGTCACTTTGCTTCTCCTTATGCCAAGGCTTTATGTCATGTCCATCTTTTCCTTAGCTGGCCGAAACTCCAAGGGAGGGAATGGTTGCTTGCTGCCGAAAACTGAAGGGGAAAAGGAGGGGGACAAGCAGCTGATTTTGTGGAGAAAAGAGAGGAGTAGTTAGCTTGCATTTGTTGGCTTTGTTGACC
>CM046381.1:9963035-9988035 GCA_025413485.1 Ficus microcarpa
CACCTTTTTCCCTTAAAAAAAGGGCTTTATCACATGCCTTCTTTTCCCTTGTGTTTGCCGAAAATGGAGAAGCAAGATGGGGCATGTGGGCTGCCGAAAACTGATGGGAGAAAAGGGGAAGGTGGGGCTGCCTCTTTGTCCGGATTTTCTGGGCATGTGGCAGCCATGTCCCCTCCTTGCTTGTGCTGCCAAAAAAGTGTAGAAGCAAGGGGACATGTGGCATGCAAATGGTGGTTACTTTTCCTTAATTCATGGCTTTCTCACATGCCTTTCTTTTCCTTGTTTTCTTTTCTTTCTTTTCCTCCATGTGATTGCTGAACTTGATGAAGCAAAAAGGGGGAGAATGGCTGTCTTGTGTCCGGATTTTGGGGGAGAAAAACACAAGCTCACATGCTCCTTTGGTTTAGTTGGGATTGGACTACCATTTAGTTACCAAAACCAAGCCATTTCCTTTCCATTTCTTCTTGTAGTTGGCCGATTATTGAGGGGGGGGGGGGAGAGAATAATGGCTGCTGAAAATTAGAGGGACAAGTGGCACTTAATTAGGTGCAAGGGAGGTGGGTTGATGTCTTTTTCCACCAACGCCCACAATGCCTTTTATGGCCATTTTTGTTCTTCAAATTAATTCGTATTCCTTTCCTTGTGTGACGCCCCGAACCACCCACCTGACACCCACGCGGGGTCGACCGCGCGGATGCGGGGCGCCGGAACCGTCACATTCATACTTCATACATAACTTGCTTTAAATCTTTGAAAATGCGAAATAAATTTTTTTTTTTTTTTTTTAAACTTCTTTTGAGCATCGTTTTAAAACTTTCTTTGAACTTAAAAGCTTAAACTTCCTTTTTGCTTAAAACTTGAGACTTCATCTTAAAATCTTGATTTGAAGCCCATGCACAAAATCGTGCACCATAAAACATTTCGTACATATTTTAACTTGACATTAACATACATGAAAAACTTCATAACTTTTAACATAATGCGGAAATTATTGCGTAGTGGTATCCCACACCGCCCTTCACTCGCTGCATCATCTCCAAGCCCACCAAGTAAAGCTACAAGCTTTTTATCTCAACCTGCAGTATGGAATATATCTGATGAGCTGACGCTCAGCAAGTACAAACGCGATCTCACAAAACATTTTCAATTAAACATCTTGAAAACATATTTCGTCATAAAACATATGCATGAACCATTTATGTTCCATTTATGCATTTCTTTTAACTTTCTTACCTTCCTTATGGGCCTCTTAGTATACGTACCTTTAGCTTATAGCGCGCCACTGAGTACAGTTAGATGGGGTTGCAAGTCCCTAACTGCACCAGGAAGACAGAAGTGATTACACCCTTTCGTCTTGACGAGAGGGCGAATCCTTGACTTCGTCATAAAATACTCCGCCTTGGTGGAGGTTGGTACGATACCTTACTTGTGTATTTTTACCAAGTTTCTTATCATCAGTGAGCATACTTTATGATGTCACTATATCATACATACTTAACATTGCGTTCATAAAACATAGCATGGCATCTTTAAAACATGATATCTTTAGCACATGGCATGTTGAAAACATCTTCAAAACATGACATCTTAAAAGCATTTCAACATATCTTGAAACATAGCATATTTGAACATACATATTATTTTTCCCATACTACAGGTGAGGTTTGTACTTACCTTAAGTCCTATGCTCTTGGCGTACATCCTTCCTCGCGACATCTTAACAGGTTCATAATCCTGTTTCAAAGGAGGTGTAAGATAAGATTAACTTATCTCACCATAAATCGCGACACATGATGTTGGTATCCTAACCAACATCTATGAGCAATCCTAGATGTGTGTGTGTTATATGTCCCCTCTAATATCTCTTGTAAGCCTGATCGGTTACTTCCTTCATCTTGGGCTTATAATTTACTTTTCTTGATTCATAATCCATTGGGTTATTATCTCTTCAATAACCCTTGGTCTTAGCCCATTTCATTAATATTGGTATCCTTTAGGGTTATATTGGGTAACCCTAAAGTCAACTCTTGGTCAACCCAAGTCAACATGTGGTCAACTAAGGTCAACCCTCTTTGGGTCTAACGTTGGGCTTTGGGCTTAGCCCAGTAACTCGGATATAATTCCGGTTACCGTTCGTAATCGGCTTGATTACCCATTTTTTACCTTCAAACTCCATTTCATTATTTTTGGAAAAACATTATATAATTATCTTCCAAAAATCTCATTTGCTTGTAAAAAGCTCTTGCTTCATTACTCTTGAAAATACTTGTCTAAAATTATCACTTTCTTAACTTCTTGGAAAAATGTGGAATTTCAATTCTAAACTCTTAAAATTTCCACTTCTCTTCTTGAAAAATCTCATTTTCCTTTTTCTTATGGAAAATCTCATTTTTCTCTTTAACTTGAGAGCTTTGGGTGAATAATCCCAAAAACTCCAAAAATTCATTTTCTTAAAACGGGACTTCATAAAATCATTACGGGCTGAAAATCACCATTGGAACGATTTTCGTAGTCAAAATAACATTTTAGAGACACTTAACATTTTTCTAGAAAACGTTTTTTGTAAACCAAGTGCTGGAAATTCGCGGATTCCCTGAGCACTCTTCATAAAAACAACCCAGATTAAAGATCCGTTCATTTTCCGAAAAACTTGTCTTCACGAAAGTTGTAGCTATCGAAAAATGCTAAAACTTTCGTGTTTTGCACAAAACCCAGTTCTGGCTAGATCAGTACCAGTTTTCGTTTGAATGTGGGTGATCCTGAAAAACGGAGTGAAACTGGCTCCAGGAGTTAGCCACGGGATTTCATAAAAAATGAAGGCCTTTGGAGCCTTATTTTAAGATTCTGTCCGCGTTGCTCTCTAGTAAAAGTTGTTCCGAACAACTTTCGTGTTTTAACTTTTAGCCCGTTCGGCCTCTAAGGACCTGATAATTTCACTTTCCCGAAATTGGCCAGTTTCGACTCCGAAATGGCAGTTTCGGTTGTTAATCCGGTTTTACGTCTTAGTTTGCGGATTCTAACTCAACCGATCACATCGGGAGCTTAAACATACATCAAACAACGTGTCTAACGTCCCATGCATACATTCTTGCCCATTCTTCATGCCCATGCAGCCCACAAAACGTCCTATGGGTTGCATTGTTCTATCCTTGCATCATTCATCAACTAGCATCACAAACAACCTTATACAAGCAGCCATACATTCCACTGCTTGGCAGATTTTTGACCATAGCTTAGGGGACTTAAATAACACATCTAGCATGCATCCTATCAATTTTTCAAGCATAAAAATCATGCAAGAAACATCATAAAACAAGCCAACCAAACCCTAATCCCTATCAAGCACATACACCGAAAATCATTGGCTGAAAAAGGAGATGGACTTATGTCCTTACAAACCCATCTTAAACCATCATAAAAATGCTTATCTTGAGCTTAAATCCAAGATTAGTTTAAGGGTTTACCTTGACCCAAGTTAGGGTTTGAAAATCCCATTTTCTTCTTGGCTTGCTCACCCATGGATTTGGCTCCTCCATGGCTCACGGATTTTGCAAGAAAAAATAGGAATCCAATAACTTTTTGTTAGCTCATTTCTTGCTCATCAAAACCGAGCTTTACAAGATGAGAAATCCAAGTTTTCTCTTACCTTTTTCCTTCCTCCATGCTCACGGATTTTGGCTCCAAGAATCACCAAAAATCTTTTCTCTTGGCTCCATCATTCCAAGCCGAACTTCATCATGGTTCACTCCATAAATTTTTCCAGATTTCTCTCTTCTCTTTCACTCCTCTAACACACGGTTTTTGTGCCCCAAAATGGGTCTCCATGGCTCACAAATTTCTCTTGATTCTCCCTTAGAAAACCGAAGAACACCAAGCACAAACCCTTACATTTTTTTTTTCAGATTTTTCCTTCTCTTCCTCTCTCTCTCTCCCTCGGTTTTCTCTTGAAAACTTGCAGCAGTTTGCTGCTTGGAAGGTTGCCGAAAGGCATGGGAAAAAGAAGGATTAATGACTTGCTTTCTTCCTCAAAATTTGGCTTTATGTCATGTCCCTTTCTCCATCTCTTAGCTGCAGCCGAATCCAAGGAAGGGGGGACTGCTTGCTGCCGAAAATAGAAGGGAAAGGAGGGGGACAAGTAGCTGATTTTGTGGGAAAAGTGAGGGAGTTTAGCTTGCTTTGTTGACCAACTTTCCTCCTTATTTTATGGCTTTACCACATGTGTTGCTTGTCCTTCTTTCTTTCCTCTTGGTGCAGCCGAAAGTTGAAGGGAGCTAGGGGCTTGTCCGGATTTTTGTTGAAGGAATAGGGAGTAGTTGGTTGCTTGTCCTTAAATCAAGGAGCTTGTCTCCTTCTTTTTTTGTGGTTGTTGCCGAAAATTCCAAAGGGAATGGCATGGGATTTGACTCATTTTTTTAACAAAAAGAAAGGCTAGAAGATGGGTGAAAAGTGGTTCACTTTTCCTTGATTCAAGGCTTTATGCCTTGTCTTGCTTTTCCTTTAATTCTTTTCTTTCTTTTCCTTCATTGATTGCCGAACTTTATGGGGCATTCTAGGGCCATTGTGTCCGGATTTTCTTGGGGAGAGAATCCCAAGTTCACTTGCTCATTTGGTTGGTTGGGATTGGACTACCATTTAGTCACCAAAACCAAGTCATTTTCTTTTCTTTTTCTCTTGTTGTTAGCCGAACATGATGGAGTGTGAGGGGGGGCTTGATGGCCGGACTTCATGTGTGGTGGGGAGTCCACATGTGCAACATTGAGTTGGTGGAAGGTGATGTCAAGATGTTGGTGTCACTTTCCACTAGCTCCCATAATGCCTTGTTTGGCTATTTTTCTTCTTTAAAATTAATTCATTTCCTTTCCTTTTTGTCACACAAATATTAAAAATATTGTGCTCCATAATTTTGATCCAAAATTCATCCTTGTGAAGATTGAACCGAAAACTTTCTTTCTCCAATTTTTCGGAGACCTTTTTGTCCTTTAATTCTTGATTCGGTGTGCTTGATTTCTAGGGTGGTTTTTACGGCTTATTTTTGCTTTCTTGACCATTGAAAGCTTTTTGCAGTCTCTTCTTATACTGCAATTCATCATTTTTCGATGTCAACATTTTTGACTCGTCCTTGGTCAACCTTTGACTTTTTGGTCAACCCTTTGACTTTTTGGTCAAAGTTGACTTTTTCGGTCAAACCTTTGACTTTCTTAAAATTTCATTCTTTTTTCATTCTTTTTCTTTCCTTTTCGTCCTTCTTGACTCAAAATGCCGTTTTACCAACCTCGACATTTTTTTCCGAGTCTCGTAGCCGGTTTAAAAGAAAATTCTAACCTTGGCTAATAAAATTACGAATTTCACATGTGATTCATAATTTTTCATGAAAACATCTCATAAACATAGCATGGGGACTTCTAATTTCTAATAAAAAGAGAAATCGTGAGTCCATGAAAATTCCGGGTATTACATCCTACCCTCCTTAAAATATTTTCGTCCTCGAAAATCGGATAATTCTAGGTGGTTTTTCTCAAATCCACTGAAATTCCGTAGTGGTCTGCTCATGTTCCCATTTTTAACACTTAATGGGTTCATTTCTTTTGTACAGAACCATAATCTTCCTTATATTTCATCTTATTTCATACCTCATATCCTTGTACTTTCATTCTTTCATGCTTACTTTCATCATTCTTTCATTCCTATCATCATACTTTCATCATGTTCATCATACTTTCATTCTTTCATACATGTCATCGTACTTCATATTTCTTCACATTGCATCACAAGAACCATTTTCATGAAATTTCTTAGCAAATTTATCATAAAACTTGCAATTTTGAAAAGCATATTATATTATATAGCTTTTCCATACTTGAAAAATATATCGTATCTTTATATTTACGATATTTTTCTTTAACTTTACTTTAGGGCTCAGTAATTATTGAAAATATTTTTCTTTCAATTTACTTGAAACTGAGGACCCTCTTAGTACAGTGTTAATCTCATGCTATTAGAACCCCTTTCTTTCTTGGTGGCCCCTCTTTTGGAACTTTTTCCTCACGGATTTGGCCGAAGACTCCTCTCTTGGGAAAAATTTACTCCTCAAGGATTCCGTCTTTTACATTACATAACATGATTAGGTTCTAATGTCACATAAGACCAAGCACCATACGAAAAATAACTTCTTTAAATATCTTCCATATTATTTTTCATGGAAAATAATAGTAAATAATATTCTTGAAAACGTTTTTTCTGTCCGAGTGATGCAATCGAAGACATACTTAATTCAACTAGCTCTTTACGTTTATTGGCCAGTAGAAACTTTTCTTTTTGCCTTTAGCATTTTCTTTAAAGCATACAGGCATAATCTTAGCTCTAGGGAATATCTAAAACTTCCCATCATAGCATAATTTCTTCATTACTTAAAAGGTTGTTGTCAATTTCAACCTTATTGATATCATCATCATTCTTAAAGCTATCATCATGATATACCAAATTCCTATTGGCAGTATCTAGCTCATATTGGCATATGCCTAATTGCTATTCCCAAATTAAGGCATTATCCACTTTTTTTTTTTTTTTTTAATCATAACTTAGCTTCTATAATTGCAAGATTAGACTCTTGCAAACTTTGATTCGTTCGTATATACGGCGAACCAATTTCTATTTCTAACTTCTAATCCTTTACATCATCATCATCATCATCATCATCATCATCATCATCATCATCATTATCATCATAAGCTTACCCTCTTACATACCTATTATGATAGTTTCTAGGGTCAAGGAAATACATATGTATATCGTATGTGATTTCCCTTAAAATGAAAAACACTATGGTTATCATAAAAAAAAAATTTCAACTTACTTGGGCTGTTGCGGAGACGATGTGAAGCGAAGTGAAGAAGGCTGGCAGGATACCGCTCTGATACCAAACTCTGTGACGCCCCGAACCACCCACCTGACACCCACGCGGGGCCGACCGCGCGGATGCGGGGCGCCGGAACCGTCACATTCATACTTCATACATAACTTGCTTTAAATCTTTGAAAATGCGAAATAAATTTTTTTTTTTTTTTTTTTTTAAACTTCTTTTGAGCATCGTTTTAAAACTTTCTTTGAACTTAAAAGCTTAAACTTCCTTTTTGCTTAAAACTTGAGACTTCATCTTAAAATCTTGATTTGAAGCCCATGCACAAAATCGTGCACCATAAAACATTTCGTACATATTTTAACTTGACATTAACATACATGAAAAACTTCATAACTTTTAACATAATGCGGAAATTATTGCGTAGTGGTATCCCACACCGCCCTTCACTCGCTGCATCATCTCCAAGCCCACCAAGTAAAGCTACAAGCTTTTTATCTCAACCTGCAGTATGGAATATATCTGATGAGCTGACGCTCAGCAAGTACAAACGCGATCTCACAAAACATTTTCAATTAAACATCTTGAAAACATATTTCGTCATAAAACATATGCATGAACCATTTATGTTCCATTTATGCATTTCTTTTAACTTTCTTACCTTCCTTATGGGCCTCTTAGTATACGTACCTTTAGCTTATAGCGCGCCACTGAGTACAGTTAGATGGGGTTGCAAGTCCCTAACTGCACCAGGAAGACAGAAGTGATTACACCCTTTCGTCTTGACGAGAGGGCGAATCCTTGACTTCGTCATAAAATACTCCGCCTTGGTGGAGGTTGGTACGATACCTTACTTGTGTATTTTTACCAAGTTTCTTATCATCAGTGAGCATACTTTATGATGTCACTATATCATACATACTTAACATTGCGTTCATAAAACATAGCATGGCATCTTTAAAACATGATATCTTTAGCACATGGCATGTTGAAAACATCTTCAAAACATGACATCTTAAAAGCATTTCAACATATCTTGAAACATAGCATATTTGAACATACATATTATTTTTCCCATACTACAGGTGAGGTTTGTACTTACCTTAAGTCCTATGCTCTTGGCGTACATCCTTCCTCGCGACATCTTAACAGGTTCATAATCCTGTTTCAAAGGAGGTGTAAGATAAGATTAACTTATCTCACCATAAATCGCGACACATGATGTTGGTATCCTAACCAACATCTATGAGCAATCCTAGATGTGTGTGTGTTATATGTCCCCTCTAATATCTCTTGTAAGCCTGATCGGTTACTTCCTTCATCTTGGGCTTATAATTTACTTTTCTTGATTCATAATCCATTGGGTTATTATCTCTTCAATAACCCTTGGTCTTAGCCCATTTCATTAATATTGGTATCCTTTAGGGTTATATTGGGTAACCCTAAAGTCAACTCTTGGTCAACCCAAGTCAACATGTGGTCAACTAAGGTCAACCCTCTTTGGGTCTAACGTTGGGCTTTGGGCTTAGCCCAGTAACTCGGATATAATTCCGGTTACCGTTCGTAATCGGCTTGATTACCCATTTTTTACCTTCAAACTCCATTTCATTATTTTTGGAAAAACATTATATAATTATCTTCCAAAAATCTCATTTGCTTGTAAAAAGCTCTTGCTTCATTACTCTTGAAAATACTTGTCTAAAATTATCACTTTCTTAACTTCTTGGAAAAATGTGGAATTTCAATTCTAAACTCTTAAAATTTCCACTTCTCTTCTTGAAAAATCTCATTTTCCTTTTTCTTATGGAAAATCTCATTTTTCTCTTTAACTTGAGAGCTTTGGGTGAATAATCCCAAAAACTCCAAAAATTCATTTTCTTAAAACGGGACTTCATAAAATCATTACGGGCTGAAAATCACCATTGGAACGATTTTCGTAGTCAAAATAACATTTTAGAGACACTTAACATTTTTCTAGAAAACGTTTTTTGTAAACCAAGTGCTGGAAATTCGCGGATTCCCTGAGCACTCTTCATAAAAACAACCCAGATTAAAGATCCGTTCATTTTCCGAAAAACTTGTCTTCACGAAAGTTGTAGCTATCGAAAAATGCTAAAACTTTCATGTTTTGCACAAAACCCAGTTCTGGCTAGATCAGTACCAGTTTTCGTTTGAATGTGGGTGATCCTGAAAAACGGAGTGAAACTGGCTCCAGGAGTTAGCCACGGGATTTCATAAAAAATGAAGGCCTTTGGAGCCTTATTTTAAGATTCTGTCCGCGTTGCTCTCTAGTAAAAGTTGTTCCGAACAACTTTCGTGTTTTAACTTTTAGCCCGTTCGGCCTCTAAGGACCTGATAATTTCACTTTCCCGAAATTGGCCAGTTTCGACTCCGAAATGGCAGTTTCGGTTGTTAATCCGGTTTTACGTCTTAGTTTGCGGATTCTAACTCAACCGATCACATCGGGAGCTTAAACATACATCAAACAACGTGTCTAACGTCCCATGCATACATTCTTGCCCATTCTTCATGCCCATGCAGCCCACAAAACGTCCTATGGGTTGCATTGTTCTATCCTTGCATCATTCATCAACTAGCATCACAAACAACCTTATACAAGCAGCCATACATTCCACTGCTTGGCAGATTTTTGACCATAGCTTAGGGGACTTAAATAACACATCTAGCATGCATCCTATCAATTTTTCAAGCATAAAAATCATGCAAGAAACATCATAAAACAAGCCAACCAAACCCTAATCCCTATCAAGCACATACACCGAAAATCATTGGCTGAAAAAGGAGATGGACTTATGTCCTTACAAACCCATCTTAAACCATCATAAAAATGCTTATCTTGAGCTTAAATCCAAGATTAGTTTAAGGGTTTACCTTGACCCAAGTTAGGGTTTGAAAATCCCATTTTCTTCTTGGCTTGCTCACCCATGGATTTGGCTCCTCCATGGCTCACGGATTTTGCAAGAAAAAATAGGAATCCAATAACTTTTTGTTAGCTCATTTCTTGCTCATCAAAACCGAGCTTTACAAGATGAGAAATCCAAGTTTTCTCTTACCTTTTTCCTTCCTCCATGCTCACGGATTTTGGCTCCAAGAATCACCAAAAATCTTTTCTCTTGGCTCCATCATTCCAAGCCGAACTTCATCATGGTTCACTCCATAAATTTTCCAGATTTCTCTCTTCTCTTTCACTCCTCTAACACACGGTTTTTGTGCCCCAAAATGGGTCTCCATGGCTCACAAATTTCTCTTGATTCTCCCTTAGAAAACCGAAGAACACCAAGCACAAACCCTTACATTTTTTTTTTCAGATTTTTCCTTCTCTTCCTCTCTCTCTCTCCCTCGGTTTTCTCTTGAAAACTTGCAGCAGTTTGCTGCTTGGAAGGTTGCCGAAAGGCATGGGAAAAAGAAGGATTAATGACTTGCTTTCTTCCTCAAAATTTGGCTTTATGTCATGTCCCTTTCTCCATCTCTTAGCTGCAGCCGAATCCAAGGAAGGGGGGACTGCTTGCTGCCGAAAATAGAAGGGAAAGGAGGGGGACAAGTAGCTGATTTTGTGCGGAAAAGTGAGGGAGTTTAGCTTGCTTTGTTGACCAACTTTCCTCCTTATTTTATGGCTTTACCACATGTGTTGCTTGTCCTTCTTTCTTTCCTCTTGGTGCAGCCGAAAGTTGAAGGGAGCTAGGGGCTTGTCCGGATTTTTGTTGAAGGAAGAGGGAGTAGTTGGTTGCTTGTCCTTAAATCAAGGAGCTTGTCTCCTTCTTTTTTTGTGGTTGTTGCCGAAAATTCCAAAGGGAATGGCATGGGATTTGACTCATTTTTTTAACAAAAAGAAAGGCTAGAAGATGGGTGAAAAGTGGTTCACTTTTCCTTGATTCAAGGCTTTATGCCTTGTCTTGCTTTTCCTTTAATTCTTTTCTTTCTTTTCCTTCATTGATTGCCGAACTTTATGGGGCATTCTAGGGCCATTGTGTCCGGATTTTCTTGGGGAGAGAATCCCAAGTTCACTTGCTCATTTGGTTGGTTGGGATTGGACTACCATTTAGTCACCAAAACCAAGTCATTTTCTTTTCTTTTTCTCTTGTTGTTAGCCGAACATGATGGAGTGTGAGGGGGGGCTTGATGGCCGGACTTCATGTGTGGTGGGGAGTCCACATGTGCAACATTGAGTTGGTGGAAGGTGATGTCAAGATGTTGGTGTCACTTTCCACTAGCTCCCATAATGCCTTGTTTGGCTGTTTTTCTTCTTTAAAATTAATTCATTTCCTTTCCTTTTTGTCACACAAATATTAAAAATATTGTGCTCCATAATTTTGATCCAAAATTCATCCTTGTGAAGATTGAACCGAAAACTTTCTTTCTCCAATTTTTCGGAGACCTTTTTGTCCTTTAATTCTTGATTCGGTGTGCTTGATTTCTAGGGTGGTTTTTACGGCTTATTTTTGCTTTCTTGACCATTGAAAGCTTTTTGCAGTCTCTTCTTATACTGCAATTCATCATTTTTCGATGTCAACATTTTTGACTCGTCCTTGGTCAACCTTTGACTTTTTGGTCAACCCTTTGACTTTTTGGTCAAAGTTGACTTTTTCGGTCAAACCTTTGACTTTCTTAAAATTTCATTCTTTTTTATTCTTTTTCTTTCCTTTTCGTCCTTCTTGACTCAAAATGCCGTTTTACCAACCTCGACATTTTTTTCCGAGTCTCGTAGCCGGTTTAAAAGAAAATTCTAACCTTGGCTAATAAAATTACGAATTTCACATGTGATTCATAATTTTTCATGAAAACATCTCATAAACATAGCATGGGGACTTCTAATTTCTAATAAAAAGAGAAATCGTGAGTCCATGAAAATTCCGGGTATTACACCTTGTGTCACACAGATATTAAAAATATTGTGCTCCATAATTTTGGTCCAAAATTCTTTCTTGTAAAAATTGAACCGAAAACTTTCTTTCTCTAATTTTCGGAGACCTTTTTGCCCTTTAATCTTGATTCGGTGTGCTTGATTTCTAGGGTGGTTTTTACGGTTTATTCTTACTTTCTTGACCATAAAACGTCTTTGCAGTCTCTTCTTATACTGCATTTCATCATTTTTCGGGGTCAACATTTTTGACCCGTCCTTGGTCAAACTTTGACTTTTTGGTCAAACCTTTGACTTTCTTAAAATTTCATCCTTTTTCATTCTTTTTCTTTCTTTTTCGTCCTTTTTGACTCAAAATGCCGTTTACCAACCTCGGCATTTTATTCCGAGTCTCATAGCCGGTTTAAAAGAAAATTCTAGCTTTGGCTAATAAAATTACGAATTTCACATGTGATTCATAATTTTCCATGAAATATCATAAAAACACATCATGCGGACTTCTAATTTCTAATAAAAAGAGAAATCTTAAGTCCATGAAAATTCCGGGTATTACACCTATAAATACCCGTAAGGGGTGGGCGGTTTTTGGGCTGGAAAAATGGAGAAAAATCAGCCAACCTCGCAAAATTTTCTCCCAAAAATCTGAGCAAGAGAAATCAAGAAAGAACAAAGAAAAATTTGAAAATCCAAGGGAGATTAGCTTAGGGGTGTTCGGTTTTCAAGCTTGGAACCAAGAGAAAGTTGAGAAAAATTGGAGACCCATTTTCTTGGCTATGGCCGAGTGTGGGGAAGGAGAAAAGGGAGAGAAAATTTTAGTGGGAAAAATTGGTTAGTGGCCAAGAGTAAGGAGAAATCACCAACCAAGAAACCAAAAGAAATTTTGGTGCTCCTAGGTGAGGGTGAGTTCGGCCATGAGTGAGCAAGAAAAGAGGAAGGAAAAAATTGAAGAGAGCTAGGGTGGAGAGCTTCGGTTTTGGCTTGAAACAATCACCAAGTGAGGTGAAAAATTTTGGTGCCCAATTGGTGGGCAAAACCGTGGGAAAGAAAGAGCCAAGGGAGGGAGAAATTTGGATCCACCAATCCTAACCCATTTCTAAGGTTAGCCAAGGTAAAATCTCCTATAAACCCTAACCTTTTCCATTTGATTTCAATTGGAAATTTATGTGTATTTCAAGTCAAGGTTTGTAAGAGCTTAAGCTCAAGTTTTATTCAATTACCCTAGAACTAGGTGCGGTGCTTGATTAGGTTTTTTTTTAAGGGTGGTTGTTTATGTAATATTCGAATTTTTCCATGTACGTTTCCCTTTTAAGGAATTATTTTCACTTTATGAAAATTTTCGTGAAAAAGCTCGATTTAGGGCTTTTGAAAAGATTTGTGAGATTTAATGGATCGAGAAGACTCAAAATTTATTTCTAAACTCGGAAACGGACCTTTCAAGAAGAAACGGTCGAAACGGTACAAAATTTTACGAAAGTCAACTTTGACCAAAAAAGTCAAAGTTTGACCGACAAAAAGTCAACCCTTTGACTTTTCGAGATTTTTCAAGTTCAGCGCGGAACGAGTTCCGAGAATGAGTTTTGTGAACTAGATAGCAAAAATAAGCCGTAAAACGTCCCTAGAAAATCAAGCACACCGAGTTAGAGTTTAAGGGCAAAAAGGGTTCGGAAAAATTTGAGAAAAATATTTTTTCGATCCGAAATTCACACAGATAAATCTTGTACTTCAATATGAGATAAAAATATTGTGTTTTGAAAAATCACAATATTAAAATTATCTGTGTAGCACAAAGGGGAAGAAAAAATGAGTTTTGGAAGGTAACTAGCCAAGTTAGAACCTAACTAAACTAAACCACCACCCTAGTTGCATGTCAACTTTTCTCCACCAACCAAATCAACCTATTAGCTGCCCTCCACCCTCCTTCCAGCCGGCTGCAACAGATATGGGAGCAAAGAAAAGAAAAAAAAAAAAAAAGAGATGGAAAAGAAAGGCCTTAAATTAAGGCAAGTCTTCACCTACCATTGTCCATCACCGTCCCATGCATTTAATGCAATTTTCAGCCCTTTCCCTCACCACATCTTCGGCAGCCTTCCACACACACACATGCATGGTTTTTTTTTGAAAAAAAAGAGGGAGACACAAGCCAAGATTTAAGGGATAGAAGCCAACCACTTGTCTAATCAAATCCCCTCCATTCTCTCTCTTTTCTTTGTAGTAAAATTTATGAACCAAACCCTTGCATTCCACTCACATTTTCGGCAGCCAAGGGAGAGGAGAGAGAAGAGAGAAAATCAAAGAAAAATTTTGAAGTTTGAGGTCTTGGAAATCCGGTTCTTCAAGGGGTGAGAGCCAGAAAGAGTTGTGAGATTTTTGTGAGTTTTCTAAGGGGGGAGCCGACCAAGAGAAGGAGAAGAAGAGGTTAGTTGATTTTGAAAAATTTTCTTGGGTTTGTCTTCTTGAAGTGCACAGTTTTGAGTTGGAAAAAGGAGCCAACAAACTTTCTTGGATCCACTTTGTTCTAGGTTGGCCGTGAGCTAGGTGGTGAGGAGGAAAAGGAGAAATTTTTACAACCAAACTTAGCTTTGGTTGAGGTAAATTTTATAACCCTAAAACCCTTTATTTTGAGCTTGATTTTAGTTTCAAATTAAGTCTTCAATGGGGTTGTATGGACTTAAGTCCAATCTCTATTTTGCGCTAGATTTTTGTATGTGCTTGATTTCTAACTCTAGGGTTGGTTTGGCTTTAAATTCTTGCTTGGTTTGTGATAATTTTTGTATGAATTTCATGCTAGAAAACGTTGTGTGTTTGAATCTTAGGCTCCCGAAGTGTTCGGTCGAGTTAGATTCGCGAAATAGGACGCAAACCGAAAACGAAACCGAAACTGTCCAGATTCGGGTTGAACCTGACCAGTTTTGGAAAAGCGAGATTTTAAGGCCTCTAGAGGTCGAATGGGTTAAAACTCGAAACACGAAAGTTTCTCGAAACAAGTTTTTCTAGAGGATGTCGTGAACGGAATACCAAAATAAGGCTCCAAAGGCCTTCGTTTTCAATGAAACCCGTGGCTGACCCCTAGGCGCAGTCCCACCGGATTTTTCGGAGTTAGCCGGTTTTAAAAAAAAAACTGGTATCAATCTAGGCAGAATTTGATTTTTTGCAAAACACGAAAGTTTTAGCATTTTTCGATAGCTACAACTTTCGTGAAGACAAGTTTTTCAAATTCCCGACGGATTTTTAAAATAGACGTGTTTAATGAGAGGTGTGCAAGGAATCCGAAAATTCCTTCACCAAAGTTTTACAAAGTGTTTTTCAAAAAAATTGTAAAGTGTTCTAAACCGTTATTTTAACTGCGAAAAACCGTTCCAAAGGTGGGTTTCGACCTTGAATGACATTTATAGGGAATTATTTCAAGGGTCGGGATTTTATAAAGAGTTTTACGGGTTTTTAAGAAGAATCTTGAAAAGGTGCAAAAGGAAGAAATGTGATTTTTAAGTTAAGAAAGTAAAAATCTAGAATAAGAAGATGTATTTTCAAAATAAAAGAAAACGGTAATTAAGCCGATTACGGGCCGTAGCCGGGATTGGACCTGAGTTATTGGGCTTAGGCCCAAAGAGCCCAAGATTGACAAGGGTTAACCAGTAGTTGACCAATTGTCAACTTTAGTTGACCCACAACAAGAAAGAAGTAACCTTAAGGGTTATCCAACGTGACCCTAAGGAACACCATAAGTTTAATAGGCCAAGCAAAATGGGTCAAGGCCATTGATCCAATATGCTATAATAGAATGGTAAGCCCAAAGTATTAAGAAGTAATCCAATGGTAGATCAATGAGATAATTAAGAGGTTATCCAACGTACCCTCTTAAGGGATTAATCCAGTTCAAACTAATCCCCAACAGTAAAAGGCCAATCTAGGACAAGTCAGTTATCTGACGGGGACATACAACTAGGTTTTAGTAGGTATGTTGGTTAAGGTACCAACATTCTGCACAAGAAACAGAAACTCACGTATGTCCTTTCTCAAGCAGGAAAGGACGTGTAGCTGTGCTTCGAGACAAGACAGCGACAGTAAAGGAATTAGCACTAGAGGTAAGTACAACTCCGCCTACAGCATAGGCTCTAGTTGATGCTTACTAAAGTAAGATTAGATGCATGCTAAGGGTGTATGATATTGTATGCTATACGATGTTGTGCTATAAGTTAATTGCCATGTCAATTGTGCTAGTATGCCATGTATAGAAAGCCTGAGCAAATATAAATTAATGTTCAGTATGAGTTAGGATTATGTGACATCACGATTGCATGTTCACTAAATTCCTACAAGATAAATAAACTCAAGATTGAGTTAAGAAAAAAAAAAAAAAAACATAAGAAGGCAAGCGAGCTTGCCGGTGTAGTACTACCCGTCCGAGGTCGGGTAGGATTATGGTTTGAATTGGAATGGGCTGGCCGCCCCAACCACTCCATAGTCGCGCGCCGGGTACGAACATCAAGGTAAGGGCCCTAAAAGAGAGATAAGCAAAGTAAGTAAATATGAGCATAACTGGACCATGCATGTTTAGGCATTGTGAGTTTATGCTAGTATGAATGATGTTACGTGATTATAAATGGTTATGTATGGATATGTATGTTAAGTTAGAAATGTATTTTCGATATGGTTATATGTAAGTCGCGGATGAGACAGTTGTACTTGCTGAGCGAAAGCTCACTGTCTTACGTTTATGCTGCAGGTAAGCAGCCCGTCGGTAATGCGTGATACAAGGTGGTGAGGCGTGGCGAGGCAAGCTGTGAAATCGTGGGACTCTACGCCGCTACGCGTTTTGACTTTTGAGTTTTCATAATTATGTAACTATATTTTATTCAGATACATTTTCTAAGAACACGTTTTAATTTGTGCATATAAAAAAAAAAATTTCTGCTGTGTTTTTAGCCCTATAAGTAAGTGAATCAGCAGTGTAATGGCCTGTGCAAGGCGGGTCGTTACAGAGTTGGTATCAGAGAGGTTCCCTGCGATAAGATTTCACAGTCTGCCAGTCATTGCTGCCATCATTGTAAGTTAAATTTTATTTTATTATGTTTACGCGCTAGTATTTATTTTTCCGAGATTATGTTATGTTAGACGCGTGAGATGGATCCGGACGTAGCGTACGCCGATCGTGATACGACCGAAGCATTTTATGGAGCCCGACCGTTACTATTTGACGGCGTGGGACAGTCAGTCCCAATCGGAGCATGGATACATGACTTAGAGACGATCTTTCGCCTTTGTCACATCGGAGACCGTCTGCGAGTCCTGTTAGCGAGTCGGTGTTTGCTCGGGGACGCCCGACTGTGGTGGGTAACAGATGGAGAGCGACAGTTGCCCGACAGGACATGGGCACACTTCCGCACGCTCATTCTAGCGCGGTATGGACCGGCTCCTGCTGAGGGACCGGGAGGCGATGCGCCATACCGAGACCCCGAGATCTGTAGAGACATGCAGCACCGTCGCTACCGGAGTATGGCGGTCGAGTGGCGCGCTTACCCGCACGAGTCAATGCTGCATTATTGCCAGCATTTCCAGGAGGCCATGCTGCCTCATATCCCACAGGATCTACCATTTCGCCAACTTCATGCTTTCGTACTACTACGGAACGGAGTTCCACCTCCCATCCGACCCCATGTCATGGAGCCCACGTCGGAAGTGACGATGGAGGCCATGACGGAGTCCATTTTGGACGCAGAGGTTGCTGCTCAAACGACTCAAGTTACTGCCCACCTGCACCCACACTCGATGCCAGCCGACGATGCCGGTCAGGCAAGCTCAGTGTACGAGCCGGGCCCAGTTCTTCCCGAGGACCCGATTCCAGACGTCCCAGATCAGCCGGCCCCGGAGGAGGAGGCCGAGGACCCCATGGAGGCCAAGGATCCCATGGGAGATGATGATGAGGGTGCTGATGATGTAGTGGAAGTTATCGACTTACCGGAGGACCCTCCACTCGTTATCATCCTCAGTGATGACAAGGACGAGGAGATTGAGGCGGAGCCCGCAGCCGGGCCGGACATCGAGATCATCGAGGTTGACGACGACGACGTTGTAGTCGTCAGCGACGATGACGAGGAAGAAGAAGACCCGGAGGAGTTCCCGTTACACGATGGGGATGGAGACCCAAATACCGATGCAGACTCCGACGTCTCGATCTACGCGTTTGAGGTTACTCGTTAGCATCGAGAGCGTTTGTACTTATTTTGATTTAGGATTGTATGTTTTTTGTTTTGTGATTTCATGTATGTATGTTGACTTAGGACCCTATGTATAGGATGGAAAGTGGTAGACACTTCCATCCCAGCCCTGATATTATACGGTGGAAAGTGACAGACACTTCCATCACCTTTTTGACAGGGCACGTATATATGTTGTACGATGGAAAGTGATAGACACTTCCATCCCATTCTTTTTGATTATGTATTTTTGGAGCCATGTTTATACGGCTTGATGGTAAAGTGATAAACACTTCCATCCTGTATTTTTGACCAAGTATATTAAAAGATGTATGAACAGTTTGAGAAATGTTATATGAAATTACAGTATGGTAAGTTTCAATGTACAGAGTATGTGCTTATGATCAGTATTATGTTGTACTTTTGAAAGTGTACAAAGAGACCGTGCAGATACGGCATATGTAGAGTATGTCTATTATGAAAATTAAATTATGATTATAAAGTTATGTGTACTAACTTTCTAGTGTGATGCTATAGTACCTTTTTATTTTGATATGACATGCATGATGATATCTTTTCTTATGATAGAGCATAGAAGATGGTTCGTCCAATGAGAACCATGCCTTTGAACCCGCCAGAGCCAAACTTGGCCGCCATTGTAGCAGACCTACAACGATAACTGCAAGAGTCGCAGCAAGAGACAGCAAGGCTTCGAGCTCAAATGACTGAGATGCAGCAAAGACCTCGGGTCAACGAGGTTCCACCTCCAGCGCAACCGGTACCGCTAGTAGTACCACCTGTGATGCCGCCGGCACCAGCGGCGCAACCAGCAGCCCAACCGGAGATTCCGCCTCCGATCTCTCCGAATGTTAATGTTCCCGTGGCACCTGTCGAAGTACAGCCGAATCTGCCGCCAGTAAAAGAAGATCTACTATACGAGCGCTTCAGGCGGATGAAGGCACCAGAGTTCGAGGGCACGGCAGACCCGATCGCTGCCGACAACTGGCTGATTGACATCCAAGTCATATTGGATTTTATGAGGCTGTCTGAGCAGGAGAAAGTTCTCTGTGCATCCTTCGCTCTCAAAAAGGATGCGAGACACTGGTGGACGACGGTACAGATGCGTCGGGACGTCACAAGGATGACATGGCGAGAGTTCGTGATGGAGTTCCAGACTATGTATTACAACCCGGAGATCCTCGCAGTTCAGCAGGATGAGTTCACTAACTTCCGCCAGGGATCGATGACGGTTATGGAAGCCGTGAAGAAGTTTGAGCAGCTGGCTCGGCTATGCCCAGATCTGGTGCACAGCGAAAAGGAGAAGGTACGGAGGCTAATGAAGATGTTCCGGACCGACGTAGCCAAGCAGGTTAGTGCCGGCAGCAGCCCGCCGACCACGGTATCTGACTGCATCAGCCGGGCGATCAGGGCCGAATACTGGATCAATCAAGATAAGGAGGCCAGGGCTCAGATTTTCAAGGCCAAGAAGGAAGAGAAGGCAGCAGCAAAGCCCGCGCAACCCCGACAAGGCTCGGAAAATTCTCAGAAGGGTCAATCAAGTAACCCTGCGCAAGGTTCCAAACAATTTGGGAGGAACAAGCGCAAGGGGAACTTCTCAGGCCAGGGCCAATAGAAGAATTTCCAGCCAAAGAAGAACAACCGAGGCAACGAGGGGAACAACGCCAGTTATCCCCCTTGTGCGAAATGTGACCGGAAGCACCCCGGGGTGTGCCGGATGGGTTCAAGTGCCTGCTATGTGTGCGGCAAGGAGGGGCACTTTGCCAGGGACTGCCCCCAGAATACTCAGGCCCAAAATCAGCCCTATCCCAACCGAAATGCAAACAACCGCCAACTGCACGCTGTCCAGGCCAGACTAGAAGGACCTCCGATTAACCAAGGTAGATTGGAAGCTCCTGAGCCACAGGCCAGAATCTATGCCTACACCAGGGGAGATGCTGAAGCCGGAACGTCACACGTGGTGACAGGTCAGATTTCTATCTTCACTCTTCATGCAATTGCGCTGTTTGATTCTGGAGCCACCCATTCATTCATATCGTTGGAGTTCGCCCAGAAATTAGGAAGAGGTGTGGATAAGTTAGAGCAACCCTTGCAAACTTCCTTGCCATCGGGCGAGATTTTGCGGTCCGAATTTTGGATCCGAAAGGCTCTCATAATTATTTGCGGCAGGGAATTATCCGTAGATCTCATCCCAATCAAACTTCACGATTTCGATGTGATCTTGGGAATGGACTTTTTGGGAAGGTACAACGTAACAATCGACTGTCAGAAGCGCTGTGTGACATTCAGCCCCTATGGTGATAAAGAGTTCAGTTTTTGCGGACGACGCTGAAGTTCGACCGTCAGAATCGTTTCAGCTATGAAAGCCGGGAAGCTGTTAGCTAATGGTTGCCAGGGGTATTTAGCCAACATAGTAGACAAGGAGCGAGAAACAGAACTGGAACCGGAGGACGTCCATATTGTAAGGGAATATGTGGATGTATTTCCAAAGGAACTACCGGGACTTCCACCCGAGAGAGAGATTTCGTTCGAGATTGAATTGCTGCCAGGAGTTGCACCTATCTCCAAAGCGCCCTACCGTATGGCACCAGCCGAGTTGAGAGAGCTCCAGGTACAGTTGCAAGAGCTGCTCGACAAAGGATTTATTCGACAGAGCCACTCTCCGTGGGGAGCGCCCGTTCTGTTCGTAAAGAAGAAGGACGGATCGCTACGGATGTGTATCGATTACCGAGAGCTGAATAAGATCACGATCAAGAACAAGTACCCTCTCCCAAGGATTGATGATCTATTCGATCAACTTAGAGGAGCAGTCGTGTTTTCGAAGATCGACTTACGCTCAGGCTATCATCAGCTCCAGATTAAAGAGGCGGATATCTCCAAGACGGCATTCCGAACGCGCTACGGACACTATGAGTTTTTGGTGATGCCGTTTGGATTAACCAATGCCCCAGCTGCTTTTATGGACCTCATGAACCGAGTGTTCAGGGACTATTTGGATAAGTTTGTTATCGTCTTTATTGACGATATACTAATTTATTCCAGGTCCAAAGAGGAACATGACCAGCACTTGAGATTAGCCATGGAGACGTTGAGGCAGAATCAGCTGTACGCCAAGATCACGAAGTGTGAATTTTGGCTGGAAAAGGTACACTTCTTGGGGCATGTGGTATCGAAAGAAGGAATTTCAGTAGACCCAGCAAAAGTAGAAGCGGTCAGTTCGTGGGCAGCACCCAAGAACGTTACGGAAATACGAAGTTTTCTGGGTTTGGCAGGATACTATCGACGATTCGTCGAAGGATTCTCCAAAATCGCTGCACCACTGACAGCACTCGCACGAAAGGACAAGAAATACGAGTGGACCCGGAAGTGCGAAGAAAATTTCCAAGAGCTCAAGAGGAAGCTGACAAGCGCACCGGTATTGATAATTCCTGACGTAGAAGCTGGAGACTTCGTGATCTACAGTGATGCTTCTAAAAATGGATTAGGAGCAGTCTTGATGCAGAACAGAAAGGTGGTGGCCTATGCCTCACGACAACTGAAGAATCACGAGAGAAATTATCCCACTCATGATTTGGAGCTAGCAGCGGTTGTGTTCGCACTCAAGATATGGAGGCACTATTTGTACGGAAACAAATGTGCGATCTACACCGATCATCAGAGCCTCAAGTACATTTTCACTCAGAAGGAGCTAAACATGAGGCAACGTAGATGGCTAGAGCTCGTAAAGGACTATGATTGTGAGATCCTTTACCACCCAGGTAAGGCAAACCGGGTGGCAGACGCTCTAAGTAGGAAATCGGTAGGCACATTGATGTCTATCGAAGTACTTCCTAAACCTCTACAAAGGGAAATTTCTGAGTTTAACTTGGAAATGTTGACCGGAAGGTTATCTGCTCTGACTCTTCAATCCGATCTGCTGGATTCCATCAAGAAGCACCAAGAAAAAGACCCCTTTCTGCTGAAAATGCAACTTTTTAGCACCAAGGGTAAGGAGTTTAGGACTTCTGCGGATGGCATAGTCTACTTCAAGGACAGAATTTATGTACCTAATGTGGAAGCCTTGAAGGATCAGGTGATGTCAGAAGCTCACAAGACGCCATATTCGGTACACCCGGGAGCGACCAAGATGTACCAGGACCTTCGAGAGAACTACTGGTGGCCAAATATGAAGAGCGAAGTGGCAGATTTTGTGTCCAAGTACCTAACTTGCCAGATGGTTAAGGCCGAACACCGACATCCTGGAGGAGATTTGCAGAAAATAGAGCTCCCAGAATGGAAATGGGAGCAAACCACTATGAATTTCGTAGTAGGATTACCCAGGACATCAGGAGGAAACGATACGATTTGGGTCATTGTGGACAGATTGACCAAATCAGCCCATTTTATTGCGATAAAAGCCACTTTTTCGGTAGAGAGGTTGGCAGAAATCTACGTGGCTCAAATCGTCAGATATCATGGAGTGCCGAAATCGATTATCTCAGATCGAGATGGACGCTTCACGTCTCGATTCTGGATGAGTGTTCATGCTGCTATGGGGTCGAAATTGAAGTTCAGTACAGCATTTCACCCTCAAACCGATGGCCAGTCGGAGAGAACCATCCAAACATTGGAGGACATGCTCAGATCATGTGTCCTAGATTTCGGAGGAAATTGGGATCAGAAGCTGCCATTGATCGAATTTTCGTACAACAACAGTTATCATGCTTCGATTGGAATTGCTCCATTTGAAGCATTGTAAGGGAGAAAATGTCGATCACCGATCCATTGGCAAGAAGTCGGGCAGAAGCAGATCCAAACTACCGACTTCATCAAAAAGACCTCTGAAAATGTTAAGAAGATAAAGCAGAGGCTCGACGTAGCTTTCAGCCGCCAGAAAAGCTATGCCGATAAACGTAGGAGACCACTGGAGTTCCAAGTCGACGATGCAGTATTCATCAAGATTGCCCCGATGAAGGGGGTAATGCGTTTTGGAAAGAAAGGGAAGCTTAGCCTAAGGTATACAGGACCGTTCGAGATTCTCGAAAGGGTTGGCAAGGTAGCCTATAAGCTTGCCCTACCACCGGAGCTAGCCTCAGTGCACAACGTCTTCCACGTGTCGATGCTGAAAAAGTATGTGTCAGATCCTTCCCATATCCTCAGTCAGGAGCCGGTTGAAGTCCAAACAGATTTGACGTCCGAGGAGAAACCTGTTCGTATACTAGATAGGGAAGAGAAGGTTTTGAAAAATAAAACCATTCCCCTAGTCAAAGTTTTGTGGCGAAATCACAAGGTTGAATAAGCAACCTGGGAATTGGAAGAAGAGATGAGAAGGAACTACCCCGAATTGTTCTAATTTTCGAGGACGAAAATTTTTAAGGGGGGTAGATTGTAATATTCGAATTTTTCCATGTACATTTCCCTTTTAAGGAATTATTTTCACTTTATGAAAATTTTCGTGAAAAAGCTCGATTTAGGGCTTTTGAAAAGATTTGTGAGATTTAATGGGTCGAGAAGACTCAAAATTTATTTCTAAACTCGGAAACGGACCTTTCAAGAAGAAACGGTCGAAACGGTACAAAATTTTACGAAAGTCAACTTTGACCGAAAAAGTCAAAGTTTGACCGACAAAAAGTCAACCCTTTGACTTTTCGAGATTTTTCGAGTTCAGCGCGGAACGAGTTCCGAGAATGAGTTTTGTGAACTAGATAGCAAAAATAAGCCGTAAAACGTCCCTAGAAAATCAAGCACACCCAATTAGAGTTCAAGGGCAAAAAGGGTTCGGAAAAATTTGAGAAAAATATTTTTTCGATTCGAAATTCACACAGATAAATCTTGTACTTCAATATGAGATAAAAATATTGTGTTTTGAAAAATCACAATATTAAAATTATCTGTGTAGCACAAAGGGGAAGAAAAAATGAGTTTTGGAAGGTAACTAGCCAAGTTAGAACCTAACTAAACTAAACCACCACCCTAGTTGCATGTCAACTTTTCTCCACCAACCAAATCAACCTATTAGCTGCCCTCCACCCTCCTTCCAGCCGGCTGCAACAGATATGGGAGCAAAGAAAAGAAAAAAAAAAAAAAAGAGATGGAAAAGAAAGATGGAAAAGAAAGGCCTTAAATTAAGGCAAGTCTTCACCTACCATTGTCCATCACCGTCCCATGCATTTAATGCAATTTTCAGCCCTTTCCCTCACCACATCTTCGGCAGCCTTCCACACACACACATGCACGGTTTTTTTTTGAAAAAAAAGAGGGAGACACAAGCCAAGATTTAAGGGATAGAAGCCAACCACTTGTCTAATCAAATCCCCTCCATTCTCTCTCTTTTCTTTGTAGTAAAATTTATGAACCAAACCCTTGCATTCCACTCACATTTTCGGCAGCCAAGGGAGAGGAGAGAGAAGAGAGAAAATCAAAGAAAAATTTTGAAGTTTGAGGTCTTGGAAATCCGGTTCTTCAAGGGGTGAGAGCCAGAAAGAGTTGTGAGATTTTTGTGAGTTTTCTAAGGGGGGAGCCGACCAAGAGAAGGAGAAGAAGAGGTGAGTTGATTTTGAAAAATTTTCTTGGGTTTGTCTTCTTGAAGTGCACGGTTTTGAGTTGGAAAAAGGAGCCAACAAACTTTCTTGGATCCACTTTGTTCTAGGTTGGCCGTGAGCTAGGTGGTGAGGAGGAGAAGGAGAAATTTTCACAACCAAACTTAGCTTTGGTTGAGGTAAATTTTATAACCCTAAAACCCTTTATTTTGAGCTTGATTTTAGGTTCAAATTAAGTCTTCAATGGGGTTGTATGGACTTAAGTCCAATCTCTATTTTGCTCTAGATTTTTGTATGTGCTTGATTTCTAACTCTAGGGTTGGTTTGGCTTTAAATTCTTGCTTGGTTTGTGATAATTTTTGTATGAATTTCATACTAGAAAACGTTGTGTGTTTGAATCTTAGGCTCCCGAAGTATTCGGTCGAGTTAGATTCGCGAAATAGGACGTAAACCGAAAACGAAACCGAAACTGTCCAGATTCGGGTTGAACCTGACCAGTTTTGGAAAAGTGAGATTTTAAGGTCTCTAGAGGCCG